>CM026387.1:64417707-64452206 GCA_014843695.1 Archivesica marissinica | reverse complement strand
GATCACACACCACGTGTCGATGTGATCTCACACCTCGTGTCGATGTGATCCAACACCTCGTGTCGATGTGATCCCACACCTCGTGTCGATGTGATGCCACACCTCGTGTCGATCTGATACCACACTTCGTGTCGATGTGATCCCACACCTCGTGTCGATGTGATGCCACACCTCGTGTCGATGTGATGCCACACTCGTGTCGATGTGATGCCACACCTCGTGTCGATGTGATCCCACACCTCGTGTCGATGTGATACCCACCTCGTATCGATGTGATCCAGATGTGATCCCACACATCGTGTCGATGTGATCCCACACCTCGTGTCGATGTGATCCCACACCTCGTGTCGATGTGATCCAGATGTGATCCCACACCTCGTGTCGATGTGATCCCACACCTCGTGTCTATGTGATCCAGATGTGATCCCACACCTCGTGTCGATGTGATCCCACACCTCGTGTCGATGTGATGCCACACCTCGTGTGGATGTGATCCCACACCTCGTATCGATGTGATCCCACACCTCGTATCGATGTGATCCCACACCTCGTGTCGATGTGATGCCACACCCGTGTCGATGTGATGCCACACCCGTGTCGATGTGATGCCACACCTCGTGTCGATGTGATCCCACACCCGTGTCGATTTGAAGCCACACCCGTGTCGATGTGATCCCACACCCTGTGTCGATGTGATCCCACACCTCGTGTCGATGTGATCCCACCGGGAGTAACGTAGTCACGACTAGTCCCACCATGGACGCCCCGTAATATCTCTTGACGCCCTAATACTTATGACAAAACATGTACACACAATATAATTTTCATTTCATTTTACCGAAATTAACAGTATATAAATGAACCATTTATATTTATATAAACTGTATTGTAGAAGCAAAACGAAGATTAGTATTTGTTGACAATCAGAAAACTTGTAACTGTTTGTATGAACCATTTCTTGTTGTTGTTGTTGTTGTTGTCGTTGTCAAACTTTAACTCGGACGCCCCAATGTCAAAGCCTTCCATAACCACTTGCTATTGAAATCTGCATACGCCTCTATTATAACATACAGTCCATTTATATGTTCCCCAAATATAGTTTGCCTCCAAAACGTGTATGTTTGAACAGATGTACCTTTGAATCACCCGAAAATGGCTCTTTTTCAATACTGTTGACCCATTCAGTGTGTATTTATTTCTCACTAAAGGCACCCACCCCCTCCACATATGGTAATTTGGTGGTGAATGTTGCACTGATACCTGTATATAAATGATTTTTTATCATATTCCAAATTGCAGTTGATATATTGTATTTTTTAATATTTTTCACTTTCATTACTGTGCATGCAAAATCTAACTGCGAGTGTGCATGCGTAATGGAGCGCTGATTGCGCATGTGTAATAGAGCGCTGATTGCGCATGCGTAATGGAGCGCTGATTGCGCATGTGTAATGGAAAGCTGATTGCGCATGTGTAATGGAAAGCTGATTGCGCATGCGTAATGGAGCGCTGATTGCGCATGTGTAATTGAGCGCTGAATGCGCATGCGTAATGGAGCGCTGATTGCGCATGTGTAATTGAGCGCTGAATGCGCATGAGTAATGGACAGCTGATTGCGAATGTGTAATGGAGCGCTGATTGCGCATGTGTAATGGAAAGCTGATTGCGCATGTGTAATGGAGCGCTGATTGCGCATGTGTAATGGGAAGCTGATTGCGCATGTGTAATGGAGCGCTGAATGTGCATGTGTAATGGAAAGCTGATTGCGCAGGTGCAATGGAGCGCTGATTGCGCATGTGTAATGTAGCGCTGATTGCGCATGTGTAATAGAGCGCTGATTGCGCATGTGTAATGGAAAGCTGATTGCGCATGTGTAATGGAGCGCTGATTGCGCATGTGTAATGGGGCGCTGATTGCGCATGTGTAATGGAAAGCTGATTGCGCATGTGTAATGGAAAGCTGATTGCGCATATGTAATGGAAAGCTGATTGCGCAGGTGCAATGGAGCGCTGAATGAGCATGTGTAATGGAAAGCTGATTGCGCATGTGTAATGGAGCGCTGATTGCGCATGTGTAATGGGGCGCTGATTGCGCATGTGTAATGGAAAGCTGATTGCGCATGTGTAATGGAAAGCTGATTGCGCATATGTAATGGAAAGCTGATTGCGCATATGTAATGGAAAGCTGATTGCGCATGTGTAATGGAGCATTGATTGCGCATGTGGAATGGAGCGCTGATTGCGCATGTGTAATGGAAAGCTGAATGTGCAGGTGTAATGGAGCGCTGAATGCCCATGTGTAATGGAAAGCTGATTAAATTTGACTAAAGTAAATAGCTCAGCCACTCATCGTATGTATCATTCAATCCTAAGGGCTTATCTTAATTTTATGAACCAATCCGAAGTCCCATATTTCAATAACAGTATCCGCCCAACCCACCAGGTGCCCCATGATGTTACTGTATTTATTTCAATAACAGTATCCGCCCAACCCACCAGGTGCGCCATGATGTTACTGTATTTATTTCAATAACAGTATCCGCCCAATCCACCAGGTGCGCCATGATGTTACTGTATTTATTTCAATAACAGTATCTGTCCAACCCACCAGGTGCGCCATGATGTTACTGTATTTATTTCAACAACAGTATCTGTCCAACTAACAAGGTGCGCTATGTAGCTACTGTATTTATTTCAATAACAGTATCTGACCAACTAACAAGGTGCGCTATGTAGTTACTGTATTTATTTCAATACCAGTATCTGCCCAACTAACCAGGCGCGCTATAAAGCTACTGTATTTATTTCAATACCAGTATCTGCCCAACTAACCAGGCGCGCTATGACGTTACTGTATTTATTTCAATACCAGTATCTGCCCAACTAACCAGGCGCGCTATAAAGCTACTGTATTTATTTCAATACCAGTATCTGCCCAACTAACCAGGCGCGCTATGACGTTACTGTATTTATTTCAATACCAGTATCTGCCCAACTAACCAGGCGCGCTATGACGTTACTGTATTTATTTCAATACCAGTATCTGCCCAACTAACCAGGCGCGCTATGTAGCTACTGTATTTATTTCAATACCAGTATCTGCCCAACTAACAAGGCGCGCTATGAAGCTACTGTATTTATTTCAATACCAGTATCTGCCCAACTAACAAGGCGCGCTATGACGTTTCTGTATTTATTTCAATGTTATACAATGCTCAATAATTACTATATTTATAAATGAATTTTGATATGATAAGTGAATATTAATTCAGAAACCATATGGTAACATACACGGTGTGAGGGAAATAAAATACATTTAATTAATACTAGCAAGTTATCAAATGTTGTGATGTGACGTATCTGTTTACTCGCATGAAAAATATATGAACATTACACACCTTCGTTTCTGGTCCGCACGTGCATTGCAATCCCTGCATTTGAATACTATAAGGTTTTCATCACATTTTAGTTTAAATTTCTTACAACATACCACCCATGTGAGTAGAGCCTCCGATGTAATGTGAGGAACTATTTTATACAGATTTATTTGCAAAACAAGCTTTTACAATATTAGATTAATCGCGCTGGAGACCCCATTCCTTGTTGAATACACCCATGAGGGAGAGAGAAGAGGCAATGTGGACTTTTAACTCCTCTTGCCTCATTCGTTGTTGAATACACCCATGAGGGAGAGAGAAGAGGCAATGTGGACTTTTAACTCCTCTTGCCTATGGACAACACAACCACCTTGGTTCCAACGGGATTCGAACTCATAACCTATCTGTTGCATGAAGACTATATGAATATTACAGACCTTCTGAGAGAGATCCCTTTAATCACATTACCACAGTTACAACAACCATACATTTGAAAGAAAACATAGATGATGATGATTGAACTTATTTACCCTCGCCTCCGGCGAACCATATTGGCGAGCGTACTAAAAAGTTTAGTTAACACTCCTATGTTATATACTAAGGTGATTATGTTGTGTGTGTTAATAATACGATTTGAATGCTCAGCCCGGCCATAGATTAGGCTACAAGCACCAAAATGTATAGGGTCAGTACAGGAGTCACTCTATACTGTCTCACATCTCATATTCGTAAATGTATGAATATGTTTGATGTATAATATTATTTGCATGCTCAGCCCGGCCATAGATTAGGCTACAAGCACCACAATATATAGAGTCGGTACAGGAGTCACGCTGTACTAATACGCATCTTAATTCTATAATGTGTGATTTAAAGAAAACATACATTTCTGTTGGCCAGTATATCGTTGAGCCTTATTACATTAAACTGCATCCGTACGCCGTAGTAAATAGTCCTTGATAATCAAACAACTTCACGCAAATCATCGACACAATATTTTAATCACTCAATTCTGCTTGTTCATAGTTTCATTTTATTGATTTAGCAATTGATTTTCAACAAATAAACTCTTGCATGTGAAGCAGCTATCCAGCTGACTCGTGGAAGGGGTGTGGTTCTACCCCGTCAATAACATGCTGGTGAGATATATGAGATCAATAGAAGCACACTCTAACAAGTTCAAACAGTGCAACCATTATAGTTTATACAAATTTATTTTAGCTCGATTGTGAAACAAGTTATTACAACTTATATTAATCACTCTCACTCCTGATGGAATCCATCACCATGAGGGAGAGAGAAGATGCAACGTGGAATTTAAATGTCTTGCCTAAGGGTACAATCGAAACGGCTCCAGCGGGGTTCAAACTCCTGACCGTTCGCACCTGAAGCGAATACGCATCCACTGCGCTATCACGACTTCCATTATAATTTGAAATCAACATTCCCAAATTTAGACATTTACCCCATTGGAACACTACGCTCAATATTAGATCACCTGCTCGATCCCCCTGTCGGACCAAAATAATATATCACCGTGTGATATTATTTTATATTGTTATATAATATTCATATATATGCTTATGTGTTTCAGGGTTATTGCCCTTGGATGATGACGCACTAGCGCAACAGCATATGAATCTGGTGACAGCACTGAAACGTCGAGAACAGGAGGGTGAGTCTAAAATCTGAGGATAACAATATTTGCTATTTACATCTTTGCTACACTGAATAAATGGATTTGTGAGTTTTACGTTTATTTATCGTCGCTACCGGTTGCCCATATGAGCGTCGCTACCGGTTGCCCATATGAGCGACGCCTCCTGAAGAGATTAGTCATTTTAGATTTTGGAGGATAGTGCAATGATACAGACAGAGACCCATTCCAGAGTCCCCCCCGGTTCTTTTACGTGCACGGTGTAAAGCACCGACACGAGACATCGGTTTAACGTCCCATCTGAAAGACTGTTAATTTTATTAGGGTCAGACGGGGGCAATAGCAGCTACACCCTCAGCCAATAGCAGCTACACCCTCAGCCAATAGCAGCTACACCCTCAGCAAATAGCAGCTACACCCTCAGCCAATAGCAGCTACACCCTCAGCCAATAGCAGCTACACCCTCAGCCAATAGCAGCTACACCCTCAGCCAATAACAGCTACACCCTCCGCCAATATCAGCTACACCCTCACCCAATAGCAGCTACACCCTCAGCCAATAGCAGCTACCCCTCAGTCAATACTGAGCAGCTACCCCCTCAGCCAATAGCAGCTACCCCCTCAGCCAATAGCAGCTACACCCTCAGCCAATATCAGCTACACCCTCAGCCAATAGCAGATATACCCTCAGCCAAAGCCAATAGCAACTACACACCCAGCCAATAGCAGCTACACAGTCGTTATAGACATAGGCAGTCAGTGACTTTGAACCGCAAAAGCAAACAAACAAACACTACAATAGATTGAAATTCTTAATTTGATCCGAAGATAACTAATTAGTGTTAGATAGTTTCCTACATTTAAGTTACACAAATCATTGTAAGCGAATCTCCGAGACATGTGCAATGTGGTAAAAGGTGGGCATAACGTGGGGAATGTGCTGGGTGTGCTTCCAGCTAGCTGCACCCAAAACCCCGGTGAAGAGACTGTGTTTTGCTTAGGGCCAAGCATGGTTTGTTTCGGGGATCATACCAACAACTGTCCCCACATGGAAATACAGTAACGAGGGGAATGTGCTAGGTGTGCTTCCAGCTAGCTGCACCCAAAACCCCGGTGAAGAGACTGTGTTTTGCTTAGGGCCAAGCATGGTTTGTTTCGGGGATCATGCCAACAACTGTCCCCACATGGAAATAGAGTAACACTGAATCCTATTATCAAGGCAACGATTTATGACCTTGTCATTGGAGAATCTGGATTGCAACTACCTGGTGGAGGAATTGGCTATAGGGATGTAGATATTCTCATTAAACGGCTGTTTTAGTTCAGTGACATCATAAAGTTTCTCTTAATACCTAATTTATTACCCCCCCCCCCACACACACACACAAATTTTAGTATTTGACCAAAATTAGTGATCTTTGTTTGGTTCTGGGGTTTAAATTCGCACCAGTAGCTTAGGTGATATGACGACTCTCCGGCCATTATTGGTCGGGGACTAGTAGTATGTCAGACACGGGCGGGAACCTTGGGGACTAGCAGTATTTCAGACACGGACGGGAACCCGGGTAAAACCACCGATCTTCCGCAAGCCAGCTGGATAGCTTCCTCATATGTAATTCCACACCCCCAGTTTAATTCGAACCAGCAGCGGTGAGGGGTAAGTGGTTTGGCGTTAACGACCGTAACCACTCTGCCACGGATGTTCCACCAAAGTGACTGAAGAATTATGATATTCTAATAGAATTACTATTACTATGTAACTTTTCCCCCAATCATAATTGTTCAGTTGCAACTATTCCTATGTTATGTATCATTCTTGAATAAAATATTGTTTAAAGCGACATTACATCTCAAAAAGCAAATAAAATGCATTTTTTCACGTGTAAATGCATTGCTACTACAAATTCTGCTCAATACATTCGAACACTAACATTGCATCAATAAACAGTGTTTTTGTGGTCTACGAACTTCAAAAGTGAAAGTAGGATTTCATATAACGGTCATCCACGCTCCTGAATTGACGTTTCCTTGTCATTGGAGTCAATACTAAACGCGCGATACTTTCGTTTAGAGATAATGTAATTAAGATTAGTCCACAAATAAATATGTATAGGCACACAGGTGAGATATAACGGTAAATCTGTAACATAAATCATGTTATTCCGGATATGCATTGTATTACGCATGTGTGTGGACCCTATTTACATTATTGTGTTATGTCAATAAACCGCGTATACGACGTTTGTTTAATTGTTGAAATACTCAGTTTTTGAGGCAATTATTTGGAAATAAATTATACCATATAATGGCAAATTACAATTCTGCAGACTTTTGCGTTTTCACCGATATAGTGTCGCTTTAAACTAAAGTAATATAGAAGAATTACTTACCCACGTGGGGGTTTACAAATATTAGACCAAGCTTTTAACACTATCCATGGAACGTGAACTCAAATCTTGATTCCTACTCAAAAATAACAAAATATATAGATCTACGTATACCGCTATATAGATCTACGTATACCGCTATATAGATCTACGTATACCCCTATATAGATCTACGTATACCGCTATATAGATCTACGTATACCCCTATATAGATCTACGTATACCCCTATATAGATCTACGTATACCCCTATATAGATTTACGTATACCCCTATATAGATCTACGTATACCGCTATATAGATCTACGTATACCGCTATATAGATCTACGTATACCCCTATATAGATCTACGTATACCCCTATATAGATCTACGTATACCCCTATATAGATCTACGTATACCCCTATATAGATCTACGTATACCCCTATATAGATCTACGTATACCGCTATATAGATCTACGTATACCCCTATATAGATCTACGTATACCCCTATATAGATCTACGTATACCCCTATATAGATCTACGTATACCCCTATATAGATCTACGTATACCCCTATATAGATCTACGTATACCCCTATATAGATCTACGTATACCCCTATATAGATCTACGTATACCCCTATATAGATCTACGTATACCCCTATATAGATCTACGTATACCCCTATATAGATCTACGTATACCCCTATATAGATCTACGTATACCCCTATATAGATCTACGTATACCCCTATATAGATCTACGTATACCTATATGTTTTTTTGTTACCCTATATAGATCTACGTATACCGCTATATAGATCTACGTATACGCTATTAGATCTACGTATACCCCTATATAGATCTACGTATACCCCTATATAGATCTACGTATACCCCTATATAGATCTACGTATACCGCTATATAGATCTACGTATACCCCTATATAGATCTACGTATACCCCTATATATATCTACGTATACCCCTATATAGATCTACGTATACCCCTATATAGGCCTACGTGGACGGAATCATTCATCATGAGTCGCATTGTACTCTCGTCACAGTATTCCTTAAATCCATAACATTTAGAACATAATTAGCTAAATATTGGTAAAAGGCTTCGCATCGGATGAGTTATTCCTTAACGGTAGCATATGTAGAATTCCAAATGTCAGAAGTTAATATGCTTTGCAATCTTCAGTTCTGATTTTGTTCCAAACACGCACATGTACGGCTTCAACGGACGGAATAATGTAAGTCGCAAATACAAATGTAAATACATATAGCATAATAGATAAATAGTGCCTATTTTATATTATAGTAGGCCTATCGATGCTTATACACATTTCCTTCTTGCAGAAGCTGAAGCGGCGGATTCCCCTTGTGTCCCCACCCCAGACAAAGAACAAACTCAGGAGTGCACGTGGTGCCGGAAGTCTGATCATAAACAACTCTCGCTAGATACACCGACTGGCACACGAATATTCTGCAGTGAAGTTTGCTTTACACAGTATAGACGCGCCTCCTTTAAGAAGAGCAAGACATGTGACTGGTGTAAACACGTTCGTCACACCGTGAATTACGTGGAATTTCAGGACGGAGAAACCCAATTGCAATTTTGCAGCGAAAAGTGTTTAAATCAATATAAAATGAGCATTTTCTGTAAGGAGACACAGGAACATTTACAGAATATGAGTAAGAAATGCGATGATTCTGTGGGAGGGAAGGATGGTGAACGAGAAATTTTGATTACTCCAGATTTGTGGATGCAAGGAGAGCAGGCGCGGAGAGCCGCTGAGGCACGCGAATCTGCGCGAGAGCGAGAGCGTCAGGAACGCCGCGAAGAGAGAGAAAAATATCGGAAGACTTTCACGATAACTGACAAAACTTCATCACTAAAGATCAATCATCAGGCTGATGGCGCGGAGAAATCAAGACTGACATTATTAGATCGAATCAAACAGGAAGCTAACATAAAGCACAGACGGAGTTTGTTATCTGATAGGGAGCCAGACCGAGCGAGTCCTGGTAGATCTGACGCACATACATCGTCACCGTCACCGAGCACTGACACCCCCTTCCCTGCCCATATGCACCCTCCATCTGTTGCAATGTATCCGTGGCTACACCAGCCGCAATTGATGGGCGCATTCCCACCAGGGTTTCTGCCATACGGCCACATACCGCCATTAATGATGGCTGGTTTTATGCCACCATTTCCGGGAGCGTTTGTACCCGAGAATCGCGACAAGGCAGAGAATGGAGGGGATAAAAGGAACAGTAAGAAAGAGCACACCACGAGAAATAATCACACGAGCTTGTTAAGTCCGGGCTCGGACCAATCTGGTGCGTCAGGGTCATCTCCACGTCACGAATCGAGGCGGTCTCCAGGTCCGACGGAGCGGAGAACGAGTAGCTTATTTCCTGTTGACTTTCCTCAATTCTTTCCTGGTCAAAATGGTTCTCTAGGAGCAACCGATGCAGCGCAGCGTTTTGGAATACCTGGAATGCCACCCGTAACAATGATGATTCCGATTCCGGTGCCACTTCCGCTTCCGGTTCCTATACCAATACCAATACCACTAACAATGGAACAATTGGAGACATTGTTTGGTCATAAGAAACAATGTGATAATAAAGACGACCAAAAGAAGTCATCTCCAATACCAAAGTTAAATGTGGAAAAGCCAAAGGAGTCAAGATCTCCACTTCCTGTGTACGTTCACAGTCCAGAGTCAGTCACTTCATGTGGAAGTGAATACAATTCGTATGATAAACCTGAAAGTAGATCCGGCAGTCGTAATTCGTGTCCGGATCTCTCTGCGTACGTCAGTGTTAATGATTATAGAATGAAAAGAAGAGACAATTATTTATATAAACGGTCAAGGACCCCTGAATCAATGAGATCGCTAGATCTCTCAAGAAACTCAAAAATACCGCGATACGAATATAACTCAGTAACGTCAGACTCTAACGATGGTGTAATTGACTTGTCTGCCACTCGAGATAATGGACACAAATCTGAGGACACCGGTTCAGAAATTGACGTGATAATTGGTAGAGTAAATGATGACAGTAGCTTGTCACGTGACGACAATGACAATTATACAGAAGATGGGCCACCAGTACCAAAAATACACATAATAACTCACAAATCGGAGTCACCTTTAAATCAACCACTGCCTCTTCCGCCCACAGAAAATCCCTATTCGTCGAGAAGGGGACTTATTCTCGATGCTCCAGTAATGCCAAAAAAATCGAGGAGTCCTTCGCCGGAAAGGCGGGTTTATGTCAGAAGCGTTCCGCGCGATATTATAGAAGCTGCCAGACGTCGATGTTTGTCAAGAGCAAGAATCCGAACCAAATGACTAGTGGACGAAAACGATGAGTGTAAATAAGTTCATGCAAGGGTGGACATTGTCTGTGACAAGCTTTCGTTAAGTACTTGCGTATGTTAAAACAAGTTAACTCTTTCAGCGCCGAATAAATTCAGAGCATGTGCAAACAACATAGATCCAGATCAGTCGCGGCGTAACGCCGCGTCTGATTACGCCGCGGCTGATCAGGATCTATGTTGTTTGCTATTCGGACAGGTGCTTCAGCTCCACTGTCTGAAGAGCAATCAGCATATAGCCTGATCAGACGGCATGTTCTGTTCTGTCCGATCGGGTTCTCTACTTTTTTACAAAGTCGCTTGTATGCGACATTGGCGGTGAAAGAGTTAAAGTGCATGAGGTATTGATTAAATAAAACAGTTTTATTCAAACACCTTTTGGACAACAATATGGTCTACATGAAAACTAAAACACAACATTACGTAATAATTGAAAGTGTGATATATTCTTAAAATTGTTAATACTTTTTCAAAAATACAAGTTTTTACCTCAAAAAGTCATGATAGCGCTGCGGTAGGGCGTTCGCTTAGGGTGCGAAAGGTCCGGAGTTCGCACCCCTCTGGAGTCGTTACGATTGTGCCCTTAGGCAATGGATTTAAATTCCACGTTCCTATTCTCTCTCCCTCGTGACGATGGATTCCATCAGGAATGAGGTCTCGAGAGTGAATAATATAAGTTGTTTCGCAATCGAGCTAAAATAAATTTGTATAAACTAAGCCTCAAAAGTTGATCATGTGAGCTGTTTCTGTTGGGAGTCATAACACATGGGAAAATACAAGTATGTTGTATTAACACACATTTGTGGTCCATGTATAGTACAAGATAATCGTCGTGATAGCGCAGTGGATGCGCGTTCGCGTGCGAAAAGTTCGGAGTTCGAGCCCCGCTGGAGCCGTTACGATTGTGTCCTTAGGCAAGGGATTTAAATTCCACGTTGCCTCTTCTCTCCCGCGTGGCGATGGATTCCATCAGGAATGAGGTCTCGGGAGTGATTAATATAAGTTGAAAGAACTTGTTTCGCAATCGAGCTAAATTAAATTTGTATAAACTAAGTACAAGATAATATAGGATAGTTTATTGTGCTGTCATATGACATAAAAGAGCACTGACCACTTTCATAAAATCAAATAATCTGTCAGTTTCAATGTTTACAAAAGTAGTGTTTGTAAAATGGTGGTCGGTATGTGGCATAGCTTCACAGTGCATAGTGTGTGCTATGTTGGACATAAATACGTACAGTTGTTAAATTTTCCTATACATTATTGAGTTCAAGTCTATATGAAATGAAATCGTACCAACGTCTCTATACAGTCAAACCTGTCTTAAGCAGCCAGTCAATGGAATCTCAGAAAGTGGATGCTTAGCACATGCGGCTGCTTACGAGAGGTCAAATGTATAATAAAGAAACATATTGGGAATCTGGAAGCTGGCTGCTTGATACAGATTGGCTTCTTATTAGAGGTGACCAATACACATGTTTTGCTATAGATGTATACGTAATACTGGTTAACTCCGTCAGACAGACACTTTATGACTTTGTGTATAGATGTATACGTAATACTGGTTAACTCCGTCAGACAGACACTTTATGACTTTGTGTATAGATGTATACGTAATACTGGTTAACTCCGTCAGACAGACACTTTATGACTTTGTGTATAGAAGTATACGTAATACTGGTTAACTCCGTCAGACAGACACTTTATGACTTTGTGTATAGAGGTATACGTAATACTGGTTAACTCCGTCAGACAGACACTTTATGACTTTGTATATATTTTGTTCACTATTTTATTAGGAAGTTTCCTTTTGCAAAGTCAGTTCGCGTCTTTGTTTCAACGTTTAAAGACCCATAATGTGCTTATTTAGAATATGATGCATACTAAGATATGTAAATGGAGCCGTTGATAACAAATTGTTTATGTATACACTCAACAAAATTCCTAATCGGTCACCTGGTATTTTATAATATTTGGAGTCAATTAATAATCATACAATATCAATATTTTCTTATTGTCATTTAAGCATTTTATCCGAAATGAATATACACACAATCATTGCATAACGATCTGTAATAAAATACATCCAATAAGATGATATGAATATACACACAATCATTGCATAACGATCTGTAATAAAATACATCCAATAAGATGATATGAATATACACACAATCATTGCATAACGATCTGTAATAAAATACATCCAATAAGATGATATGAATATTGATATTATTTGGTTATTAGTTTGCTCCACATACTGTATAACACCAGGTAAGGAGTGTACGGTGACCGATTATGTGTGTTTTACGTTTATTTATCGTCGCTACCGGTTGCCCATATGAACGACGCGTCCTGAAGAAATTTGTCATTTTAGATGTTGGAGGATAGTCCAATGATACAGACAGAGACCCATTCTAGAGTTTCCTCTGGTTCTTTTACGTGCACGGTGTAAAGTACCGACACGAGACCTTCGTGTAACGTCCCATCTGAAAGACTTGTTAATGTTATTAGGGTCAGACGGGGGATCGAACCTGCTATCCCTGGATTACCAGTCCAGCGTGTTACCATTGGACTACATATCCGTCTGTGATCGATTAGCAATTTTGTTGAGTGTATATCCCGTCCTGCATCACTAATCCTACCAATAGTTAACATAGAAAGGTTCGGAGTTCGAGCCCCACTGGAGCCGTTACGATTGTGTCCTTAGGCAAGGCATTTAAACTCCACGTTGCCTCTTCTCTCTCCTTCGTGGCGATGGACAATAACTTCCGATTACTCAATAATTGTTTGGCACTTTAAAGGCATTGTGTCCTGTGTATGTTTTTGAATGTCGCTGACGTGCAGAAAGTGAACTAGCTATTTGAAAGCTGTTCTATATGTCTTATATCCATGTTTCGTGGCAGTGTGTATATTCCACTCCCCCGGACATCGATCCCAATATTTCAATTAAGAAATAATGTATATCTTCAGTTATTTATATTTGCGAATAATATATTGTTATATTTCGGGTTTTACGCCTGCATCCGCACCATTTCGGGCTATATCGCCGGCGGGCAGTTTACCTAACAACACCTTTCATGGGCAGGCTCCAGCGGTTAACCAGTACTTGGGTGCACCAACCTCCGTAAAAAACTGCCAACTTTTTCATATAAATGAGACACGGCCTGAGCGGGACTCGAACCCGTGACCATCAGTGATGATAGGTTACAGTGGTATACAAGTCAACGACCTTAACCACTCGACCACGGAGGCGGATATTGCGAATATAAAAAATGGTTTGAAATTCTGACGCGTAGAAATTAACCACGCAGGGCGGTGGCTTAAGTAGGCTACTAATTCCGACAAACCATGTTTATTCGACTACAAATAACGCAAATACAAATATTATTTCGATTCCAACATGACCAAAATATCTAAAATGCTCAAAAATAGTTGGTGTTTTTTTTTTAGAAAGTGTACTACACTAATGCTAGTCCACTGACGTCACGTTTGACATCACGAGCTAAACCATGATTTATTGCATATATTTATAAGCACTGTAAATCCCTTCTTTGCGTATACATGTATACGTACAGACAAAATGCCGAGCCATGTTAGAATATATGTCTTTGTATATACACCTCTAGTTGCCATATTGGATATCGTATTGTACTATCCTGCATTGTATTTAAATAAAACGTTATGTTTTGTGTTTAACCGTTCTTTTATAATAAAGATTATAATTCTAGCTGACCCTATTTCTTTCAGATTAATATATACTAGTAAAATAATACCTGGTGGTGATAAAACTGTTCTCCAATCTCAAACTCAGTACCAAGCTTTCTCATTGGTTGAGATTCAACCAATCATATCACTTGAGCTTGAGAAAAGGTTTATAATCCCCGACACATATTTTAATTTACCCGAGCGGGTTTCGGGCTCACAGCTTTTGTGAATTCAGAATCTACGACCGAAGTAGTAATATTTGTTTACTTTGGCGATCGTCAAATCTCCTACAACAACGTCAGAGCTCCAACAACAACGTCAGATCTCCTACAACACCGTCATGACTCCTACAACAACGTCATAATTCCTACAACAACGTCATAACTCCAACAACAACGTCATAACTCCTACAACAACGTCATAACTCCAACAACAACGTCATAACTCCTACAGTACCGTCAGAACTCCTACAAAAATGTCATAACTCCAACAACAACGTCATACCTCCTACAACAAAGTCAATACTCCAACAACGCCGTCATATCTTCAACAACAACGTCATAACTCCTACAACAACGTCAGAACTCCAACAATGCCGTCATATCTCCAACAACAACGTCATAACTCCTACAACAACGTCATAACTCCTACAACAACGTCAGCACTCCAACAACAACGTCATAACTCCTACAACAACGTCATCACTCCAACAACAACGTCAATACTCCAACAACGCCGTCATAGTTCCAACAACAACGTCATAACTCCTACAACAACGTCAGCACTCCAACAACAACGTCATAACTCCTACAACAACGTCAGCACTCCAACAATAACGTCAATACTCCAACAACGCCGTCATAGTTCCAACAACAACATCAGAATTCCAATAATAACGTAAGTACACTAACAACATCAGAACTCCTACAGCAACGTTAAAAGTCCAATAATAACGTCAGTACATCAACAACAACAACAACAACAACAACATCAGAACTCATACAACAACGTCAGAGCTCAACCAGCAACGTCCAAACTCCATCAACAACGTCATAACTCCTACAACAACGTTAGAATTAGAATAATAACGTCAGTACACAAACAACAACATTAGAACTCCTACAACAACGTCAGAACTTCAACTATACTAGTGTACACAAGGGGGCAAACTATTAAACGCCACTCGGTAATACAAGTGTACGTAGCCCCAGTCAATGGTTCTAGTTACCTCCCTTGGAATATATAATGCGATAATACCGACCACGTGTTGGACTAATTCATACGCCGCACGGAAATACAATCGCATATGTATCTGCACATTCATACGTAGTCCCAGTCCGTGGCTCTAGTTACCTCCCTTGACATATAGAACGAGATAATACCGACCACGTGTTGGACTAATGCATACGCCGCACGGAAATACAATCGCATGCTTATCTGCACATGTATACGTAGTCCCAGTCCGTGACTCTAGTTACCTCCCTTGGAATATAGAACGAGATAATACCGACCATGTGTTGGATTAATTCATACGCCGCACGGAAATAAAAATGATCTATATTGTTTGCAGCCAGCTACTGGGATTTCAATATGTGAGTTAAAAATAGACTTAAGAGTCTTAGTACAGATAGATTCTTAGTAATAACATTGATAAGAAACGTTTCCTTTATCCCTAGAGCATTTATAGACAAGCAAGTTATGGAACTCATCTCCTCAATCATGTGTACATGGAGAGCATATTCGTTCATTAGTTGGGACATTTCGCCCAGTTTCAATAGGGAAACAAAGCTAAATGTGCTTTCAACGTTCAGCGGAAGTCGTGATAGCTCAGTGGTAGCGCGTTCGCTTCACGTGCGAAAGGCCCGGAGTTCGAGCCCCTCTGGAGCCGTTACGATTGTGTCCTTAGGCAAAGCATTTAAATTCCACATGCCTCTTCTCTCTCCCTCGTGGCGATGGATTCCATCAGGAATGAGGTCTCGAGAGTGATTAGTATAAGTTATAAGAACTTGTTTCGCAATCGAGCTAAAATAAATTTGTATAAACGTTCAGCTCGGCTTTGTATATATCGTACATTGTCCCTCTATTAGATAATTTCGCACTACTTCTCCATTGCCAGATAAATTGGTCCATTGTATTGTGTGTTTTACATTTATTTATCGTCGCTACCGTTTACCCATATGAGCGACGCCTCCTGAAGAAATTAGTCATTTTAGATTTTTGGCGGATAGTGCAATGATACAGTGAGGGTCCAGAGACCCATTCTAAAGTTTCCTCTGGTTCTTTTACATGCACGGTGTAAAACATCGACACGAGACCTCGGTTTAAAGTCCCATCTGAAAGACTGTTAATTTTATTAGGGTCAGACGGGGGATCCATTGCATTGTCCAATCCTACATAAATATGATGCATGTGGCAGTAACTGATCAATGTCTCTCATTCCCATGTGTAAGGGGTAAATAAACTCAATCATCATAGAACACTCATAGTTTCGGAGATTCATAAATCCAGATACTCGTTCTGGAACTGGCAGCACACAATACAAACAGTGTGATAAGGCTATTGTACACACACAGAGAAAAGCACACTGGGTTGGTTAGAAGCAGACCAGTGGTTCCGTGGCCACACCTTGGTCCCCGCCGTAATCAAGGAATCTCGAGTTGGATACCATCCTAGCTCCATCGTACTATAGTGACTAATCAATATTGAGGTACCGTGAATGTGCATTACACAGTGCACGTAAGTGAATCAGAGGGGATTCTGGAATTGGGCTTTGTACTTTATACAAAGTTATTTTAGCTCGATTGCGAAACAAGTTCTTACAACTTAATATTAATCACTCTCGAGACCTCATTTCTGGTGGAATCCATCGCCACGAGAGAGAGAGAGAGAGAGAGAGAGAGAAGAGGCAATGTGGAATTCAAATGCCTTGCCTAAGAGCACAATCGTAACGGCTACAGTCGGGCTCGAACTCCGGCCATTTCGCACATGAAGCGAACGCGCCAGCACTGGGCTATCACGACTTCCGGCTATGTCTGTAACTTGCACTATCCTCCAAATCGGACTAATGGAAGCCTACAGGTATCGTCCCGAAATACAAGAGAAGGCGCAAACCAACAGACTCTTAAAAATAAAACACATACAATGTAAGAACAGTCAACCGACTGACTATTTGTTTTTGAGCACAGCTGTATGAGACTGATTGTGACGTACATTTTATAACAATTAAATGTCAATGTCGAAAATGCAGCACTGTTTTTTAAATCATGCAGCCAGTCTTAGCTGGTTTCCTCTGTTTTTTATCTGTGTCTCCTTTGCGCACAGCATACTATCAATTTTCATCCACTTTCTCATCGTATTATTGAATTACTAAATCCTGACAGATATCCTATATATATCCTACAGTATATACAATGGATCATATTTATCATACCGCAACAACTTAGGGAAGTGGAAGTCGTGATAGCGCAATGGAAGCGCGTTCGCTTCAGGTGCGAAATGTCTGGAGTTCGAGCCCCGCTGGAGCCGTTACGATTGTGCCCTTTAAAGCAAGGCATTTAAATTCCACATGCCTCTTCTCTCTCCTTGTGGCGATGGATTCCATCAGGAATGAGGTATCGAGAGTGATTAATATAAGTTGAAAGAACTTGTTTCGCAATCGAGCTAATATAAATGTGTATAAACTAACAACTTTGGGAGCAAAACTCAGAACAACGGATTCCAACTAAAAGGATCAATACTAGTACAGCCAACCTGTATTAAGCAGCCAGTTTCCCGATTCCCAATATGTTGTTTTATTACCTACTTTACCTCTATTAAGCAGCCACCTGTGTTAAGCGGTCACTTTCTATGATTCCCTTGGCTGGCTGCTTAAGGCAAGTTTGACTGTATACATTTCGGGATAAGGGAGGTAATCGAAATACCATCGATGTCGCTCAATTTTTTGCGCCGTGGGCCGAGACGTCTGATCAGTTATGCATTTTCTCGTGCACAAGTGTGCACGCAATTAACAATGCTAAACATATTTTACATTTTAATTGAGTGACATTTGATATATATTTCATATTTGACAAGCGATAGAGTGGCGGTTGTGACAGACTGGAGGCGGGATATTGATTGATGTGTTGACTTTGAGTCGAAGATAGGTCAAGTTCGATTTCAGTTGCACATAAAACAGGCTTTGACTACACCCAGTGATCCAGACGGAAAATACACGTAATAGTTAACCTCCACCGTATGATTCTGGGTTATTGTGGATGGGGGCGACGTCGTCTGTGTACAATATAACCCAACATGTTGTAGATGGATTCTGGGTTAATGTGGATCTGGGGCGACGTCGTCTGTGTACAATATAACCCAACATGTTGTAGATGGATTCTGGGTTAATGTGGATCTGGGGCGACGTCGTCTGTGTACAATATAACCCAACATGTTGTAGATGGATTCTGGGTTAATGTGGATCTGGGGCGACGTCGTCTGTGTACAATATAACCCAACATGTTGTAGATGGATTCTGGGTTAATGTGGATCTGGGGCGACGTCGTCTGTGTACAATATAACCCAACATGTTGTAGATGGATTCTGGGTTAATGTGGATCTGGGGCGACGTCGTCTGTGTACAATGTAACCCAACATGTTGTAGATGGATTTTGGGTTATTGTGGATGGGGGGCGACGTTGTCTGTGTACAATATAACCCAACATGTTGTAGAAGGATTTTGGTGAAGTTTTATGAATATGATGAGGTGTACATGGGGAAGTTTGGGAGAAATAGGTCACGATCTGTGGTCAGGGCGGTCAGTGAAATGTCCATTCCCATTGACTTCTATAATAAGCTATGCATGCTTGGCTTAACTCTTTCAGCGCCAATGTCGCATAAAAGCGACTTTGTAAAAAAAGTAGAGAACCCGATCGGACAGAACAGAACATGCCGTCTGATCAGGCTATATGCTGATTGCTCTTCAGACAGTGGAGCTGAAGCACCCGTCCGAATAGCAAACAACATAGATCCTGATCAGACGCGGCGTTACGCCGCGGCTGGTCTGGATCTATGTTGTTTGCACATGCTCTGAATTTATTCGGCGCTGAAAGAGTTAAACAACAATTGAAATAAAGCATTGGACAGAAAGCTATACAGCTAACGGTTGTCCTCTCCTTACTAAATAATGTACACAAACATTTCATGGCATGACTATTTACAAGGTCAATAATACGTTTTATTATGTATATAGGGACGATGTAATGCTTACAAAGCGTAATTCATGATTTCTAAATAATGTTTGTGATACATAAGAGTACAGAGCTTGAAAGGTTACGAACAAGAAAAACTATTACATATAAATATAAATATGTAAGAGAAGGACGATTGAAAACTCACTCTGCATAATACACACTCGGATAGTGTATTGAGTGAATGTATATAAATATGTAATAGGACGAATGAAAACTCACTCTGCATAATACACACTCGGATAGTGTATTGAGTGAATGTATATAAATTATAAAGTGCATAATTTAGTAATTGAATGCAAACATGTTGACAATAACATGAAACCCTGTCCAGCATAATATATAAAAAAACATCCCTGCTGGAACATCCGCAAATCATATGGGAACCAATTATTTGTTGGAGAATTTCAACTACGTAGATAGATTAACCTTGCCATTTCTCAGTGGATTCCAGCTCAAGCCTGTATTTCTATGCGCACAACAGTGAAAGCTTGGAACTAGTTCCCTGAAAGGAATTGGACAATTTTAATACCTACAATACGAATACATAGCAGTAATTCATATCACATAAATTCCCATTAGTCCAGAATGTAAACCAACAAATGGAACGGAGGCTTGTAACTGGATAACGATTGAAAGGTATGCATACAGTTACAAATGAACACATATAGGAACCAGCATATCACCCTACGAATAAGCCATACACGGAGACATTCAGGTTGACTCAAGGTCAAATCAAGGTCATGTGAATTCAAGCAGTTGTTATTGTGCTAAATACCAGTGTGGGTGGAAGTCGTGATAGCGCAGTGGATGTGCGTTCGCTTCAGGTGCGAAAGGTCCGGAGTTCGAGCCCCGCTGGAGCGGTTACGAGTGTGCCCTTAGGCAAGGCATTTAAATTCCATGTTTCCTCTTCTCTCTCCGTCGTGACGATGTATTCCACCAGGAATGAGGTCTCGTGCGTGATTAGTATAAGTTGTAATAACTTGTTTCGCAATCGAGCTAAAATAAATTTGTATAAACTAAGTGTGAGGGTGCATCTCTTCGAGTGCTGATATCTAGTCTGCTCACGTCATTGGTGTTATACAATGTGATAAGTCAGAGACATTGTAATTCTGTATGATGATTCAATTGCACAATCAATGTGCAAAATGCACAAAATTGTTTTCGCGAATATCGTATGGAATAAAAAATAGTATTTTGAAACTGTACGTACAAGCAACAATGCTACTACACAGTCTTCCAGCATCATGTGAGCAATTAGTTTCTGTAAGAGAGCCCAGAGTGTTGTTTTTGCAACATAGCATACTGAAAATAAATTACGACTTTCCTTAATCGGTTCGCCGGGCTCTGCGTCGGAACGCATCGATCTCTATCGGCAATCTGAAATATCATATATGACAGCTGTAAGCGTAAATGTGGTCATTCGTGTGGGAGGAAACCGGAGGACCTGGGGAAACCCCACTAGTCCGATCTGGCGACCACCATACAATCTCACATACGTCCCGGTCCGAGGATCGAACCATGGTTGCATTGGTGAGCTGCGAGCGCGATATCCATTGCGCTAATCGGACAGTCAGAAGTGCTGTGGTAATGTTTAGAACTGTTTTTATCTGGAGCCTAGTGACATATACGGAACACGCTCCAATTCCATGGCGACGCATACCTGGTTCTTTTACATACCCTTAGTCTGGGTTCCAGTCCGGTCGGACCGGGACGTATGTGCGATGGTACGGTGGTCGCCAGATCGGACAGGTGGGTTTTCCCCGGGTACTCCGGTGTCCTCCCACACGAATGACCACATTTACGCTTTCATCCGCGCCAACGAGAGTGATTAATATAAGGTGATAAAGCTTGTTTCGCAATGGTTGTAAAATAAATAAAGTTTAAACTAGTCTGTCGATTTTTCTCTAATTTGATATCAGAAACCCAATACGGCCCAATTAATGGTCTCGGTGTTAACATATATGTATAGGACTGGCAAAATATATCAACACCTGTTCCCAGTACAGGGTAACATACCCTGTGTATAGCACCGATACATGAGAACTCTGTTTATAGTTTAAACTTTATTTATTTTACAAGGATTGCGAAGCAAGTTCTAACAACTTATATTAATCACTCTCGTTGGCGCGGATGAAAGCGTATATGTGGTAATTCGTGTTGGAGCAAACCGGAGTACCCGGAGAAGACCCACCTGTCCGATCTGGGGACCACCATACCATCTCATATACTTCCCGGTCCGAGGATCGAACCCGGGTTGCATTGGTGAGAAGCGAGCGCGCTAACTATTATGTTGCATCTGAAAGACTGCTAATATTACTATGGTTAGATGCGGAATCGAACCTGTGATCCATCGATTCAAGGTCCACAGTGTTAACAACTGAATCACTGACCTTAAACTAGGCCGATATATGCATATGCCAATTGTGATTGAGCGTTGTGCATACTTATGTTGTACTTGACGCTAAATGATGTATACATATATTTGATTTGATTTCGATACTCTACTATGATTTATGATTTGGCTCTGAATATAATTATGATATATATATTAAATTAATTATATTTACATATATTATAATTGCATTATAAATCAAGCGAGACTGACGAGATGACTCAGTGTAATTAACTAATTAGTGTAAATAACTAATTACTGTATGGATCAGTATAATACACAACCGAGTAAATTGCTGCTGTAAATTGGACTGCAACGACGACGTAACGTGACAGCAAATCAGTTGAGCACTCTCCCGCTACCTCCCTCCCCCATCCTAATGTACAGTCAAACCTGTGTTAGTGGTCACCGCCATTAAGCAGCCAACCTGTATTAAGCAGCCACTTTCTGTGATTCTATTCCTTAGTTTATACAAATTTATTTTAGCTCGATTGTGAAACAAGTTCTTACAACTTATATTAATCATTCTCGAGACCTCATTCCTGATGGAATCCATCGCCACGAGGGAGAGAGAAGAGGCAACGTGGAATTTAAATGCCTTGCCTAAGGGCACAATCGTAACGGCTTCAGCGGGGCTCGAACTCCGGACCTTTCGCACCTGAAGCGAATGCGCATCCACTGAGCTATCACGTGTTGTCTAGGTCTCTTCTATTCCTTGGCTGGCTGCTTAAGACAGGTTTGAATGTAGTTTTGTTCATGTCCCCTCCGTCGAGACATATGAGCGAACGTATCGTCTAAGATGTTGTGTTGATGTGAGAGGTTCTGATTTCGTCTAGCAGGTGACATAGCATACAGAGTATCTTTTTCTGAACGGCGGCTTTGGATGCCACACGCCTCACTGATGGCCATTCCGCAGGAGAATGAAAACGGATCCGACAGTTAAACACATGTCGTCTAAGTCCCTCCGGGGTCGGATCAGACTGTTAAACAGATGCCGTCTAGGTCTCTCCGGGGTCGGATCAGACTGTTAAACACATGTCATCTGGGTCTCTCCGGGGTCGGATCAGACTGTTAAACACATGCCGTCTGGGTCTCTCCGGGGTCGGATCAGACTGTTAAACACATGCCGTCTAGGTCTCTCCGGGGTCGGATCAGACTATTAAACACATGCCGTCTAGGTCTCTCCGGGGTCGGATCAGACTATTAAACACATGTCGTCTAGGTTTCTCCGGAGTCGGATCAGACTATTAAACACATGTCGTCTAGGTCTCTCCGGGGTCGGATCAGACTGTTAAACACATGCCGTCTATGTCTCTCCGGGGTCGGATCAGACTGTTAAACACATGCCGTCTAGGTCTCTCCGGGGTCGGATCAGACTATTAAACACATGCCGTCTGGGTCTCTCCGGGGTCGGATCAGACTGTTAAACACATGCCGTCTAGGTCTCTCCGGGGTCGGATCAGACTGTTAAACACATGTCGTCTAGGTCTCTCCGAGGTCGGATCAGACTATTAAACACATGTCGTCTAGGTCTCTCCGGGGTCGGATCAGACTATTAAACACATGTCGTCTAGGTCTCTCCGGGGTCGGATCAGACTGTTAAACACATGCCGTCTAGGTCTCTCCGGGGTCGGATCCAACGTCCACAACTTCTGTAGAACAGCGATGCTGGATCCATATTTAAGAAACCCGACGTACGGATCGCTGCTGTTGCGAGATGTGTCCTCGGCGTGAGAATGTCAGCTCAACCCTGTAACATTTTGTTTTATCTCAAGCACATCAGGAGTTGTACAGGCACGTGATAAAGCCATCTTCATTGACAGGTATACACGATAATACAAATAATAACTATTAAATTACTTAAGATGTATTATTATGAATCACTCCTACAAATGATCGCATACAATTATTAAAGTTTGCACGTTGTAATTATTGAAAACAACATTACCTGGTGATTTGTGGACCGAATCCGCGTTCAAATCTTGATCGGAAAAATACCGATTATTTACGAGTGCTTACGAACTATGACAGCTACAGGTTTGTATTTTAAACGCTATCCGATCAATCGATTCTTCAGACCTGACTTTGACACCAGAGAGCCATTTTGCTCCTGAAGACTTATTTCTTGTTAATAATTTGTTTACACAAGTTTGCGATATATCAAAGATGAAATCTTTACTAGTTGTGGACGCGGCGGAATACAATGCTGCTACTGACAGGGTAAACGTGGCGCTGCAAGTGCTTAGAGATGAAATGGTAAGTTTATTTAAAAACATTTGTTTCAATATTATTTTAAAAATAAGTATTTGCTTTTGTATTCAATCTGTTTAATTAACCCTTTCCTTCAAAGAGATTTAGGTTAATATACTATTATATCTCCATACAAACGACAGCCATTTAGCTATCATGCAGTGGATAAGTAGTCGCCATATCTCTCCCACCTCCATAGATATTACTTGGACTACATGCGATTCTAGCCTTTATTATGAACATTGGCTTAGCTACTACATTGTGAATGTATGTCGTATTGGTAATGGCATCGAGAGGTGTTTCTATGAGGGAAAGGGTAAAAATAAATTTTAATAACCATATACACGTGTAACAGTGTACGCAGCGTAAATGTACACATATATATTATATTCTCTGTATGTGGTGTATAACTTGTTGTTCTGGCATATTCTAGTGCCTCTATACATAATACAGGCAACCGGGTTTGGACCACACGTGAAACCCACACATTATAAATCGGCCCTCACCAAAAACAAGTGTAACAATTTAATATATATAAAAAGCGGCGAAAACACAACATTAATATTTAAACCAAAATAACTGTAAACGCAATTGTGGAATGCAGAGTTCCTTACCAATACCCTATACAACAGTGAAACACATTGTGGAATGCCTAGTTCCTTACCAATACCCTATACAACAGTGAAGCACATTCAAATACTATAGAAAAACACATTATGGAAATCTACAAGTATAATTTACGTAACGTTGAATATTTTCGAAAATGAAACAATTGTCTACTACAGGAATTGCATTACTACCATAAAGTAATAATCATATGTTAATAGGTTGAAAAGCATGCAGTGTTTGGAATAGGTTGAAAAGCATGCAGTGTTTGGAATAGGTTGAAAAGCATGCATTGTTTGGAATAGGTTGAAAAGCATGCAGTGTTTGGAATAGGTTGAAAAGCATGCAGTGTTTGGAATAGGTTGAAAAGCATGCAGTGTTTGGAATAGGTTGAAAAGCATGCAGTGTTTGGAATAGTAGATTACGTTGTTGTTGGCATCTTGCACATATGGGAAAAAAACAATTATGTATCTTCATAACCTACAGTACATAACCTACAGTACATAACCTACAGTACATAACCTACAGTACATAACCTACAGTACATAGACATTCACCGGAATAAATGTTGTAAAACATGAATTTGTCTTAAATTGTTGTAATTAACGAAGACTAAAAACAGAACAATCTTATTTTATGATACCGATATGTTTCACTATGTCTCAATATGATACCGATATGTTTCACTATGTCTCACTATGATACCGATATGTTTCACTATGTCTCACTATGATACCGATATGTTTCGTATTATTATTCGTATAAGTAAGTAAGTAAGTAAATATTTTATTATAGTGACATGTGCATCCGACAATATATATACTACAGATAATAAATATACAAACAAGCACCCGGCCCAGTGGACCTATATGTCACCTAATATAAAATCGTGGTTATGTACACAATTGATACATACATGAAATTCAAAATTAAGTACCAAGCTACTAAATCAATGATTTATGTTTACAGTTTAATAACCGAACAAGTAACTGGCCTAGAAAGCGGTGGGTAGGTATCGGGTACCATTGTATAGGCTTAGTTATATTCTTATAAATACATAACAGATCTTCTACAAATAAATGATTTTACAATGAATTTAGCGCTTTTCCTGGGATATGTATTCAATAGATACGACAGCTTGTCATATTTATAAAGCGGACAAATCAAACACACATATCTAAAACTATACATGTGTATAGGAAACCTAAATGTAAAAATGTCAAATATGTAAAAACGGTGTTATATCTATAAAAAAAGAAATATCAGATATATATGTGAACATTTGTCAGAAATGTAAACACACCATTTACAGCTATATATATAAAAAAAGGTTTGTGAATTTGTGGTTGACATTTTACTGAACATTTTCTTTATACATACATTTCTGACACTTGTGTTGTTTTTCTTTACCTTTTTACATATAACGGCAAATGTTTTTCCATTGCTTTTATGTATCTAACAGGCGACGTTGTTACACTTCTGACAAGTGTTTGCATATCTGAAATGTCGTTTTGCATATAATACCGTTCTTACATATGTGACACGGGTTCCTACAGACTTGTAATGGAATTACCTAAATCGCTCTCCGTGTCCGTGTCACAACTATTGCTTTGAGGGACATCCGTGTCTTCATCCACACAGAATAGCAGATATACAGCTGGGAGTCGTGAAACCCCCACAATATCAAGAAAACTGTGTGTGTTACGTTTATTTATCGTCGCTACCGGTTGTCCATGTGAGCGACGCCTCCTGAAGAGATTAGCCATTTTAGATTTTGGAGGATAGTGCAATGGTATAGACTTGTTATTTTACGTGAGAAAGAAAACTGTCAAATACTATAACATTTATGGAAATTACGAGCATCATTTGCGTAACCTTAGACACTTTCGAAAATAAAACAATTGTCTACTACAGAGACTTATAAAAAGTAAAAGTAAAATGTAAAGTGCTTATTTATTATAGTCTCATCCCTATTTAAAGGGCCAGCCATTTCTGACTTATGAGACACCTCTTTTTATGAACATCAGTACTTCCCGAATCATATGCTTATATGCCAAGCGCCAGGCTGGTAGACAATCGGTAGCCATTATTTAACTAGCTGGCGGCTCACCAACCGGCCATATCAGAACGAATCCCTGACGAATTTCGAATCGTCGACCTCCCGCTCTGTAGGCGGACGCCTTAACCACTAGGTCACAGAGACGGTACTCTCTTATATTTGACAGTGTGCCTGATTGAAAGCAATTGTCTGTGTGTGTTTTACGTTTATTTATCGTCGCTACCGGTAAAATGAGCGACGCCTCCAGAGTCTTCGCTGGTTCTTTTACGTGCACGGTGTACAGCACCGACATGAGGCCTCGGTTTAAAGTCCCATCTGAAAGACTGTTAATTTTATTAGGGTCAGGCGGTGGATCGAAACTGCGATCCCTGGATTACCAGTCCAGCGTGTTACCACTGGACTACAGATCCGTCTATTTCCATGCAATTTTCATTTTTGAATTACGTTAAGTATTCTTTATTGAAGCCTGTGAGCATTAGGAATTACCATGACAACGCGTATTACAGGTATCAACATGCAAATCACTCATTCACCTTTTATTGATCTGCACGAAGTTCTTTGTTCCAAAGTCGCGTAAATGCCTGTTAGTGATGTCATGGTTTTGAGATGCACGTGTTCATTGATTAATTGGATAACTAATGTAATTGTTAGGAGTACATATCGAGATGAAGTTAGTATCTGTTGAGGGCATCTATAATAAATTACATGACGCTTGTGTGATAGACAATCACGTGAATACGTAGTTGTCACCACGAGAAAGGACAGTGGTCCAGTCGTTATCACGCTGTACTTGTAATACACGCAGTCGCAAGTTCGATCTCCCTCTATACCATACTAAACTGCAGTCGTTATCACGCTGTACTTGTAATACACGCAGTCGCAAGTTCGATCTCCCTCTATACCATACTAAACTGCAGTCGTTATCACGCTGTACTTGTAATACACGCAGTCGCAAGTTCGATCTCCCTCTATACCATACTAAACTGCAGTCGTTATCACGCTGTACTTGTAATACACGCAGTCGCAAGTTCGATCTCCCTCTATACCATACTAAACTGCAGTCGTTATCACGCCTGTACTTGTAATACCCAGTCGCAAGTTGATCTCCCTCTATACCTTGTGTGTGTTACACGCAGTCGCAAGTTCGATCTCCCTCTATACATACTAAACTGCAGTCGTTATCACGCTGTACTTGTAATAACACGCAGTCGCAAGTTCGATCTCCCTCTATACCTACTACTGCAGTCGTTATCACGCTGTATTTGATACACGCGTCGCAGTCGATCTCCCTCTATACCATACTAAACTGGCAGTCGTTATCACGCTGTACTTGTAATACACGCAGTCGCAAGTTCGATCTCCCTCTATACCATACTAAACTGCAGTCGTTATCACGCTGTACTTGTAATACACGCAGTCGCAAGTTCGATCTCCCTCTATACCATACTAAACTGCAGTCGTTATCACGCTGTGCTTGTAATACACGCAGTCGCAAGTTCGATCTCCCTCTATACCATACTAAACTGCAGTCGTTATCACGCTGTACTTGTAATACACGCAGTCGCAAGTTCGATCTCCCTCTATACCATACTAAACTGACTATATCATATTATTATTTCGGATGACACTTTACACCGAGGTCTCGTGTCGGTGCTGTACACCGTGCACGTAAAAGAACCAGAGCAGACTCTGAAATGGGTCTATGTCTGTATCATTTCACTATCCTGAAAATGACTATTCATAATTTCTTCAGGAGGCGTCGCTCATATCATGTGTGTTACGTTTATTTATCGTAGCTACCGGTTGCCCATATGAGGGACGCCTCCTGAAGAGATTAGTCATTTTAGATGTTGGGGGATAGGGCATGTATACAGACAGAGACCCATTACAGAGTATCATCTGGTTCTTTTACGTGATCTCGGTTCAGAGTCCAATCTGAAAGACTGTTAATATTATTAGGGTCAGACGGAGGATCGAACCTGCTATTCATGTTAACCACTGGACTACTGATCCATCTGTATATGTATAGGATATAAGCCGAAAACGATCCAATATATAAAATATTGGACTGTATGAAGCGCGTAGCGCCGAAGACAGTACCTATATTTTACATATTGGATCTGTTTGAGGCTTATATCTTACTTAAAATACACACTTATATAACAAGATAGTACTGATTAAAAATGTTAATTTCATACATATACGCGTAGTATTTAATATAATACGCTGGCCGTTTGACAGCAGTCCAATATTAATAATAATGGACTGCAAGTACAAACGTATGACGTCACGACAGTATTTTAAAGACATATACACATATATAAGCTAAGCTAGTATATATGTGAGGATTCACCGGTCTCTGTAACCTATTATTGGCATACAGTTATAGATATTGCACCGTAATGATAAGGGTATAATACGATTATGGATAGTTGTAAATGTAGCTGTAACTTAGTGGAATACATTTACCGTAATCTACAGTTACTTATTTCCTAAAATAAACTGTGCGTTATGAATATTCGTATGACCTCTAGCAGACAGGTCAACAATCACTGGCAGTACACACTTCATTGTTTCAATTTTACATGCACAGCAGGTTAATAATTACTGTGTAATGTAATATAATGTATGTACTGTATGTTTAATAATTGCATCCATTATGTCGAATTCCGTCGGACCGTACAAAATACTTCGACATAACCGAAGTTTGACTTTGCGAAATTCGATATAAACGGAGCCAGTTATATGTAAAATGATAGTGTCTGAAAAGGAACTTTGACTCGACTTCGAGATAACCGGATAATTCGACATAACCGACTTTGACATAACGGATGTAGACTGCATACTTGAAATGTCCATATGTCGTAGACGTAGAAAGTGGTTTAAATCTTATATTTTTTTAATATTTCAATTCATTGTTTAATTAATTCCCCTTTCTGTATACATTATTCATTTAACGACTGAACACTTCCCCTCGGTATGACCACCCGATTGTTTTGTGACACTACAACAAATACCCTCCACCTTTAGGTTACTCTCCCGCATTGGGATCGCGTTACATAGTTTTTAATCTTTATTTGAGAAAGTCGTCATGCATTGTTTTATAACTCTACACAGTTGAACATTGAACAATGGTATCTTGGATTAAATATTGCAACAATGTGAAATTCATCTTCGCGTAGGTAAACATTGTAACAAATTCGCCTCACTGCTTCTCCTCTAGCCTGGTGATTAAATCTGGCCCATTTAGTATAAACGTTTTATTTGTTTTACAACGATTGCTAAGCAAGCTATAGCAACTTATATTAATCACTCTCGTTGTTGCGGACGAAAGCTTGTAGTGTATGACATTGTGGTAATTTGTGTGAGAACGAATCGGAGTACCCGGGGGAAAACCCGCTTGTCCGAACGTGAGATCACCATACAATCCCAGCATGTCCGATCGTGAGATCACCATACAATCCCGGCATGCCCGATCGTGAGATCACCATACAATCCCGGCATGCCCGATCGTGAGATCACCATACAATCCCAGCATGTCCGATCGTGAGATCACCCTACAATCCCGGCATGCCCGATCGTGAGATCACCATACAATCCCGGCATGCCGATCGTGAGATCACCATACAATCCCGGCATGTCCGATCGTGAGATCACCATACAATCCCGGCATGTCCGAACGTGAGATCACCATACAATCCCGCATGTCCGAACGTGAGATCACCATACAATCCCGGCATGTCCGAGTTGTCGTGAGATCACCATACAATCCCGGTATGTCCGAACGTGAGATCACCATACAATCCCGGCATGTCCGAACGTGAGATCACCATACCATCCCGGCATGTCCGAACGTGAGATCACCATACAATCCCGGCATGCCCGATCGTGAGATCACCATACAATCCCGGTATGTCCGAACGTGAGATCACCATACCATCTCACATATCTCCCTGTCCCCGAGGATCGGGGTCGTGTTGCATTGGAGAGAAACGAGCGTGCTAACCACTATTCGAATAGGACATGCCGGTTTAGCAGTGTTCGATTTAGCAGAGTGTTCGATTTAGCAGAGTGTTACTTCACTATAATGGTTATAATTAAAGACTATTTCATTGCGCTGTTTTACATTATTAGTTTCACTGTATTGATCCTGCAACAGAAGCGACGGATCTTTTCTTTAGATCTTGCTCAAAGTCATTGTTGTGTTGAGAAAGGCCAAATAAAATGTATTCAAGTGTTGCATTTTTTATGACAGAAATATTAATAAAAGATGATAAAGTGATTTACCAGCATTCATTTCCCTGCTGTCGTGATTTATTACGAAGAAACTGAGCTACAGAAAGAAAACAAAACGAACGAAAAAAATGAGAATAATTATAATTATATTTTTCAAATACTTTAATAATTGTTTGGTTTGATATCTTCACTGAAATTGCCCGGTTAACTTGTCCTATCGTCAATCGCCCTATATTAAAACTGTCCGATTAGCGCAGTGGTTACCGCGCTCGCTTCTCACTAATGCAACCCGAGTTCGATCCTCGGACCGGGAAGTATTTGAGACGGTACGGTGATCGCCAGATCGGACAGGTGGGTTGTCTCCGGGTACTCCCGAAGGTATATCTTTTTGTATTTTTTAATATTTAAAAGTTATATGAATATACAACAAACTTCATGAAATATTTACGGCTGATGAGTGTGGCAGCTCAACGGATACTGCCAGTGACGACGGAATGGAGATTTAAATTGTTTAAACATTGAAATGAAATGTAATAGTAGTACATGTATATGCTGCATAAAATATGAAAATGAATTAAACAATAAAGTAACTAAAAATGAATAAATATAAAAAGTTTAACTACCCCAAATTTGGAAAATATATTTTATTCATTAATAACTCGAATAATAATATCATTTTAGATGACAAAATGTGGTGTACCTCCGCTATCACCGCCTTGAAGAACTAATACTTATGAATGCAATAACATAATTTGCTACTCGAGATACTGGTAAATGTTTGATAACTAGTGTCTTTATTGACAACATTTTATAAACAAGATTTGCTAGTTCATGGCAATTTTACAAAACCATTCGCATACATTACGAAAAGCAATCAGTATTGGTTTTAATATGATTTGTTAGAATAGTTGTCGCTCGCTGGATCGTTATAAGAGGCGATTAACTCATCAAATATGTCTGTATAAGCCAAGCTTAAAGAAGGGTATACGAGTATTCTAATTGCTATCTGTTTTGTAAATACAATGAACTTTACGCAATCCAAAGGCCTCATACAGTGTCCGTCCGTCCGTCCGTCCGTCCGTCCGTCCGTCCGTCCGTCCGTCCGTCCGTCCGTCCGTCAGTCCGACCGTCCGTCCGTCCGTCCGTCCGTCCGTCCGTCCTAGTCATATTCAATATTACTCACATACTGTGATATTACAAAAACATGCTCGCCCATATGCTCTGCTGTGGCGATGGTAAATAAATGCATACACCTTCACACCCCTACACAACCACTAACTATAATATAAGTACATATTGATTGTATTGTAAAGTAAAGTGTTTGTTTATTATAGTATGTTACCATGAGTATATATAAAACATTGTATTTTCGTTTATTTATCAAGCTGGATTGCGGAAGGTCGGGGGTTCTATCCGGGTGTCCATTATAATCGCCATATGACATAAGCTGTTGGTGCGAATTTACCCCCCCCCCCCCCAACACACAGTATTCATATTTGCACATATAAAAATATATTGTAATATATCAAACAGTATGGACTTTATCGGTCCAGTTATAATTTATATCGATATAAAAACAGTAATTCAACTGACATTCAAATGATCGCTTCGTCATTTGGAGAACATAAATATGTCAAATTTAAATACACAACAATAAAGTAATTAGCATATTAATTGAGGTAGTCATCTATCAAACTGCTAGAGATTCAATAAACAAATAGTACCATTGTCAATCAGCGTGATCGGCATTTCTACCTGATACCGATTAGTTTCCATAATATCATATTCAATTTCTGTCTGTCATTGTTCATGTACATTTATTCTTTAGTTCTGGCTACATATATATAACATGTGACATTTAAAAAATATATAAATAAAGTGTACATTGATGTTGTGTTTGGGGGTGGTTGCGGTCGCACCAACAGCTTAGGCTATATGCCGACTCTCCAGCGGAGAAAGACCCCTGGTGCCTCTCCGAAGTGTATTAGAGACACTGACAGGCACCCTGGTAGAACCACCGACCTGTAGCAAACCAGCTGGATATCTTCCTAAAATGACAGAATTCGACACCCCCAGTGGGATTCGAACCGACGGCGGTGAAGGGCGAGTGATTTGACTACATAACGTGTTTCTTTAATTAATATATGTTATATGTTCAAGGCCTTATTTGTATTAGCTATGTGTTATGTAAGCTTCCTCGTTAAATAAAGCAGTTACTATTATTATTGTGGTTTTCTCCGGGTGCTCCGGTTTCCTCCCACACGAATGACCACAAACACGCTTTCATCCGCACAAACGAGTGATTAATATAAGTTGTTGGAACTTGCTTCGCAATCGTTGTAAAAATTAATAAAGTTTAAACGTTTTAACTGTGAACCCGCCAGTGGCGTGGTAGACTCTATGAGAGCCCAATAGTCTCTGGGTATACTAAATACAAGCCCACAAGTCACCGGATAGGTACTCTAGATAGCAGTTGTTGGGTGGAACATTTATGTAGCGGGATTTTATAATATGACACGGTATCCAGCCTGTCTGAATGATAATCATGTTATCATTCTGGAGATCATTAAAGTTGGATTTTGACTAATTCGCTTGTTTAACCCTTTCAACCCCACAGGCCTCTAAATAGGCTTATGAAAAGTGTAGATCCAGATGAGCCGGCTCGTGACGAGCCGTCTCATCAGGATCTGCACTTTTTTGCCAGTAATAATTATTACTATTTTTAGATAAAATTACCCATTTTGATAAATGAACTGGTCCAAAGGTAATTTTCTTATTAATTTATTGGTCTGAAAATATCACGCACCAGTCCATGTCAGTTACTTGGTGTTGAATGGGTTAATGTATTAAAATCTGATACTTATAAGTTTAATTCAAGATCACATAATTGTAGATAATTTAAACTTACGAGGTATAATAATGTGAATATTGTGTTCGCTATGTATACGTTTCAATAGCATTAAGTCCATTAAAATAGTTTTATATCTATATTGAATATATTAATTGAACCATTGCTATCATATCGTGCTGTAGTGTTTACGTTTGTGTTGCTACTTCACACTTTCATTGAAAGAGATATATTACGATTGACATTGTAAATGTACGAAGCATGTATAACATATGTCTTAATGCAATACATGTTGTAGTTGTTGTTATGTTGTTATTATTGTTGTTGTTTTGGTCGTCGTTGTTTCTGTCGCAGTCGCTTCGTTGTTGTCGT
>CM026387.1:64407707-64415207 GCA_014843695.1 Archivesica marissinica | reverse complement strand
TCGTGTATATACACATAGCATTCGTGTATATACACATAGCATTCGTGTATATACACATAGCATTCGTGTATATACACATAGCATTCGTGTATATACACATAGCATTCGTGTATATACACATCGAATTCGTGTATATACACATAGCATTCATGTATATACACATAGCATTCATGTATATACACATATCATTCATGTATATACACATAGCATTCATGTATATACACATAGCATTCATGTATATACACATAGCATTCATGTATATACACATAGCATTCATGTATATACACATCGCATTCATGTATATACACATAGCATTCATGTATATACACATCGCATTCATGTATATACACATCGCATTCATGTATATACACATAGCATTCATGTATATACACATAGCATTCGTGTATATACACATAGCATTCATGTATATACACATAGCATTCATGTATATACACATCGCATTCATGTATATACACATCGCATTCATGTATATACACATAGCATTCATGTATATACACATAGCATACATGTATATACACATAGCATTCATGTATATACACATAGCATTCATGTTCAGTTCGTCAAGATATGATCAATGAGGTATAACATTTTACATCAGTGTAAGTCGTGATAGCGCAGTGGTAGCGCGTTCGCTTCAGGTACGAAAGCCCGGAGTTCGAGCCCCGCTGGAGCGGTTACGATTGTGCCCTTAGGCAAGGCATTTAAGTTCCACATTTCCTCTTCTCTCTCCCTCGTGGCGATGGATTCCATCAGGAATGAGGTCTAGAGAGTGATTGATATAAGTTTCGCAATCGAGCTAAAATAAATTTGTATAAACATATGTATTGTACATGCAATACATAGAAAATGTATGTAGATCTACCGCGAATACATGAACTATTTAGTGATACTTTACTTTACATTTCAGAAGTCTCTGCGTCACCAAGACGTCACGCTAATGCGACAGTTTATTTAATGATACTTTACTTTACATTTCAGAAGTCTCTGAGTCATCAAGACACTACGCTAATGCGACAGTTTATTTAGTGATACTTTACTTTACATTTCAGAAGTCTCTGCGTCATCAAGACGTTACGCTAATGCGACAGTTTATTTAGTGATACTTTACTTTACATTTCAGAAGTATCTGCGTCATCAAGACGTTACGCTAATGCGACAGTTTATTTAGTGATACTTTACTTTACATTTCAGAAGTCTCTGCGTCATCAAGACATTACGCTAATGCGACAGTTTATTTAGTGATACTTTACTTTACATTTCAGAAGTCTCTGCGTCATCAAGACGTTACGCTAATGCGACAGTTTATTTAGTGATACTTTACTTTACATTTCAGAAATCTCTGCGTCATCAAGACGTTACGCTAATGCGACAGTTTATTACCATGAATGACACTATCAGAAGTATCAGTAAAGACCAGAAGACTGACAAGAGACGAGCCAAGCGCATGCGCAACAGAACTTTGAATCTATCTGGTTCATTAAATTTGACGACACCATCTTGGTCGATACCCATTGTGAGACAGCAGAGCGTACCGCGATATTGTGACGTCATTCCAGAAGTTCGCGAGCGAACTTGGTCTGTTTCGAGTGATGGTGAGCTTAATTTCTACTAATAAGCAATTAGACGAATTATGAAAACTGTCAATATTGAATACCCTGAAACTTTTATTTTGAATGAGATCACAAACAGTACATTCACTGTCGATCCGTAGCTATGACATGCACACATACTGGCATATTGGTGTTATGTGTTGCCACGGTGACATTTTCTAAATATTCATATTCAAACATTGTGCATAGGGTTTAGAATTTTGCTATTGTTTTCCGAATTACATTGTTTCGACTATATTGCAGAGAGCTCACAGACTGAATCGCTTAGCAGTAGCGTGACGTCACTAGAAGATGACATCCGCATGAGCGAGGACAGCATTTCGTCAGCAGTGCCAGTGTTCCAGTCACCATTAGTTACCAGACAACGCTCACGATCAGAGGAAACCGCACTCTCTAACTGTGAACGTAATGACAATGTAGACAATGTGGAGACAGTTCTACATCAAAATGTCAAGTTATGGAAACTGACTCAATCTCAAGACGAGGCCAGCGACAGTGATTCCGTGTTTGAGGTCTATTCAGAAGAGGAACAAAAGGTGTAAAGCGATTTCTCACATGCCACGATAGAGAACTTTCTTGACAAGTGAGAAATCACGCAGTAAAACATTATATCACCATTAGCTAGCAAAGGTATAGAACCTGTTACACAAAGCTCGATGTTGTAATGTTTTTATTTATCCCTTTACGTTCTACTTTATACAGAACATGTGACCCTTCTTTCCAGGTTATAATCTTCGGACCGGGAAGTATGTGAGATGGTACGGTGGTCGCCAGATCGGACATGTGTGTTTTCTCTCCGGGTACTCCGGTTTCCTCCCACACGAATGACCACAATTACACTTTCATCCGCGCCAACGACAGTGATTAATATAAGTGGTTAGAACTTGCTTCGCAATCGTTGTAAAATAAATAAAGTTTAAACTTATGACCGCTCTTTTGAAGACCCATATACTGTGGTGTTATTATAGGGGGTTTACCACAGGCACAAGACACACATTATTTTTGTTTGCCCTATGTTCATATAGTAAGGAATGTTTACAGCAAAGCTTAAATAAAAAAAATGAATTATCTTAATTTGATGCTCAGTGGTTATCGCGACATGTGTGCTTTCTCTCCGGGTACTCCGGTTTCCTCCCACACGAATGACCACAATTACACTTTCATCCGTGCCAACGAGAGTGATTAATATAAGTTGTTAGAACTTGCTTCGTAATCATTGTAAAATAAATAACGCTTAAATAAAAAATGAATTATCTTAATTTGATTTAAAGAGGTTGTTCCCTTGTTTGTTGTCGGTTTAACTCTTTCAGCGCCGAATAAATTCAGAGCATGTGCAAACAACATAGATCCAGATCAGCCGCGGCGTAACGCCGCGTCGGATCAGGATCTATGTTGTTTGCTATTCGGACAGGTGCTTCAGCTCCAATGTCTGAAGAGCAATCAGCATATAGCCTGATCAGACAGCATGTTCTGTTCTGTCCGATCGGGTTCTCTACTTTTTTACAAAGTCGCTTTTATGCGACATTGGCGGTGAAAGAGTTAATGCATTCATACTTTGTTGACAGGTTCTATATCGTGTCTATTCATTCATTTCAACCCTGACGAGACTATTGTTCTCATCATAGACTATGTACTAATAAACTAAGCTATATAATAGTATATGTAATATGTATGTATATATGCTCCTCCGTGACCGAGTGATCTATCATGCAGTTGATAGAATTCTCAATGCACCGCTATCAATCAGGGACATGAGCTCGCTCCCTACAAGATCCAAGTGATACAATGGTGATATGTGAGAACGTTGTCAGTCGATTACGGAGGTTTGATAATTGAGTACTTGTTTCTACCAAGGAAATGTATATGGTCTTCGACACCTCAACTTGCGCGATAATGCTCCAAAGTTGACCCTGTACAAATCAAAGGTAGAACTGTAGCACGAATGTGTATATGTAATGCTGTACAAATATGTGAATGGCGCATAATATGTCAAATATGTGAATGTTTCGAGTATAAGTGATAAATTACATATGTGAAATGGTATTGGCTGTGATCAAAATTGATTCCGAAATGAAATATAATCTACAAGCATTAGTCAGTGTACCATGTTGGCTAAATGGGTTAGGATTTCAATGTTGCATTTCAAAACAATTACAAAACAATCCAATGTTTTTTATTAATAAGATCGAGAGAGAGGGGAGAGAGAGGGGATAGAGAGAGAGAGAGAGAGAGAGAGAGAGAGAGGAGAGAGAGAGAAAAGAGAGAAGAGAGGAGAGGCGAGGATAGAGAGGAGAGAGAGAGAGAGGAGAGAGAGAATAGAGAGGGCGAGAGAGAGAAGAGAGGAGAGAAGAGGATAGAGAGCGAGAGAGAGGAGAGATAATAGAGAGGGAGAGAGAGGCAGAGGGAGAGAGGGAGAGATATGATAGAGAGAGAGCGAGATAGAGGATATGTATATTAGGGTTACATGTATATGACGTGTAATTGCATTACACAGGTTACAATTACACAGGTGGTTGTTTGTTGGACATGTATATGTTTCTATATCGTATATGTTGTTGTTTGTACCACGCATCCCAGTTAAAAGTACCGCGACCATTCCACAGATCTTCAGTATGTAAATTAGTTCTAATGAAATTAATTTATCGAACAAAGTTCTTTTTATGTTTGAATAGCTAATGACGCTAAGTAATCCATCTACTGGGGCATTCGTACTATGTGTAACCGTAATTGAGTAGTTTGTTGTGCACTGAATACGACAGCCTCCCCGTAACAGAGGGCGGTTGTGAGTTCGAACCCATGCCAGACACACAATGTCCTTAGGCAAGTCACATAAATCAACATTTACTCGTCTCTTTCACTCCTTGCGGAGAAGTTCAAAAGGACTGAGATCTCGTGACAAATGTGCATACAGTTGCATACATTTGTTCACATTCGATGTACAAGCAATTAGTGTAAACAATGTAATAGCATAGTTTGGTTTGCGGACTCAGATCCGCTGCATGATTACGGGATCAGTACGCATGCCAATAGATTCGGAGTAGACTTACTGACAATGTGAATAATGTTCGTGAGACAGTGTGTCTTTTCTTCAATGGATCTTCCATCACGTGCAACCTTTAGACATATCGTTGACGTTTCAAAACGGATTATATATTTATTAGACAATCCCAAATTGTAAACACATGTAATATATTTCAACATATATTCAATTCTTTAGAACCCCGCTTAGCATTTTCCTCAAGAGACAAAATACTAAACAATTATTAATACAAAAACATACGCTATCTCAAAAATACAAACACATTTATTTACATTTACATTTCTGATAGTTAACATATATATAGATAAGTAGGTAATACATTGTATTTAGACTGTAGATCTGTGTGAAATGTCTCATTAACTGTTTTAGAAATATGCATTTCATTGATATCAACTACAATAGATAGATTTTGTATAAAATGTTCTAGATTAGATTAGACGAATAGGTATCGACACACATTCAATCGAATGCACGACAACAAGGCAGCCATTATACCTGTAAATATTCCATCTAGCTAACAAAACTATATACATCCATCAAGTGTTAGAATCGAACGAAAGAACTCGCTGATACAATCTCTATCATTTGTACAAGTTATCAATGAAATGATGTTATCAAATTTAGACCCTAGTTTTGAACATCTAGAATGGTTTCATCTGCAGACTTTGTTTTGTATTATGTGTCTGTTGTATTAGTTGTTGTGTGTCTATTTCGGCGCCAGAGAGAATGCAGCTATCAGCGATCTGATTGTAAATGTATCATGTCTGTATATTCCACGTTAACACTTGACTTGCTTCGGTTATATTGAAGTCTCATATAGTTCACAAAGAAACTAACGACGAAGCAGTTCGATATTTAACCAAACTGATACCGTGATTCGATGAACATTCAAAATTGACAGTTCGATCAAACTTTGGTCGAACCATGTTAATAAACGGTTAATGAAGGTAGATGTAGAACTCCTTTTGATTGCTGCTGTATTGAACCACAGGAATATGAAATGTATTGGACCACAGGAATACGAAATGTATTGGACCACAGGAATATGAAATGTATTGGACCACAGGAATACGAAATGTATTGGACCACATTAATATGAAATGTATTGGACCACAGGAATACGAAATGTATTGGACCACATTAATATGAAATGTATTGGACCACAGGAATACGAAATGTATTGGACCACAGGAATACGAAATGTCATTAGTTTTAGGAAAACTACTGAATTGTATAGGTCTTCTTGAACACATTGAACAAAATTCCTAATAGGTCACCTGGCGTTTTATAATATTTGGAGCCAACTAATAATCATATAATATAAATAGTTTCATATTGACATTTGAGTATTCAGCAATTCATTGCATAAAAATCTGTAATAAAAGGTATGAAATAATATGACATGAATATTATATAGTCAGTTTTCTCCAAATACTGTATAACACATGGATACTGATTTGGAATTGTATTGAGTGTAGGTGGATTGGGCGGGATATACGATATCATAATCTATTTTGGATGATTCGTACGCCTGTGGCTTTGTGAAACCAGAGATATTATACCCGTCGCATTGTTAACTTTGCATCATTGTATTCGTAATTATGTTGTGTCTGCATTTGAAACCACGACTAGAATCGCTCCGTAAACAGATTAAAATTATATGGTGATCTTTATATAGTAGCATAAGAAAATAAATTTCAAGGACATGATGTTTGTGTTGACTTGTTTATAGATTGCTCCTGTATGTTTGTGTGTTTTACGTTTATTTATCGTCGCTACCGGTTGCCCATATGAGCGACGCCTCCTGAAGAGATTAGTCAATTTAGATTTTTGGAGAATAGTGCAATGATACAGACAGAGACCCATTACAGAGTCTCCTCTGGTTCTTTTATGTGCACGATGTAAAGCATCGACACGAGACCTCGGTTTAACGTCCCATCTGAAAGACTGTTAATTTTATTATGGTCAAACGGGGGATCGAACCTGCGATCCCTGGATTACCAGTCCAACGTGTTACCACTGGACTACAGATCCGTATTGCTCCTGTACTTGTCTAGGTGTGCCTATATGTGTATTCATACTACTCCATTCTCACAGGAAAGGTGTTAGGTAAGCTGCCCGCCGGTGATCTAGCCCAAATCCGAGCTGATGAAGGCGTAAAACACGAACAAACAAACAAACAAACAATACTCCATTCTCAGAAATGGCTAAGTACGTGTCTACGTCTTCTAGGATCGAACATTGTTATTAATGTTCCAATCTATAAGACAGATAAGGTAGAAAGGCAATAAACAATCACTTTCTGTCGTCCCGCGTCCCGAATAACAAGTAAGTGTAATATATCCAGTCATTCAACGAGGATACGATTAGCGCAGTGGTTAGCACGCTCGATTCTCACAAATGCAACCCGTGTTCGATATTCGGACCGGGAAGTATGTGAGATGGTATGGTGGTCGCCAGATCGGTCGGGTAGCTTTTCTCCGGGTACTACGGTTTCCTCCCACACGAATGACCACGTGTACGATATGCGCCACCTCAACAGAGGGTGATTAATATAAGTTGTTAAAACTTGATTCGCAATCGTAAAATAAATAAAGTTTAAACTTGTTGAGGATAACATTGCATTGATATGCTCTCTGATTAAGTAATGGTAATGGCGTGGTGATGAGGATTACGTAATTATGGGGGATGGCGTGGTGATGAGGATTACGTAATTATGGGGGTGGCGTGGTGATGAGGATTACGTAATTATGGGGGATGGCGTGGTGATGAGGATTACGTAATTAATATGGGATGGCGTGGTGATGAGGATTACGTAATTATGGGGGA
>CM026387.1:64331129-64406707 GCA_014843695.1 Archivesica marissinica | reverse complement strand
AAACACGTAAAGCGTCTAGAAGACTCGGCTGATTCAGCTGTTTAGCACTTCCGGTATAAATTCACGTCTAAATAATTTGGTACAGATAAATTGCACTTCTGTTAAACCTTTCCTATATTCATCATACTAACCTGCTCATTTGTGTGTACTCCATCTGTGCCCGTGGGTTGCACGCGGGACGAAGATATAACATCCATCCTATGTCTAACGTAAGTTTGTGTTGTGCTGTCCGTCTTTCACATCTCATTCTCGAGCACCACCGTACCAAATTTGAAAATGTTTTGCCTACACAGAAGTGTTACCTTGCTATCCAGTATTGGTTTCCTTGCTGCCAAAACAAACTTCAAGCATGGAGTTGTGATTAACCTAAACCCAACCCAGTTAGCGGTTGACATACATTCACCCCTGTACGACTACCAAATCTGTTTTTGTAAAAATGACACGACCCAGCAGGACAAACATATTAATCTCTATTACTGGCTCTTTCATGCACCAAAATCATTCAGACCTAACGAACTGCTCATCTCACCATCTGATCGAAACTTCCATCTCCTAATCAAAATCCTTTTGGGTAATCAAATCGAAACGAATCCTGGCCCAAGGGCCCCAAGGTGGCCCTGCGGAACGTGCGGTAAAGGTGTGAACTTTAAGTCCAAGGCCCTTGAGTGTGACTCATGCAAAACATGGTTTCATATCAATTGCCAAGGTAACATGACATACTCCATGTATTCCATGATGGACAGTAGTAATATATCATGGCATTGTCTACAATGTGGCCTACCAAACTTCGCTAGTTCATTTTTTAACCAAACAGTCCCCTTGTCGCTTTCCCATAGCCCTTTCTCAACCCTCAGTTTGTGTAGTAGTCCCGGTGAACCATTTGCATGTTCCTCTCCAAAACAAATCCCACCTAAGCCACCAATGAACCAATCTCCAAATACAAACCAAACAAATAAAGCTACTCATAAATACGTTAACAAACCACTGAACATTATTAGTCTGAACTTTCATTCAATTAAAAACAAAAAACCTGAGTTGGACATCTTAATTGAATCAACATCTCCTGACATCATCATTGGTACTGAAACCTGGCTAGACCCATCGGTGTCATCATACTAGTTCTTTCCAAGCCATCTTTATAATGTGTATAGAAAAGACAGGACACCAAACAAAAAAGGTCTCAGTCATGGTGGAGTACTCATAGCAGTTAAAAATGACTATAGAAGTTAAAGAATTACAAACAGAATGCGAACTCGTTTGGGTTGAACTCACACTTTATAACTCCAGAACATTATTAATCAGTTCATTTTATCGACCACAACCGAATGACGCCACCTCCCTGTCAAAACTTAATGAATCACTTGAAAGAATTAACCCTAACTCCAAATCAATTGTAATTGTTGGAGGAGATTTTAACCTTGGTCATATCGACTGGAATACATCAAGCGTAATTACAGGCAAACCCAATATAAAACATAGTCAAGAACTTCTAGATATCATCGCCGACCGCTCTATGAAACAAGTAGTCAAAAAACCTACACATAATGACAAAATCCTTGACCTGATCATCACAAGCCATCCATCAATCATTGATAATCTAGAAACAATCCCACCTATTGGCATGTCCGATCATGACGGCATATTCATTGAATGTAACACCTCCCTTCGAAATTGTAAATCAAAACCTAGAACCATTCTCAAGTATTCTAAAGCAGATTGGCACCAAATAAATGAAGACCTCACAAAGATACACATCGAAATTAAAGACAACAAAGACAATAAAACTGTAAACGAACTATGGAACATCCTTAAAGACAATCTCCAAAAATCAATAAATAAGAATATACCAACTAAATCAATCAAACACAACAACAAACTTCCCTGGGTATCAAATATGCTAAGAAAGAAAATGAATAAATATAAAAAGAAACTACATAGAAGCAAGCAAAAGCACCACCACAAAATTGATAGCCTAAGACAAATGAAACAAGAAATCAAAAAAGAACAGAGGCAAGCCTACTGGCAATACATTGAAAATATGATTTATGACATTCCTCTCCCTGAACAGGACAATCCTAACTTCTCTAAAACTCCCAAAAAACTCTTTTCCTACATCAAAACGCAAAGAACAGAAAACAAAAATATTGCACCAATCAGAAAGAATGGCCGCCTAGAGTCAGATTCCAAAACAAAAGCAAGCATCATTAATGACCAATTTCAAACAGCATTTACGCCAGTCACAGATGAACCTATACGTAACAAAGGGCCAAGCTCACATCCACAAATGAAAAACATCAAAATCACTCAAAATGGAATAACTAAACTACTCACAAATCTTAAACCACACAAAGCATCAGGACCAGACAACATCAATGCTAGAATACTAAAAGAATGTAGAGAACACATATCACCTATCCTCACTATCATCTTCTCAAAATCCCTGTCTTCTGGTACTATACCCACCGACTGGAAACATGCAAATGTGTGCCCAGTTTTTAAAAAAGGTGATACACATGATGCTATCAATTATAGACCAATAGCCCTTACATGCATCTGTTGCAAACTATTAGAACATATAATATCAAGCAATATCATGAACCATCTAGAATCCAATAACATACTCTATGACCTTCAACACGGCTTTCGAACATCCCGCTCCTGCGAAACTCAACTGACATCCCTCCTTCAATCTATTACAAAATCAAATGACAATAACATTCAAACAGACATCATTATCATGGACTTTGCCAAAGCATTTGACAAAGTTCCACACAAGCATCTTCTTTATAAACTAGAATACTATGGCATAAATTGTAACGCTTTTAACTGGATTAACGACTTTCTATCAGATAGGACCCAGACTGTTGTCTTGGAGGGTGAAATGTCAGACACGGCCTCTGTTACATCGGGTGTACCCCAAGGCACAGTTCTGGGCCCAATCCTATTCCTCATCTACATTAATGATCTATCCGAATATATCCAACATAGTACCCTTCGTCTCTTCGCTGATGATAGCATCATTTATAAAGAAATTAAAACACAAAATGACACCACATTACTCCAATAAGATATTGATTCAGCTGGTAGATGGGAGCAAGATTGGCTCATGAAATTTCACCCCGATAAATGTAACCTACTCCTCAGCATTACACAAAAACGTAAGCCATTTCTCTTTACATATATATCACCACCCCCTTCAAAAAGTAAATGATGCAAAATATGTAGACCTAACCTTGCAAAGCAATCTAAAATGGGACAAACATATTAACTCGATAACCAATAAAGCAAACCAATCACTAGGATTCTTGAAACGCAACCTAAAATTCACATCATCTAAAGCAAAAGACCATGCATACAAAGCACTAGTAAGACCCAAGCTAGAATTCTCCAGTACTATCTGGGACCCACATTCTAAAACACAAAAACACCAAATTGAGACGGTACAACGACGTGCTGCCAGATTCGTTACCAACCGATACCATAACACTAGTTCAGTCTCCGAAATGATCGACAACCTAAACTGGCCAACACTTGAGACACGCAGAGTTAGATACAGATTGATTCTGTTCTATAAAATAATACACCAAATAGTAGCTGTAAACATTCCCATAAACCTTTTGATACCCGTAGACAACATAACCAGACACACAAACCCATATTGTTATAAACACATCCCTGTCAACAAAGATTCATACAAATTCTCTTTTTATCCAAGAACCGTCATCCACTGGAACTTGTTACCACTTGCCGCACATGAAGCAATAACAGTTGATGGCTTTAAAGCACTCATCCCTGTTTCTGCCCTCCCAACCATGATCTAAAGCATTCATTCTATGTACAAAATCTTAAACGAGCACTGTAGTATATTTCTCTTTGGACATTCACTTATTTGTTAATTAATCATTGTAAATATCATCATCTCAAAATTCACCAGCGACGACACATAATCATCAATATTGAGGGAGTGTCGAAATCACCAAGAAGAAGAAGAAGTCAGTGCAGGACATGGCAAGGCAGTACAGGTCAGTGCAGGACATGGCAAGGCAGTACAGGTCAGTGCAGGACATGACATGGCAAGGCGGCGTAGGTCAGTGCAGGAAATGGCAAGGCAGTGCAGGTCAGTGCGGGACATGGCAAGGCGGCGCAGGTCAGTGCAGGACATGGTACGGCAGTGCAGGTCAGTGCGGGACATGGCAAGGCGGCGCAGGTCAGTGCAGGACATGGCAAGGCAGTGCAGGTCAGTGCGGGACATGGCAAGGCAGTACAGGTCAGTGCGGGACATGGCAAGGCAGTGCAGGTCAGTGCAGGACATGGCAAGGCAGTGCAGGTCAGTGCGGGATATGGCAAGGCAGTGCAGGAGATGGCAGGACATGGCAGGTCAGTGCAGGACATGGCAGGACATGGCAAGGCAGTGCAGATCAGTGCAGGACATGGCAAGGCAGTGCAGGTCAGTGCAGGACATGGCAAGGCAGTACAGGTCAGCGCAGGACATGGCAAGGCAGTGCAGGTCAGTGCGGAACATGGCAAGGCAGTACAGGTCAGTGCAGGACATGACAAGGCAGTGCAGGTCAGTGCAGGACATGACAAGGCAGTGCAGGTCAGTGCGGGACATGGCAAGGCAGTGCAGGTCAGTGCAGGACATGGCAAAGCAGTGCAGGTCAGTGCATGACATGGCAAGGCAGTACACGTCAGTGCAGGACATGGCAAGGCAGTGCAAGTCAGTGCAGGACATGGCAAGGCAGTGCAGGACAGTGCAGGACATGGCAAGGCAGTACAGGTCAGTGCAGGACATGGCAAGGCAGTGCAGGTCAGTGCAGGACATGGCAAGGCAGTGCAGGTCAGTGCAGGACATGGCAGGACATGGAAAGGCAGTGCAGGACAGTGCGGGACATGACAAGGCAGTGCAGGACATGGCAGGACATGGCAAGGCAGTGCAGGTCAGTGCAGGACATGGCAAGGCAGTGCAGGACATGGCAAGGCAGTGCAGGTCAGTGCATGACATGGTAGGACATGGCAAGGCAGTGCAGATCAGTGCAGGACATGGCAATGCAGTGCAGGTCAGTGCATGACATGGCAAGGCAGTACAGGTCAGTGCAAGCCATGGCAAGGCAGTGCAGGTCAGTGTGGGACATGGCAAGGCAGTACAGGTCAGTGCAGGACATGACAAGGCAGTGCAGGACATGGCAAGGCAGTGCAGGACATGGCAAGGCAGTGCAGGACAGGGCGGGACATGGCAAGGCAGTGCAGATCAGTGCAGGACATGGCAAGGAAGTGCGGGACATGGCAGGACATGGCAAGGCAGTGCAGGTCAGTGCAGGACATGGCAAGGCAGTAGAGGTCAGTGCAGGACATGGCAAGGCAGTACAGGTTAGTGCAGGACATGGCAGGACATGGCAAGACAGTGCAGGACAGTGCGGGACATGGCAATGCAGTAAAGGTCAATGCAGGACATGGCAAGGCAGTGCAGGTCAGTGCGGGACATGGCAAGGCAGTACAGGTCAGTGCAGGACATGGCAGTGCAGGTCAGTGCAGGATATGGCAGGACATGGCAGGTCAGTGCAGGACATGGCAAGGCAGTGCAGGACATGGCAGGTCAGTGCGGGACATGGCAAGGCAGTACAGGTCAGTGCAGGATATGGCAGGTCAGTGCAGGACATGGCAAGGCAGTACAGATCAGTGCGGGACATGGCAAGGTAGTGCAGGTCAGTGCGGGACATGGCAAGGCAATACAGGTCAGTGCGGGACATGGCAAGGCAGTGCAGGTCAGTGCAGGACAGTGCAGGACATGGCAAGGCAGTGCAGGTCAGTGCAGGACATGGAGGCAGTACAGGTCAGTGCGGGACATGGCAAGGCAGTACAGGTCAGTGCAGGACATGGCAAGGCAGTACAGGTCAGTGCAGGACATGGCAGGACATGGCAAGGCAGTACAGGTCAGTGCATGACATGGCAGGACATGGCAAGGCAGTACAGGTCAGTGCAGGACATTGCAGGACATGGCAAGGCAGTGCAGGTCAGTGTATGACATGGCAGGACATGGCAAGGCAGTACAGGTCAGTGCAGGACATTGCAGGACATGGCAAGGCAGTGCAGGTCAGTGCGGGACATGGCAAGGCAGTGCAGGTCAGTGCGGGACATGGCAAGGCAGTGCAGGTCAGTGCGGGACAGTGCAGGACATGGCAAGGCAGTACAGGTCAGTGCATGACATGGCAGGACATGGCAAGGCAGTACAGGTCAGTGCAGGACATTGCAGGACATGGCAAGGCAGTGCAGGTCAGTGCGGGACATGGCAAGGCAGTGCAGGTCAGTGCGGGACATGGCAAGGCAGTGCAGGTCAGTGCGGGACATGGCAAGGCAGTACAGGTCAGTGCAGGACATGGCAAGGCAGTACAGGTCAGTGCAGGACATGGGAAGGCAGTACAGGTCAGTGCAGGACATGGCAAGGCAGTACAGGACAGTGCAGGACATGGCAAGGCAGTACAGGTCAGTGCAGGACATGGCAGGACATGGCAAGGCAGTACAGGTCAGTGCATGACATGGCAGGACATGGCAAGGCAGTACAGGTCAGTGCAGGACATTGCAGGACATGGCAAGGCAGTGCATGTCAGTGCGGGACATGGCAAGGCAGTGCAGGTCAGTACGGGACATGGCAAGGCAGTGCATGTCAGTGCAGGACATGGCAATGCAGTGCAAGTCAGTGCAGGACATGGCAAGGCAGTGCAGGTCAGTGCATGACATGGCAGTGCAGAGCAGGACTGTGCAGGACATGGCAGGTCAGTACAGATCAGTGCGGGACATGACAAGGCAGTGCAGGTCAGTGCGGGACATGGCAAGGCAGTACAGGTCAGTGCAGGACATGACAGGTCAGTGCGGGACATGGCAAGGAAGTACAGGTCAGTACAGGACATGGCAGGACATGGCAAGGCAGTACAGGTCAGTGCAGGACATGACAAGGCAGTGCAGGTCAGTGCAGGACATGACAAGGCAGTGCAGGTCAGTGCGGGACATGGCAAGGCAGTGCAGGTCAGTGCAGGACATGGCAAAGCAGTGCAGGTCAGTGCATGACATGGCAAGGCAGTACACGTCAGTGCAGGACATGGCAAGGCAGTGCAAGTCAGTGCAGGACATGGCAAGGCAGTGCAGGACAGTGCAGGACATGGCAAGGCAGTACAGGTCAGTGCAGGACATGGCAAGGCAGTGCAGGTCAGTGCAGGACATGGCAAGGCAGTGCAGGTCAGTGCAGGACATGGCAGGACATGGAAAGGCAGTGCAGGACAGTGCGGGACATGACAAGGCAGTGCAGGACATGGCAGGACATGGCAAGGCAGTGCAGGTCAGTGCAGGACATGGCAAGGCAGTGCAGGACATGGCAAGGCAGTGCAGGTCAGTGCATGACATGGTAGGACATGGCAAGGCAGTGCAGATCAGTGCAGGACATGGCAATGCAGTGCAGGTCAGTGCATGACATGGCAAGGCAGTACAGGTCAGTGCAAGCCATGGCAAGGCAGTGCAGGTCAGTGTGGGACATGGCAAGGCAGTACAGGTCAGTGCAGGACATGGCAAGGCAGTGCAGGACATGGCAAGGCAGTGCAGGACATGGCAAGGCAGTGCAGGACAGGGCGGGACATGGCAAGGCAGTGCAGATCAGTGCAGGACATGGCAAGGAAGTGCGGGACATGGCAGGACATGGCAAGGCAGTGCAGGTCAGTGCAGGACATGGCAAGGCAGTAGAGGTCAGTGCAGGACATGGCAAGGCAGTACAGGTCAGTGCAGGACATGGCAGGACATGGCAAGACAGTGCAGGACAGTGCGGGACATGGCAATGCAGTAAAGGTCAATGCAGGACATGGCAAGGCAGTGCAGGTCAGTGCGGGACATGGCAAGGCAGTACAGGTCAGTGCAGGACATGGCAGTGCAGGTCAGTGCAGGATATGGCAGGACATGGCAGGTCAGTGCAGGACATGGCAAGGCAGTGCAGGACATGGCAGGTCAGTGCGGGACATGGCAAGGCAGTACAGGTCAGTGCAGGATATGGCAGGTCAGTGCAGGACATGGCAAGGCAGTACAGATCAGTGCGGGACATGGCAAGGTAGTGCAGGTCAGTGCGGGACATGGCAAGGCAATACAGGTCAGTGCGGGACATGGCAAGGCAGTGCAGGTCAGTGCAGGACATGGCAGGTCAGTGCAGGACATGGCTGGACATGGCAAGGCAGTGCAGGTCAGTGCAGGACATGACAGGTCAGTGCGGGACATGGCAAGGCAGTACAGGTCAGTGCAGGACATGGCAAGGCAGTACAGGTCAGTGCAGGACATGGCAGGACATGGCAAGGCAGTACAGGTCAGTGCATGACATGGCAGGACATGGCAAGGCAGTACAGGTCAGTGCAGGACATTGCAGGACATGGCAAGGCAGTGCAGGTCAGTGTATGACATGGCAGGACATGGCAAGGCAGTACAGGTCAGTGCAGGACATTGCAGGACATGGCAAGGCAGTGCAGGTCAGTGCGGGACATGGCAAGGCAGTGCAGGTCAGTGCGGGACATGGCAAGGCAGTGCAGGTCAGTGCGGGACAGTGCAGGACATGGCAAGGCAGTACAGGTCAGTGCAGGACATGGGCAGGCAGTACAGGTCAGTGCAGGACATGGCAAGGCAGTACAGGTCAGTGCAGGACATGGCAAGGCAGTACAGGTCAGTGCAGGACATGGCAGGACATGGCAAGGCAGTACAGGTCAGTGCATGACATGGCAGGACATGGCAAGGCAGTACAGGTCAGTGCAGGACATTGCAGGACATGGCAAGGCAGTGCAGGTCAGTGCGGGACATGGCAAGGCAGTGCAGGTCAGTGCGGGACATGGCAAGGCAGTGCAGGTCAGTGCGGGACATGGCAAGGCAGTACAGGTCAGTGCAGGACATGGCAAGGCAGTACAGGTCAGTGCAGGACATGGGAAGGCAGTACAGGTCAGTGCAGGACATGGCAAGGCAGTACAGGACAGTGCAGGACATGGCAAGGCAGTACAGGTCAGTGCAGGACATGGCAGGACATGGCAAGGCAGTACAGGTCAGTGCATGACATGGCAGGACATGGCAAGGCAGTACAGGTCAGTGCAGGACATTGCAGGACATGGCAAGGCAGTGCATGTCAGTGCGGGACATGGCAAGGCAGTGCAGGTCAGTACGGGACATGGCAAGGCAGTGCATGTCAGTGCAGGACATGGCAATGCAGTGCAAGTCAGTGCAGGACATGGCAAGGCAGTGCAGGTCAGTGCATGACATGGCAGTGCAGTGCAGGACTGTGCAGGACATGGCAGGTCAGTACAGATCAGTGCGGGACATGACAAGGCAGTGCAGGTCAGTGCGGGACATGGCAAGGCAGTACAGGTCAGTGCAGGACATGACAGGTCAGTGCGGGACATGGCAAGGCAGTACAGGTCAGTACAGGACATGGCAGGACATGGCAAGGCAGTACAGGTCAGTGCAGGACATTGCAGGACATGGCAAGGCAGTGCAGGTCAGTGCGGGACATGGCAAGGCATTGCAGGTCAGTGCGGGACATGGCAAGGCAGTGCAGGTCAGTGCGGGACATGGCAAGGCAGTACAGGTCAGTGCAGGACATGGGAAGGCAGTACAGGTCAGTGCAGAGGACATGGCAAGGCAGTACAGGTCAGTGCAGGACATGGCAAGGCAGTGCAGGTCAGTGCGAGACATGGCAAGGCAGTGCAGGTCAGTGCAGGACATGGCAAGGCAGTGCAAGTCAGTGCAGGACATGGCAAGGCAGTGCAGGTCAGTGCAGGACATGGCAGTGCAGTGCAGGACAGTGCAGGACATGGCAAGGCAGGACAGTGCAGGACATGGCAAGGCAGTGCAGGTCAGTGCAGGACATGGCAAGGCAGTGCAGGTCAGTGCGGGACATGGCAAGGCAGTGCAGGTCAGTGCGGGACATGGCAAGGCAGTGCAGGACAGTGCAGGACATGGCAAGGCAGTGCAGGTCAGTGCAGGACATGGCAGGACAGTGCAGGACATGGCAAGGCAGTGCAGGACAGTGCAGGATATGGCAAGGCAGTGCAGGTCAGTGCAGGACATGACAAGGCAGTGCAGGTCAGTGCAGGACATGGCAAGGCAGTGCAGGTCAGTGCAGGACATGGCAGGATATGGCAAGGCAGTGCAGGACAGTGCGGGACATGGCAAGGCAGTGCAGGACATGGCAGGACATGGCAAGGCAGTGCAGGTCAGTGCAGGACATGGCAAGGCAGTGCATGTCAGTGCAGGACATGGCAAGGCAGTGCAGATCAGTGCAGGACATGGCAAGGCAGTGCAGGACATGGCAAGGCAGTGCAGGTCAGTGCATGACATGGTAGGACATGGCAAGGCAGTGCAGATCAGTGCAGGACATGGCAATGCAGTGCAGGTCAGTGCATGACATGGCAAGGCAGTACAGGTCAGTGCAGGCCATGGCAAGGCAGTGCAGGTCAGTGTGGGACATGGCAAGGCAGGTCAGTGCAGGACATGGCAAGGCAGTGCAGGACATGGCAAGGCAGTGCAGGACATGGCAAGGCAGTGCAGGACAGGGCGGGACATGGCAAGGCAGTGCAGATCAGTGCAGGACATGGCAAGGAAGTGCGGGACATGGCAGGACATGGCAAGGCAGTGCAGGTCAGTGCAGGACATGGCAAGGCAGTACAGGTCAGTGCAGGACATGGCAGGACATGGCAAGACAGTGCAGGACAGTGCGGGACATGGCAATGCAGTAAAGGTCAGTGCAGGACATGGCAAGGCAGTGCAGGTCAGTGCGGGACATGGCAAGGCAGTACAGGTCAGTGCAGGACATGGCAGGACATGGCAAGGCAGTACAGGTCAGTGCAGGACATTGCAGGACATGGCAAGGCAGTACAGGTCAGTGCAGGACATGGCAAGGCAGTACAGGTCAGTGCAGGACATGGCAAGGCAGTGCAGGTCAGTGCAGGACAGTGCAGGACATGGCAAGGCAGTACAGGTCAGTGCATGACATGGCAGGACATGGCAAGGCAGTACAGGTCAGTGCAGGACATTGCAGGACATGGCAAGGCAGTGCAGGTCAGTGCGGGACATGGCAAGGCAGTGCAGGTCAGTGCGGGACATGGCAAGGCAGTGCAGGTCAGTGCGGGACATGGCAAGGCAGTACAGGTCAGTGCAGGACATGGCAAGGCAGTACAGGTCAGTGCAGGACATGGGAAGGCAGTACAGGTCAGTGCAGGACATGGCAAGGCAGTACAGGACAGTGCAGGACATGGCAAGGCAGTACAGGTCAGTGCAGGACATGGCAGGACATGGCAAGGCAGTACAGGTCAGTGCATGACATGGCAGGACATGGCAAGTCAGTACAGGTCAGTGCAGGACATTGCAGGACATGGCAAGGCAGTGCATGTCAGTGCGGGACATGGCAAGGCAGTGCAGGTCAGTACGGGACATGGCAAGGCAGTGCATGTCAGTGCAGGACATGGCAATGCAGTGCAAGTCAGTGCAGGACATGGCAAGGCAGTGCAGGTCAGTGCATGGCATGGCAGTGCAGTGCAGGACTGTGCAGGACATGGCAGGTCAGTACAGATCAGTGCGGGACATGACAAGGCAGTGCAGGTCAGTGCGGGACATGGCAAGGCAGTACAGGTCAGTGCAGGACATGACAGGTCAGTGCGGGACATGGCAAGGCAGTACAGGTCAGTGCAGGACATGGCAAGGCAGTACAGGTCAGTACAGGACATGGCAGGACATGGCAAGGCAGTACAGGTCAGTGCAGGACATTGCAGGACATGGCAAGGCAGTGCAGGTCAGTGCGGGACATGGCAAGGCGTTGCAGGTCAGTGCGGGACATGGCAAGGCAGTGCAGGTCAGTGCGGGACATTGCAAGGCAGTACAGGTCAGTGCAGGACATGGGAAGGCAGTACAGGTCAGTGCAGAACATGGCAAGGCAGTACAGGTCAGTGCAGGACATGGCAAGGCAGTACAGGTCAGTGCAGGACATGGCAAGGCAGTGCAGGTCAGTGCGAGACATGGCAAGGCAGTGCAGGTCAGTGCAGGACATGGCAAGGCAGTGCAAGTCAGTGCAGGACATGGCAAGGCAGTGCAGGTCAGTGCAGGACATGGCAGTGCAGTGCAGGACAGTGCAGGACATGGCAAGGCAGGACAGTGCAGGACATGGCAAGGCAGTGCAGGTCAGTGCAGGACATGGCAAGGCAGTGCAGGTCAGTGCGGGACATGGCAAGGCAGTGCAGGTCAGTGCGGGACATGGCAAGGCAGTGCAGGACAGTGCAGGACATGGCAAGGCAGTGCAGGTCAGTGCAGGACATGGCAGGACAGTGCAGGACATGGCAAGGCAGTGCAGGACAGGGCAGGATATGGCAAGGCAGTGCAGGTCAGTGCAGGACATGGCAAGGCAGTGCAGGTCAGTGCAGGACATGGCAAGGCAGTGCAGGTCAGTGCAGGACATGGCAGGATATGGCAAGGCAGTGCAGGACAGTGCGGGACATGGCAAGGCAGTGCAGGACATGGCAGGACATGGCAAGGCAGTGCAGGTCAGTGCAGGACATGGCAAGGCAGTGCATGTCAGTGCAGGACATGGCAAGGCAGTGCAGATCAATGCAGGACATGGCAAGGCAGTGCAGGACATGGCAAGGCAGTGCAGGTCAGTGCATGACATGGTAGGACATGGCAAGGCAGTGCAGATCAGTGCAGGACATGGCAATGCAGTGCAGGTCAGTGCATGACATGGCAAGGCAGTACAGGTCAGTGCAGGCCATGGCAAGGCAGTGCAGGTCAGTGTGGGACATGGCAAGGCAGGTCAGTGCAGGACATGGCAAGGCAGTGCAGGACATGGCAAGGCAGTGCAGGACATGGCAAGGCAGTGCAGGACAGGGCGGGACATGGCAAGGCAGTGCAGATCAGTGCAGGACATGGCAAGGAAGTGCGGGACATGGCAGGACATGGCAAGGCAGTGCAGGTCAGTGCAGGACATGGCAAGGCAGTACAGGTCAGTGCAGGACATGGCAGGACATGGCAAGACAGTGCAGGACAGTGCGGGACATGGCAATGCAGTAAAGGTCAGTGCAGGACATGGCAAGGCAGTGCAGGTCATTGCGGGACATGGCAAGGCAGTACAGGTCAGTGCAGGACATGGCAGTGCAGGTCAGTGCAGGACATGGCAGGACATGGCAGGTCAGTGCAGGACATGGCAAGGCAGTGCAGGACATGGCAGGTCAGTGCGGGACATGGTAAGGCAGTACAGGTCAGTGCAGGATATGGCAGGTCAGTGCAGGACATGGCAAGGCAGTACAGATCAGTGCGGGACATGGCAAGGAAGTGCAGGTCAGTGCGGGACATGGCAAGGCAATACATGTCAGTGCGGGACATGGCAAGGCAGTGCAGGTCAGTGCAGGACATGGCAGGTCAGTGCAGGACATGGCTGGACATGGCAAGGCAGTGCAGGTCAGTGCAGGACATGGCAAGGCAGTGCAGGTCAGTGCAGGACATGACAGGTCAGTGCGGGACATGGCAAGGCAGTACAGGTCAGTGCAGGACATGGCAAGGCAGTACAGGTCAGTGCAGGACATGGCAGGACATGGCAGGACATGGCAGGACATGGCAAGGCAGTACAGGTCAGTGCATGACATGGCAGGACATGGCAAGGTAGTACAGGTCAGTGCAGGACATTGCAGGACATGGCAAGTCAGGTCAGTGCGGGACATGGCAAGGCAGTGCAGGTCAGTGCGGGACATGGCAAGGCAGTGCAGGTCAGTGCGGGACATGGCAAGGCAGTGCAGGTCAGTGCAGGACATGGCAAGGCAGTACAAGTCAGTGCAGGACATGGCAAGGCAGTGCAGGTCAGTGCGGAACATGGCAAGCAGTACAGGTCAGTGCAGGACATGACAAGGCAGTGCAGGTCAGTGCAGGACATGACAAGGCAGTGCAGATCAGTGCGGGACATGGCAAGGCAGTGCAGGTCAGTGCAGAACATGGCAAAGCAGTGCAGGTCAGTGCATGACATGGCAAGGCAGTACAGGTCAGTGCAGGACATGGCAAGGCAGTACAGGTCAGTGCAGGACATGGCAGGACATGGCAAGGCAGTACAGGTCAGTGCATGACATGGCAGGACATGGCAAGGCAGTACAGGTCAGTGCAGGACATTACAGGACATGGCAAGGCAGTGCAGGTCAGTGCGGGACATGGCAAGGCAGTGCAGGTCAGTGCGGGACATGGCAAGGCAGTGCAGGTCAGTGCGGGACATGGCAAGGCAGTACAGGTCAGTGCAGGACATGGCAAGGCAGTACAGGTCAGTGCAGGACATGGGAAGGCAGTACAGGTCAGTGCAGGACATGGCAAGGCAGTACAGGTCAGTGCAGGACATGGCAAGGCAGTACAGGTCAGTGCAGGACATGGCAAGGCAGTGCAGGTCAGTACGGGACATGGCAAGGCAGTGCAGGTCAGTGCAGGACATGGCAATGCAGTGCAAGTCAGTGCAGGACATGGCAAGGCAGTGCAGGTCAGTGCATGACATGGCAGTGCAGTGCAGGACTGTGCAGGACATGGCAGGTCAGTGCAGGACATGGCAGGTCAGTGCGGGACATGGTAAGGCAGTACAGGTCAGTGCAGGATATGGCAGGTCAGTGCAGGACATGGCAAGGCAGTACAGATCAGTGCGGGACATGGCAAGGAAGTGCAGGTCAGTGCGGGACATGGCAAGGCAATACATGTCAGTGCGGGACATGGCAAGGCAGTGCAGGTCAGTGCAGGACATGGCAGGTCAGTGCAGGACATGGCTGGACATGGCAAGGCAGTGCAGGTCAGTGCAGGACATGGCAAGGCAGTGCAGGTCAGTGCAGGACATGACAGGTCAGTGCGGGACATGGCAAGGCAGTACAGGTCAGTGCAGGACATGGCAAGGCAGTACAGGTCAGTGCAGGACATGGCAGGACATGGCAGGACATGGCAAGGCAGTACAGGTCAGTGCATGACATGGCAGGACATGGCAAGGTAGTACAGGTCAGTGCAAGACATTGCAGGACATGGCAAGTCAGGTCAGTGCGGGACATGGCAAGGCAGTGCAGGTCAGTGCGGGACATGGCAAGGCAGTGCAGGTCAGTGCGGGACATGGCAAGGCAGTGCAGGTCAGTGCAGGACATGGCAAGGCAGTACAAGTCAGTGCAGGACATGGCAAGGCAGTGCAGGTCAGTGCGGAACATGGCAAGCAGTACAGGTCAATGCAGGACATGACAAGGCAGTGCAGGTCAGTGCAGGACATGACAAGGCAGTGCAGATCAGTGCGGGACATGGCAAGGCAGTGCAGGTCAGTGCAGAACATGGCAAAGCAGTGCAGGTCAGTGCATGACATGGCAAGGCAGTACAGGTCAGTGCAGGACATGGCAAGGCAGTACAGGTCAGTGCAGGACATGGCAGGACATGGCAAGGCAGTACAGGTCAGTGCATGACATGGCAGGACATGGCAAGGCAGTACAGGTCAGTGCAGGACATTACAGGACATGGCAAGGCAGTGCAGGTCAGTGCGGGACATGGCAAGGCAGTGCAGGTCAGTGCGGGACATGGCAAGGCAGTGCAGGTCAGTGCGGGACATGGCAAGGCAGTACAGGTCAGTGCAGGACATGGCAAGGCAGTACAGGTCAGTGCAGGACATGGGAAGGCAGTACAGGTCAGTGCAGGACATGGCAAGGCAGTACAGGTCAGTGCAGGACATGGCAAGGCAGTACAGGTCAGTGCAGGACATGGCAAGGCAGTGCAGGTCAGTACGGGACATGGCAAGGCAGTGCAGGTCAGTGCAGGACATGGCAATGCAGTGCAAGTCAGTGCAGGACATGGCAAGGCAGTGCAGGTCAGTGCATGACATGGCAGTGCAGTGCAGGACTGTGCAGGACATGGCAGGTCAGTGCAGGACATGGCAAGGCAGTACAGATCTGTGCGGGACATGACAAGGCAGTGCAGGTCAGTGCGGGACATGGCAAGGCAGTACAGGTCAGTGCGGGACATGGCAAGGCAGTGCATGTCAGTGCAGGACATGGCAGGTCAGTGCAGGACATGGCTGGACATGGCAAGGCAGTGCAGGTTAGTGCAGGACATGGCAAGGCAGTGCAGGTCAGTGCAGGACATGACTGGTCAGTGCGGGATATGGCAAGGCAGTACAGGTCAGTGCAGGACATGGCAAGGCAGTACAGGTCAGTGCAGGACATGGCAGGACATGGCAAGGCAGTACAGGTCAGTGCAGGACATGGCAGGACATGGCAAGGCAGTACAGGTCAGTGCAGGACATTGCAGGACATGGCAAGTCAGTGCAGGTCAGTGCGGGACATGGCAAGGCAGTGCAGGTCATTGCGGGACATGGCAAGGCAGTGCAGGTCAGTGCGGGACATGGCAAGGCAGTACAGGTCAGTGCAGGACATGGCAAGGCAGTACAGGTCAGTGCAGGACATGGGAAGGCAGTACACGTCAGTGTAGGACATGGCAAGGCAGTACAGGTCAGTGCAGGATATGGCAAGGCAGTACAGGTCAGTGCATGACATGGCAAGGCAGTGCAGGTCAGTGCGGGACATGGCAAGGCAGTGCAGGTCAGTGCAGGACATGGCAAGGCAGTGCAATTCAGTGCATGACATGGCAGTGCAGTGCAGGACAGTGCAGGACATGGCAAGGCAGTGCAGGACAGTGCAGGACATGGCAATGCAGTGCAGGTCAGTGCAGGACATGGCAAGGCAGTGCAGGTCAGTGCGGGACATGGCAAGGCAGTGCAGGTCAGTGCGGGACATGGCAAGGCAGTGCAGGACAACAGTGCAGGACATGGCAAGGCAGTGCAGGTCAGTGCAGGACATGGCAAGGCAGTGCAGGTCAGTGCAGACATGGCAGGACTGCAAGGAGTGCAGGACAGCAGGACATGGCAAGGCAGTGCAGCACGACATGGCAAGGCACAGGTCAGTGCAGGACATGGCAAGGCAGTGCAGGTCAGTGCAGGACATGGCAGGACATGGCAAGGCAGTGCAGGACAGTGCGTGACATGGCAAGGCAGTAAGGTCAGTGCAGGACATGGCAAGGCAGGTCAGTGCAGGACATGGCAAGGCAGTGCAGGTCAGTGCAGGACATGGCAAGGCAGTGCAGGTCAGTGCAGGACATGGCAAGGCAGTACAGGTCAGTGCAGGACATGACAGGTCAGTGGGACTGGCAGCACAGCAGTGCAGGCATGCAAGGCAGTCAGCAGCAGGTCAGTGCAGGACATGGCAAGGCAGTACAGGTCAGTGCAGGACATGGCAGGTCAGTGCAGGACATTGCAGGACATGGCAAGGCAGTACAGGTCAGTGCGGGACATGGCAAGGCAGTGCAGGTCAGTGCAGGACATGGCAAGGCAGTACAGGTCAGTGCAGGACATGGCAAGGCAGTACAGGTCAGTGCAGGACATGGCAGGTCAGTGCAGGACATGGCAAGGCAGTGCAGGTCAGTGCAGGACATGGCAAGGCAGTGCAGGTCAGTGCAGGACATGACAGGTCAGTGCAGGACATGGCAAGGCAGTACAGGTCAGTGCAGGACATGGCAAGGCAGTACAGGTCAGTGCAGGACATGGCAGGACATGGCAAGGCAGTGCAGGTCAGTGCAGGACATGGCAAGGCAGTGCAGGTCAGTGCGGGACATGGCAAGGCAGTGCAGGTCAGTGCGGGACATGGCAAGGCAGTGCAGGACAGTGCAGGACATGGCAAGGCAGTGCAGGTCAGTGCAGGACATGGCAGGACAGTGCAGGACATGGCAAGGCAGTGCAGGACAGTGCAGGATATGGCAAGGCAGTGCAGGTCAGTGCAGGACACGGCAAGGCAGTGCAGGTCAGTGCAGGACATGGCAAGGCAGTGCAGGTCAGTGCAGGACATGGCAGGACATGGCTAATGGCAGTGGAGGTCAGTGCAGGACATGGCAGGACAGTGCAGGACATGGCAAGGCAGTGCAGGACAGTGCAGGATATGGCAAGGCAGTGCAGGTCAGTGCAGGACACGGCAAGGCAGTGCAGGTCAGTGCAGGACATGGCAAGGCAGTGCAGGTCAGTGCAGGACATGGCAAGGCAGTGCAGGACAGTGCGGGACATGGCAAGGCAGTACAGGTCAGTGTAGGACATGGCAAGGCAGTGCAGGACATGGCAAGGCAGTGCAGGTCATGGCAGGACAGTGCAGGACATGGCAAGGCAGTGCAGGACAGTGCAGGACATGGCAAGGCAGTGCAGGTCAGTGCAGAACATGGCAAGGCAGTGCATGTCAGTGCAGGACATGGCAGGACATGGCAAGGCAGTGCAGGACAGTGCGGGACATGGCAATGCAGTGCAGGACATGGCAGGACATGGCAAGGCAGTGCAGGTCAGTGCAGGACATGGCAAGGCAGTGCAGGTCAGTGCAGGACATGGTAGTACATGGCAAGGCAGTGCAGATCAGTGCATGACATGGCAAGGCAGTACAGGTCAGTGCAGGACATGGCAAGGCAGTGCAGGTCAGTGCGGGACATGGCAAGGCAGTACAGGTCAGTGCAGGACATGGCAAGGCAGTGCAGGACATGGCAAGGCAGTGCAGGACATGGCAAGACAGTGCAGGACAGTGCGGGACATGGCAAGGCAGTGCAAGACATGGCAGGACATGGCAAGGAAGTGTGGGACATGGCAGGACATGGCAAGGCAGTACAGGTCAGTGCAGGACATGGCAAGGCAGTGCAAGTCAGTGCAGGACATGGCAAGGCAATGCAGGTCAGTGCAGGACATGGCAGTGCAGTGCAGGACAGTGCAGGACATGGCAAGGCAGTGCAGGACAGTGCAGGACATGGTAAGGCAGTGCAGGTCAGTGCAGGACATGGCAAGGCAGTGCAGGTCAGTGCGGGACATGACAAGGCAGTGCAGGTCAGTGAGGGACATGGTAAGGCAGTGCAGGTCAGTGCAGGACATGGCAGGACAGTGCAGGACATGGCAAGGCAGTGCAGGACAGTGCAGGATATGGCAAGGCAGTGCAGGTCAGTGCAGGACATGGCAAGGCAGTGCAGGTCAGTGCAGGACATGGCAAGGCAGTGCAGGTCAGTGCAGGACATGGCAGGACATGGCAAGGCAGTGCATGACAGTGAGGGACATGGCAAGGCAGTGCATGACATGGCAGGACATGGCAAGGCAGTGCAGGTCAGTGCTTCAGGACATGGCAAGGCAGTGCAGGTCAGTGCAGGACATGGTATGACATGGCAAGGCAGTGCAGATCAGTGCAAGACATGGCAAGGCAGTACAGGACAGTGCAGGACATGGCAAGGTAGTGCAGGTCAGTGCGGGACATGGCAAGGCAGTGCAGGTCAGTGCAGGACATGGCAAGGCAGTGCAGGTCAGTGCAGGACATGGCAAGGCAGTACAGGTCAGTGCAGGACATGGCAAGGCAGTGCAGGTCAGTGCGGGACATGGCAAGGCAGTACAGGTCAGTGCAGGACATGGCAAGGCAGTGCAGGACATGGCAAGGCAGTGCAGGACATGGCAAGGCAGTGCAGGACAGTGCGGGACATGGCAAGGCAGTGCAGGTCAGTGCAAGACATGGCAGGACGTGGCAAGGAAGTGCGGGACATGGCAGGACATGGCAAGGCAGTGCAGGTCAGTGCATGACATGGCAAGGCAGTACATGTCAGTGCAGGACATGGCAAGGCAGTACAGGTCAGTGCAGGATATGGCAGGACATGGCAAGGCAGTGCATGACAGTGCGTGACATGGCAATGCAGTATAGGTCAGTGCAGGACATGGCAAGGCAGTACATGTCAGTGCGGGACATGGCAAGGCAGTACAGGTCAGTGCAGGTCATGGCAAGGCAGTGCAGGTCAGTGCGGGACATGGCAAGGCAGTACAGGTCAGTGCAGGACATGGCAGTGCAGGTCAGTGCAGGACATGGCAGGACATGGCAGGTCAGTGCAGGACAATGCAAGGCAGTGCAGGACATGGCAGGTCAGTGTGGGACATGGCAAGGCAGTACAGGTCAGTGCAGGACATGGCAGGTCAGTGCAGGACATGGCAGGACATGGCAAGGCAGTACAGGTCAGTGCGGGACATGGCAAGGCAATGCAGGTCAGTGCGGGACATCGCAAGGCAGTACAGGTCAGTGCGGGACATGGCAAGGCAGTGCAGGTCAGTGCAGGACATGGCAGGTCAGTGCAGGACATGGCAAGGCAGTGCAGGTCAGTGCAGGACATGGCAAGGCAGTGCATGTCAGTGCAGGACATGACAGGTCAGTGCTGGACATGGCAAGGCAGTACAGGTCAGTGCAGGACATGGCAAGGCTATACAGGTCAGTGCAGGACATGGCAGGACATGGCAAGGCAGTGCAGGTCAGTGCAGGACATGGCAAGGCAGTGAAGGTCAGTGCAGGACATGGTAGGACATGGCAAGGCAGTGCAGATCAGTGCAGGATATGGCAAGGCAGTGCAGGACAGTGCAGGACATTGCAAGTCAGTGCAGGTCAGTGCGGGATATGGCAAGGCAGTGCAGGTCAGTGCAGGACATGGCAAGGCAGTGCAGGTCAGTTCATGACATGGCAAGGCAGTACAGGTCAGTGCAGGACATGGCAAGGCAGTGCAGGTCAGTGCGGGACATGGCAAGGCAGTACAGGTCAGTACAGGACATGGCAAGGCAGTGCAGGACATGGTAAGGTAGTGCAGGACATGGCAAGGCAGTGCATGACAGTGCGGGACATGGCAAGGCAGTGCAGGTCAGTGCAAGACATGGCAGGACATGGCAAGGAAGTGCGGGACATGGCAGTACATGGCAAGGCAGTGCATGACAGTGCGGGACATAGCAATGCAGTATAGGTCAGTGCAGGACATGGCAAGGCAGTACATGTCAGTGCGGGACATGGCAAGGCAGTACAGGTCAGTGCAGGACATGGCAAGGCAGTGCAGGTCAGTGCGGGACATGGCAAGGCAGTACAGGTCAGTGCAGGACATGGCAGTGCATGTCAGTGCAGGACATGGCAGGTCAGTACAGGACATGGTAAGGCAGTGCAGGACATGGCAGGTCAGTGCGTGACATGGCAAGGCAGTACAGGTCAGTGCAGGACATGGCAGGTCAGTGCAGGACATGGCAAGACATGGCAAGGCAGTACAGGTCAGTGCGGGACATGGCAAGGCAGTGCATGTCAGTGCGGGACATCGCAAGGCAGTACTGGTCAGTGCGGGACATGGCAGGACAGTGCAGGACATGGCAAGGCAGTGCAGGACAGTGCAGGATATGGCAAGGCAGTGCAGGTCAGTGCAGGACATGGCAAGGCAGTGCAGGTCAGTGCAGGACATGGCAAGGCAGTGCAGGTCAGTGCAGTACATGGTAGGACATGGCAAGGCAGTGCAGATCAGTGCAGGACATGGCAAGGCAGTGCAGGGCAGTGCAGGACATGGCAAGGCAGTGCAGGTCAGTGCGGGACATGGCAAGGCAGTGCAGGTCAGTGCAGGACATGGCAAGTCAGTGCAGGTCAGTGCATGACATGGCAAGGCAGTACAGGTCAGTGCAGGACATGGCAAGGCTGTGCAGGTCAGTGCGGGACATGGCAAGGCAGTACAGGTCAGTGCAGGACATGGCAAGGCAGTGCAGGACATGGCAAGGCAGTGCAGGACATGGCAAGGCAGGACAGTGCGGGACATGGCAAGGCAGTGCAGGTCAGTGCAAGACATGGCAGGACATGGCAAGGAAGTGCGGGACATGGCAGGACATGGCAAGGCAGTGCAGGTCAGTGCGGGACATGGCAAGGCAGTGCAGGACATGTCAAGGCAGTGCAGGTCAGTGCAGGACATGGCAGTGCAGTGCAGGACAGTGCAGGACATGACAAGGCAGTGCAGGACAGTGCGGGACATGGCAAGGCAGTACAGGTCAGTGCAGGACATGGCAAGGCAGTGCAGGACATGGCAAGGCAGTGCAGGACATGGCAAGGCAGGACAGTGCGGGACATGGCAAGGCAGTGCAGGTCAGTGCAAGACATGGCAGGACATGGCAAGGAAGTGCGGGACATGGCAGGACATGGCAAGGCAGTGCAGGTCAGTGCGGGACATGGCAAGGCAGTGCAGGACATGGCAAGGCAGTGCAGGACATGTCAAGGCAGTGCAGGTCAGTGCAGGACATGGCAGTGCAGTGCAGGACAGTGCAGGACATGGCAAGGCAGTGCAGGACAGTGCAGGACATGGCAAGGCAGTGCAGGTCAGTGCAGGACATGGTAAGGCAGTGCAGGTCAGTGCGGGACATGACAAGGCAGTGCAGGTCAGTGCAAGACATGGCAGGACATGGCAAGGAAGTGCGGGACATGGCAGGACATGGCAAGGCAGTGCAGGTCAGTGCGGGACATGGCAAGGCAGTGCAGGACATGGCAAGGCAGTGCAGGACATGTCAAGGCAGTGCAGGTCAGTGCAGGACATGGCAGTGCAGTGCAGGACAGTGCAGGACATGGCAAGGCAGTGCAGGTCAGTGCGGGACATGGCAAGGCAGTGCAGGACATGGCAAGGCAGTGCAGGACATGTCAAGGCAGTGCAGGTCAGTGCAGGACATGGCAGTGCAGTGCAGGACAGTGCAGGACATGGCAAGGCAGTGCAGGACAGTGCAGGACATGGCAAGGCAGTGCAGGTCAGTGCAGGACATGGTAAGGCAGTGCAGGTCAGTGCGGGACATGACAAGGCAGTGCAGGTCAGTGCGGGACATGGCAATGCAGTGCAGGACAATGCAGGACATGGCAAAGCATTGCAGGTCAGTGCAGGACATGGCATGACAGTGCAGGACATGGCAGTGCAGGTCAATGCGGGACATGGCAAGGCAGTACAGGTCAGTGTAGGACATGGCAAGGCAGTGCAGGACATGGCAAGGCAGTGCAGGTCATGGCAGGACAGTGCAGGACATGGCAAGGCAGTGCAGGACAGTGCAGATCAGACATGCAGACGGATGTAGCGGATCAGTGATCCAGTGGTTAACACACTGGAATTGTAATCCAGGGGTCGCAGGATCGATAATCGCCAACAAAAAAATACTAAATGAAAACAAATTTTATTTATTTATGTTTGGTTATAATTATTATTATTTGACATTTAAATTGAGTTGATCCTTCGTAATATATGACGGAACCTAAATCTGATTTGGGGTGATATTATTTTTAAACTATGTCTTATAGGTCACACCTTTGTGTTTAATGTCCTTGTCAGCATCTTTTATGATTACTTTCATTTCAGTCTTTAGACTGGGGTCAAGATCAGCACATTCCACACAGCTTTTAACATACATTGTAATAGTAATTATATTATCATTTATGTTAACATTTTAATGTAACAAGATTCTATATATGTCTTCTTATCAACTGAAACTATCGTTATTATCTGTTATATATTGTTGATGCCTGTCATCTGTATAGCTTCTGTTAATTGTATGTACCATGCCGACAGTAAATACAATTTGATTTGACTCATATCATAGTCTTTCGAATAAGACTTTAAACCTAGATCGCGTGTTGGTGCTTTACACTGTGCACGTACAAGAACCACATACTCTGGAACGTATCTGTGTCTGTATTATTGCAATATCCTCCAAAATCAGACAGACAGACAGAGCACGTATCGACATAATATATATGATACAACATATTTTCTTATAATGTCACGTAATGCAGCGTGGGGGCTTGTGAAATCGTACATAGTGGTGGTCGCATTAACCAGTTAGTACTTCGCAATGATTTATATATAGTTTTATTATGCAATATCAATATTAGTGTAGTAGATAAGGACCATGGATGTTCAGAGGGTGTAAAAGGCACCAAATTTGGCATGGTGGTAGTTTAGAACCCGCTTGTAAATAATAGGCCGGAAGACAATCACGAGAGGCCCTGAGTCCCCCGTGAGATGAGGCCCCAAAGGGGCACATAATTGTGTAAATGTGCATGTGTAGAATTAATTTATTACAGTCACAAATGGTATATAACTTGTCCAAATAAGGTATGATAAAAGGTTACACTAGTATACAAATAACATTTGTTAAATACAAAATTGAACATTGAGGCCCTAATTATACATACATTCGATAGCTATGCAGAATATATCAACATATTGTCAGGACAATCCCCTTGCCTGTTCGAAACAGCTGAATGAAGCTATCGCATACATAATGAGGCATGCATCCATTCAATATATACACATATCCCTCAGAGATGCCATACCCCAATCTCATGTCACCTTCACACTCCAACCAGCCAACGACCTTTGAAAGTCAATCTATGAAGAGAATCAAAAGATTTGTTGACGTTTTTAATTAGCGCAGTGATTAGCACACTAACTTCTCACAAATGCAACCACGGTTCGATCCTCGGACAGGGAAGTATGTGAGATGGCACTGTGGTCGCCATATCGGACAGATGGGTTTTCTCCGGGTACTCCCATTTCCTGCCACACAAATGACCACGTATACGCTTTCATCCGCGTCAGCGAGAGTAATTAATATAAGTTGTTAAATTTTCGTATAAATTTATGTTTCACAATCGTTGAAAAATATATAATTTTAAATGTATTGCTCGATTCATTTTATATAATATATACAATAGAACACATGACAAATCAAAGAAAGCAATCGGGTAGTTTGTATGATGTTCCTGGGAAATACTCTAGCGAACGTGTTCCTTGGATGATCAAGCACATTTGGTCACCCTGATGCACAGCCATCATCAAAATTATTCATACCTTAATATCTATTTCAAATTTGTTATTATTTTCTCGCATTCTAAAATTAATGAGTTACTCAATATTTGACAGTAATTTTGGTTGCCTAATATAAACGGTATATTTTGTAAATGATTCGTAGGAAAGAGGTAACCATATAAGCAAGTTGCTTTCTCCTCAATCCTACATGTATGTACATACTATGTATACGAGTCTATGTATATTTAAAGAAATAAAATATTGTTTAACCCTCTCAACACCACAGACCTCTCAATAGGCTTACAAAAAGTGTAGATCCAGATGAGCCGGCTCGTAACGAGCCGTCTCATCAGGATCTGCACTTTTTGCCAGTAATATTACTATTTTTACACAAAAATTACCCATTTTGATAAATGAACTGGTCTAAATGTAATTTTCTTATTCATTTATTGGCCTGAAAATATCATGCACCAGTCCATGTCAGTTACTTGGGGTTGAATGGGTTAAACTAACGTGTTCCTTGTAATGATCATCATACAATTATATGAATTTTGTTACATGTTACAGCAAACATAACAGACGGATACGTAGTCCAGTGGTTAACACGGTGGACTGGGAATTCAGGGATCGCAGGTTTGATCCCCGGTATGACCCTAATAAAATTAACTGTCCGATTTAGCGCAGTGGTTAGCGCGCTCGCTTCTCACCAGTGCAACCCGGTTCGATCCTCGGAGCGGGAAGTATGTGAGATGGTACGGTGGTCGCCAGATCTGACAGGTGGGTTTTCTCCGCGTACTGCAGTTTCCTCCTACACGAATGACCACATATACGCTTTCATCCGCCCCAACGAGAGTGATTAATATAAGTTGTTAAAACATGTTTCGCAATCGTTTAATAAAGCTTAAGCTAAGACTGTTAATTTTATTAGGGTCAGACGGGGGATCGAACATGTGAACCTGCGTTTTTGTCACATTATAGTCGCATATATGTAAAACTTTATAATATTCTTCTGCTTTGCATTGGTGAGACGCGAGCTTGCTAACCACTGCACTAATTGGAGAGCCATGAACCTGTAAATATCCAACAAATAACATTATTTATTTATTATCATGCCACATTTCACACTTATTATCAATATTTATTATTAATTTTACTGAAATTTAAAATAAATATATAAGCATTGTCATATTATTATGAATTTATGAGGGAACTATTCTGATATGTCATAATTTAGTAATTAAAAAACAGTACCATATATATACAGTCAAACCTGTGTTAGTGGTCACCTCCATTAAGCAGCCAACCTGTATTAAGCAGCCAGTTTCAAGATTCCCAATCGGTTGTTTTATTATACATTTGACCTCTATTAAACAGCCAACCTGTACGAAGCAATCACTTTGTGTGATTCCCTTGGCTGGCTACTTAGGACAGGTTTGACTGTACACTGTTTGCACAATTACATGACAAGGAATGCATTGATGCAGATCATCAAATGAGACGCAAAATAGAGCAGCCACCTGTGTTAAGCAGTCACTTTCTCTGACTTCCTTGGCTGCTTAAAACAGGTTTGACTGTATTGCTATTATTGCATTGATCTAATAATCTTGATGTGTGTCATTTTCTCTGCAGTCAAAGTTATTCCTAGTAAATATAACATACTTTATATCACTTTCTATATTCATACGGCTAGAAACTCAATAATGAGACCACTCAGCTAATATGACCGCTCTGTCCGATTAGCGCACTGGCTTCTCACCAATGCAACCCGGGTTCGATCCTCGGACCGGGAAGTATATAAGGTGGTACGATGGTCGCCAGATCGGACAGGTGGGTTTTCTCCCGGTACTCCGGTTTCCTCCCATACGAATGACCACATTCACAACGAGTGGTTAATATAAGTTGTTAAAACTTGCTTCGCAATCGTTGTAAAATAAATAAAGTTTAAACTTATGACCGCTCTTTTGAAGACCCATATACTGTGGTGTTATTATAAGGGGTTTACCACAGGCACAAGACACAAATTATTTTTGTTTGCCCTATGTTCATATAGTAAGGAATGTTTACAGTAAACATTATTTACCAGATCTATATGACCATAGGGGGGAAAACAATTAAGATGATTTGTTCTTCAATATGACACAACAACAAAATCAAGCATTTATTAATCGGCGCGAAGTAAAAATCGCCTCGTGAAAAAATGTTGTCTTTAACGTTGAAAGAGGTATAAAATCAAATTTAGCTATTCACTGAATACGTATAATGTCTTTTGTTCGTTCATCATAATTTATGTATCATTTCTTTAAGTGAGAAATTTAAAAATTGGCATTAAATTGTAACCATTCGAATTATTGCTAATTATCATATGATTTCGCGACAATAACAAACTAAGGTGATTACGGTCAGACACCGCTATTGCAATTTCCATAGGCCACCATTATTACACAGTGCAATTAAATTTCCCCCAAAAATAGTTTGCCACAAAAGACAGTAATTTTCAACAGACTGGCCATTGAGCCACAAGCAAATGTCAAATTTCAATTGGGTTGACCGATTGCCTTTTTTTAAAATGTCCCACTAAACAGCTAAAGGCACCCACCACCTACTCTGGAGGTAATTTGGTGGTGAATGTTGCACTGACACCTGCATTTATAATATGGTGTTTATTTGTCACCAAATAGTTCAAATATTCCAAAATGCAGCTCATATATTGTATTTTAATATTTAGAAGTCATTTTCACTATTGCTGACCACAGGGATTCGGCACGTTTGGGGGTACTAGTATATATATTTACGTACAGGGATTCTACTCTGTGGGATGTCAGATTTCGCATCGATCAGTAAAATGGCCCTATCTGAAACAATTTTGTACAAATCTGTCCAAATACAACGCCTATCCCGAGTCTTTATATTGTTCTTCAAATAAAACACAACTTTAAGCTGCATGCATGTATACTTTGCAAACAATTGCCACAAACATTGGCCATAGCAGGTCACATTTCCATACTAGGACACGGGTTCTGTCAGCAACAAAAAAAATCTTCGACGGGAGAGTTTTAACTGTGAATAACATTATCAATAAAATGTGTTTACACTAACGTGTAGGTTTATTCGGCAATAATGTACGTCAAAAAGAGATTTCGTAGCATTTTCAATTTGTTTTGAAAATTTCTATAGCGGTGCAATTCGCGTTGAAACGAGCGTTCTGATTGGATTATTAGAATGTAACAAGATGTTTTTTTATATATGAAGAATAATCATAATCCAATCAGAATGCTCGTTTCAACGCGAATTGCGCCGCTTTAGAATTTTTCAAAACAAATTGAAAATGCTACGAAATCTCTTTTTGACGTACATTTTTGCCGAATAAACCTACACGTTAGTGTAAACACATTTTATTGATAATGTTATTCAGTTAAAACTCTCCCGTCGAAGATTTTTTTTGTTGCTGACAGAACCCGTGTCCTAGTATGGAAATGTGACCTGCTATGGCCAATGTCTGTGGCAATTGTTTGCAAAGTATACATGCATGCAGCTTAAAGTTGTGTTTTATTTGAAGAACAATATAAAGACTCGGGATAGGCGTTATATTTGGACAGATTTGTACAAAATTGTTTCAGATAGGGCCATCTTACTGATCGATGCGAAATCTGACATCCCACAGAGTAGAATCCCTGTAATTAAATATATATACTAGTACCCCCAAACGTGCCGAATCCCTGTGTTGCTGACAATATCTACTCAGCCAATCAGTTCATATATCAATAACTCTTAAGGACTTCCCTACACTTTTTCAACCAATCCCAGACCACTATATCAATAGCACCGTCTGACCTAAACAGAACATTACAAATACCGAGGTCGGCTATTAGTAAGACCATTTACTCTGCCCAACACCCAAATTATATCTTGCTTTACGGAAATGTGAATTGAGAAACGAGTGTTGATATGTATCTAAATTAAAATCTTCATAGCGGAAATATATGCACTGTCAGAATTCAGGAAGAATGGTGGTAGAACAGGGAAACCCCAATGTGACTCGTTTTCATTTGGAAATTTATTTATTTTTGTTTTATTCTCAACTGTTTCATGTTTAAACTTCAAGATGAGAGATTGGTAACTCAAAACGAATATACGTTTTTGTAGATTTGGTAGAATATTTTGCATCAATGTCAGAATCTCGTTTCATTCGAGATCACAAAATTCACATTGATCTATTTAATTTAGTTCATTGAACGCTCATCCTGTATCTCTATGTCACTGGTAATAATTTCCTGCAAAGCAAACTTCCGGAAAACAAATATGTTTTAGATCATTATCGATACTCTGCTCAACTCTCGCTACCGTACAGCTCGTTTCAGGTCTTCTCAACTCTTGTTACCATACAGCTCATTTCAGGTCTTCGTAACGCGCGTTACTGTACAGCTCGTTTCAGGTCTTCTCAACTCCCGTTACCGTACAGCTAGTTTCAGGTCTTCTCAACTCCCGTTACTGTACAGCTAGTTTCAGATCTTCTCAACTCTCGTTACCGTACAGCTAGTTTCAGATCTTCTCAACTCTCGTTACCGTACAGCTCGTTTCAGGTCTTCTCAACTCGCGTTACCGTACAGCTCATTTCAGGTCTTCTCAACTCGCATTACCGTACAGCTAGTTTCAGGTCTTCTCAACTCGCGTTACCGTACAGCTCGTTTCAAGTCTTCACAACGTACGTTACCGTACAGCTCGTTTCAAGTCTTCACAACGTACGTTACCGTACAGCTCGTTCCAGGTCTTCTCAACTCGCATTACCGTACAGCTCGTTTCAAGTCTTCACAACGTACGTTACCGTACAGCTCATTTCAGGTCTTCTCAACTCGCATTACCGTACAGCTAGTTTCAGGTCTTCTCAACTCCCATTACCGTACAGCTCATTTCAGGTCTTCTCAACTCGCATTACCGTACAGCTAGTTTCAGGTCTTCTCAACTCCCGTTACTGTACAGCTAGTTTCAGGTCTTCTCAACTCTCGTTACCGTACAGCTAGTTTCAGGTCTTCTCAACTCTCGTTACTGTACAGCTCATTTCAGGTCTTCGTAACGCGCGTTACTGTACAGCTCATTTCAGGTCTTCGTAACGCGCGTTACTGTACAGCTCGTTTCAGGTCTTCTCAACTCCCGTTACCGTACAGCTAGTTTCAGGTCTTCTCAACTCCCGTTACTGTACAGCTAGTTTCAGATCTTCTCAACTCTCGTTACCGTACAGCTAGTTTCAGATCTTCTCAACTCTCGTTACCGTACAGCTCGTTTCAGGTCTTCTCAACTCGCGTTACCGTACAGCTCATTTCAGGTCTTCTCAACTCGCATTACCGTACAGCTAGTTTCAGGTCTTCTCAACTCGCGTTACCGTACAGCTCGTTTCAAGTCTTCACAACGTACGTTACCGTACAGCTAGTTTCAGATCTTCTCAACTCTCGTTACCGTACAGCTAGTTTCAGGTCTTCTCAACTCGCGTTACCGTACAGCTCATTTCAGGTCTTCTCAACTCGCATTACCGTACAGCTAGTTTCAGGTCTTCTCAACTCCCATTACCGTACAGCTCATTTCAGGTCTTCTCAACTCGCATTACCGTACAGCTAGTTTCAGGTCTTCTCAACTCCCGTTACTGTACAGCTAGTTTCAGGTCTTCTCAACTCTCGTTACCGTACAGCTAGTTTCAGGTCTTCTCAACTCTCGTTACTGTACAGCTCATTTCAGGTCTTCGTAACGCGCGTTACTGTACAGCTCATTTCAGGTCTTCGTAACGCGCGTTACTGTACAGCTAGTTTCAGGTCTTCTCAACTCGCATTACCGTACAGCTAGTTTCAGGTCTTCTCAACTCGCATTACCGTACAGCTCGTTTCAGGTCTTCTCAACTCTCGTTACCATACAGCTCGTTTCAGATCTTCTCAACTCTCATTACCGTACAGCTCGTTTCAGGTCTTCTCAACTCTCGTTACCGTACAGCTTGTTTCAGATCTTCTCAACTCCCGTTACCGTACAGCTAGTTTCAGGTCTTTTCAACTCTTGTTACCGTACAGCTAGTTTCAGGTCTTTTCAACTCCCGTTACCATACAGCTCGTTTCAGATCTTCTCAACTCTCGTTACCATACAGCTACTTTCAGGTCTTCTCAACTCTCGTTACCGTACAGCTAGTTTCAGGTCTTTTCAACTCCCGTTACCGTACAGCTAGTTTCAGGTCTTTTCAACTCCCGTTACCATACAGCTCGTTTCAGATCTTCTCAACTCTCGTTACCATACAGCTACTTTCAGGTCTTTTCAACTCTCGTTACCGTACAGCTAGTTTCAGGTCTTCTCAACTCTCGTTACCTACAGCTACTTTCAGGTCTTTTCAACTCCCGTTACCGTACAGCTAGTTTCAGGTCTTCTCAACTCTCGTTACCATACAGCTACTTTCAGGTCTTTTCAACTCTCGTTACCGTACAGCTAGTTTCAGGTCTTCTCAACTCCCGTTACCGTACAGCTAGTTTCAGGTCTTCTCAACTCCCGTTACTGTACAGCTAGTTTCAGGTCTTCGTAACGCGCGTTACCATACAGCTACTTTCAGGTCTTCTCAACTCGCATTACTGTACAGCTAGTTTCAGGTCTTCTCAACTCTCGTTACCATACAGCTAATTTCAGGTCTTCTCAACTCCCGTTACCGTACAGCTAGTTTCAGGTCTTCTCAACTCCCGTTACCCGTACAGCTATTTTCAGGTCTTCTCAACTCCCGTTACCGTACAGCTAGTTTCAGGTCTTCTCAACTCCCGTTACTGTACAGCTAGTTTCAGGTCATCTCAACTCTCGTTACTGTACAGCTAGTTTCAGGTCTTCTCAACTCCCGTTACCGTACAGCTAGTTTCAGGTCTTCTCAACTCTCGTTACCGTACAGCTAGTTTCAGGTCTTCTCAACTCGCGTTACCGTACAGCTAGATTCAGGTCTTCTCAACTCCCGTTACCGTACAGCTAGTTTCAGGTCTTCTCAACTCCCGTTACCGTACAGCTAGTTTCAGGTCTTCTCAACTCTCGTTACCATACAGCTAGTTTCAGGTCTTCTCAACTCCCGTTACTGTACAGCTAGTTTCAGGTCTTCTCAACTCTCGTTACCGTACAGCTAGTTTCAGGTCTTCTCAACTCTCGTTACCATACAGCTAGTTTCAGGTCTTCTCCTTTTTATTTCACTGATAAATTTTTATATTTGATTTTCATTGGAAAGCATAAAATGAGCAATTACACAGAATGACCCCAAATAGGCATGGTTTTATATCATTTGTAAACCCAATATTTCTAAACATTGAACGATCATGTTGTCAACATTCCCAAGCATTAGTGACCTTATAAATGCTTGCTCATAATACCTGTTTATAAACTCCAATTGAAGTCGTGATAGCGCATTGGATGCACGTTCGCTTCAGGTGCGAAATGTCCGGAGTTCGAGCCCCGCTGGAGCCGTTACGATTGTGCCCTTAGGCAAGGCATTTAAATTCCACGTTGCGTCTTCACCCTCGTGGTGATGGATTTCATTTGGAATGAGGTCTCGAGAGGGATTAATATAAGTTGTAATAACTTTGGTCGCAATCGAGCTAAAATAAATTTGTATAAACTAAACTCCAATTGATGTTAGGTAAAGATAATTGAAGTTTACTGACAGTAGTAAGTAAGTTTAATTGCAAGCACCTGCAACATCAAACATTCTGACAAGAGGACAGTCATTGTATTGTTGATCCATCATTAAACTGTGTCTGTTTTCAAGGGCTACAGTTATTGTTCTACATTTGCATCCCTCAAATAGACTACAATAGTCAATTATTAGAATGTGTAATTATGAGCAAACTTGTCATCACCTGTCTTAGTCAATGAGAGATATCGGTCAGTTACTGCCCCTGAATACTCCTAAAAGTAGAAGGTCCTATTAAGTGTTTTCCTCTGTTTTTATTGTTGTTTATTTTGCGCAACATGCTAATATTGTTATTCTACTATCGCTTCTTGTGATAATTAAATTACTATATCTCGGTCCGCCTCCGTGGTCGAGTGGTTAAGGTTGCTGACTTGTATACCACTGTAACCTATCATCACTGATGGTCACGGGTTCGAGCCCCGCTCAGGCCATGTCTCATTTATATGAAAAAGTTGGCAGTTTCTTATGAAGGTTGGTGCACCCAAGTACTGGTTAACCGCTGGAGCCTGCCCAGGAAAGGTGTTGTTAGGTTAACTGTCTGCCAGCGATATATAGTTTGTAATGGTGCTGATGCAGGCGTAAAACCCGAAATATAACATAACTATATCTCGACAGATCTCATACAGTATATACAATGGGTAGTTATTTGTAAAAGAATGTTATCAGTTCATTAACACGATTTGGATAAAATCACATTTATCATACCGCAACATCTGGTTAGGGAACAACATTAAAAACAAAGGATTCTAACTAAAAGGACATATTCACATTTTGGAATAAATCAGACTTTATCTGCCAAGAGAGGTAATAGAAAATTGGAGACAAATCGTGATAACTCTTAGTACCACTGAGCCTGCAAGTAGTATTCTTTTGTGTTTAAATATTACTTGATTGAAAAGTAAGCAACTAGTTTATACAGTCTACACCCGTTATGTTGAATTACGTTGGACCGAACAAAATACTTCGACATAACTGAAGTTTGGCTTACGAAATTCGATATTTATATAAATGGAGCCAGTTATATGTACAATGATAGTGTCTGAAACGGGACTTTAATCCGACTTCGAGATAACTGGAGAATTCAACATAACTGACTTTGACATAACGGTTGTAGACTGTATATGCAATTTATTAAAATTGTATTTCAAAACAAACATATACGATACATTGCCATCCCTAATTTAAACAGATATTGTTACTGACCAGCGAAGTATACAGGTTCGGTTCTGCAATGAATCGTCACGAAATGTTAAATATCTTTCATGCCAATTCTTCTCGGTCCGAAGATTGAACCCGGGTTGCATTGGTGAGAAACGTGCATACTAACCACTTTGCTAACCGAACAGCCTATTAAAATAACAGTTTAACATACAGTTGGTGTTTTCAGGCCCTACAGCAGGTAAAACAAGGAAAGTTGTCGGCTAAAGAACTGTGTGAGAAATGCATTCAGAGGGCAGCAAGAGTAAAAGAATTAAATGCATTTGTAACCGAAACACCCGATGTAGCCAGAAACCAGTTGGAACAGATCCATCAAGGTACCAGTACTTGAAAGTAGTTAAAGCGAGAAACCAGTTGAAATATATTCATCAAGGTACATTGGGATAGTTAATGTCACATGTCCAACTGGAACATATCCACCAAGGTACATTGGGATAGTTAATGTCACATGTCCAACTGGAACATATCCACAAAGGTACATTGGGATGGTTAATGTCACATGTCCAACTGGAACATATCCACAAAGGTACATTGGGATGGTTAATGTCACATGTCCAACTGGAACATATCCACAAAGGTACATTGGGATGGTTAATGTCACATGTCCAACTGGAACATATCCACAAAGGTACATTGGGATGGTTAATGTCACATGTCCAACTGGAACATATCCACAAAGGTACATTGGGATGGTTAATGTCACATGTCCAACTGGAACATATCCACAAAGGTACATTGGGATGGTTAATGTCACATGTCCAACTGGAACATATCCACAAAGGTACATTGGGATAGTTAATGTCAGAAACAGAAAACCACAAAAACAAATAAAACCACCAAATTAAGATATGCGTAAATAGTAAATAATACATGTAGTTATGCGGTTTCCGTGGCCTAGTGGTTAAGGCCTATGGAGCGGGAAGTCGAAGGTTCGAACCTCGTCAGTAGTTCATTCTGATATGGTTATCAGTGAAATAAACGCATTTTATTTCCGACTGATTTGTGAGTGTGGTACCTTGCCGCTGCATGTTGAAGTGTTGTCAACTCGAAGGTTTTCGGACTCAAGCTGTCATTTATGACATCTTTAATTAGTCGTCTAACCTCAAGGTTTCAGCACCATTTAGTGCACTATTGCATCGTTTTCTATCATACAACCACATTTCAGCCTAAATTAAACAGAAAAATATGTGTTTGTTTAAGTCAATGATCGAATGATAAATCACAACTCATGATCATAGAAAGCTATTAATTAAACACGTGGCTACCACCTCTCGTGATAATAATGCTTTCAATGTTTATTCTGTACAATATAAAGTGAATCTAGCACCTCCAAGAGTTGCAGATAAGGAAATCCCACCCGAGGGCTGAAGATGCGTGCAAAGAACGAGGCTCTGTCGAAGGTGGGATTTCCTTAACCCATTTCATTCTGGATACATTTAATGACTTTTGCAAACAACATAGATCCAGATCATGCGTGCTGATCAGGATCTATGTTGTTTGCTACATAGCTAAGTGTCTTAGCAAGATCATCTGAATAGCAAACAGCATAGAGCCTGATCAGATGGAACGTTCTGTGGCGGCTGATCTCGCTCTATATTCTTTGCAAATACTGTTTGAATGATATCCAGAATGCACTGGGTTAACTGCAATTCTATGGAGGTGCTAGATTTATTTTCTCACCTATCGTATGCTTTTGATGCACTTTACAAATGATGCCAGCATATATACACGCATTAATGGCGTATGAATTTACTATAAAGTGATGAGGTCAGTGACAATTTACTCGCATTGATGTTGATTGTCATTTAAAAGTAAACACCCACGTGTATGTTAAGTTTAACGGTTTAATTTCTGTAAACTTCTAAACCATTACATCCAACATGGGTAAAGATTCAAATAATCTCTGACTATAACCATCATACTGAAAGGAACTAATAAATAACAAGATTTAGATGGAGATCTATCGCTCTGTGATTAGAGGCGGGACAAACAATGCAAGTGCATTGTGGGTCAAATGGTAATAGTAGCCACGGGAACAATGCATGAATGGTAGCGCTACATCATTGATTGCGTCATCGATGACGTATCGCTGTTATTATAATGACGTAGCTTCACGGCAGTGTTCGATTTTATTTACCGTTATCCAATGAAATGATATAAATTTAGACTCGGAAATAAACGGAAACAACCAGACTTGTTTGTGCTATCTAATTAGCATAAAGTAGTCCCCTTGTTTACCCGGTTAGACAAATTTATCACCCCCCCCCCCCCAAACGGCGCGGAAAGCCTGTCTATATGTGATCGCTGAAACAAACAAAATATCCTTATTATGAACTAATGAACTTTGAAAGCATTGTTATCACGATTCACACCAGCCACAAGTTATAATGATTGGTTTTTAAGTTCATCAGTGTGGACTTTTCATCAGTGAAATATAAGTCGATCATTCAAATATCGTCTATTTATTTTATGCTGAAAAGTGTTTTTTATTATAGAAAATGATGCAACCATGTGCTAAATTGCCCTAGAACGTCGTGTTTAGTTGATGTCATAAGTGACTGACGACTTGAGATTGTATGTAGACATTCATGTTGACTCTAGAACGTCGTGTTTAGTTGATGTCATAAGTGACTGACGACTTGAGATTGTATGTAGACGTTCATGTTGACCCTAGAACGTCGTGTTTAGTTGATGTCATAAGTGACTGACGACTTGAGATTGTATGTAGACGTTTATGTTGACCCTAGAACGTCGTGTTTAGTTGATGTCATAAGTGACTGACGACTTGAGATTGTAGACGTTCATGTTGATAATATTTCAAATTGCAATGGCTGGAATAGATAAGCGTAAAGCATTGAAAATAAAATTGTGTTATTTCACTGTTTTCAACCATAGGAATAACACATTTTATTTCACTGATAAATTTAATAATGTATTTAATTGAAAAGCAGAAAATAAGTATAAAAAGTTTAAACTTTTATTTATTTTACAACGATTGCGAAGCAAGTTCTGACAACTTATATTAATCAGTCTTGTTGGCGCGTAAATGTGGTCATTCGTGTCGGAGGATACCGGAGTACCCAGAGAAAACCCACTGGCGATCAGCACATACTTCCCGGTTCGAGGATCGAACCCGTGTTGCATTGGTGAGAAGCGAGCGCGCTAACCACTGCGCTTATCGGACAGCAATTGTATATGTTTCTCGTTTGTAGTTTCAACGGAATGGAATGGTATACCAGTTGCAGTGAAGGATAACTTTTGTACAAAGGATATTCACACAACGTGTGGTTCGCGCATGTTACAGAACTATATCCCACCATACAATGCAACAGTGGTTCAACGCCTGTACAACCGGGGCGCTGTACTCATTGGAAAAACCAACTTAGATGAATACGCCATGGGGTAATTATTTCCCAGCTACAATATAGATATGCACCAATCATGTGTGATTGGGCTGTGATGTGGTAACAGGGTTGTGGTAGCGTGTGTCAGTTACTTGTAACTACAGGGCTGTCAAAGGAAATGTTATAGCTGGGCTAATGTGTCAGTTACTAATAGCCCTGAGGTTGTGAAAGAGAAAATAACAAGGCAAATGTGTCAGTTACTTGTAACCACAGGGCTGTGAAAGGGAATATGATAATTGGGATCTAATGTGTCAGTTACTTGAAACCACAGGGCTGTGAAAGGGAATATGATAATTGGGCTCTAATGTGTCAGTTACTTGAAACCAAAGGGCTGTGAAAGGGAATATGATAATTGGGCGCTAATGTGTCGGTTACTTGTAACCACAGGGCTGTGAAAGGGAATATGATAATTGGGCGCTAATGTGTCAGTTACTTGTAACCACAGGGCTGTGAAAGGGAATATGATAATTGGGATCTAATGTGTCAGTTACTTGAAACCACAGGGCTGTGAAAGGGAATATGATAATTGGGCTCTAATGTGTCAGTTACTTGAAACCAAAGGGCTGTGAAAGGGAATATGATAATTGGGCGCTAATGTGTCGGTTACTTGTAACCACAGGGCTGTGAAAGGGAATATGATAATTGGGCGCTAATGTGTCAGTTACTTGAAACCACAGGGCTGTGAAAGGGAATATGATAATTGGGCTCTAATGTGTCAGTTACTTGAAACCACAGGGCTGTGAAAGGGAATATGATAATTGGGCGCTAATGTGTCGGTTACTTGTAACCACAGGGCTGTGAAAGGGAATATGATAATTGGGCTCTAATGTGCCAGTTACTTGTAACCCTGAGGCTGGAAGAGTTCTCCCTCCCTCAGTTTTGGTAATGGTTTTTATTTTTTGTTCCATATATAGTCATGGAAATACATATAATAACATGGTGAAAACGTGCATACCTGTGTAGCCCAGGTCATATTTAATTATATCAAATAATTATATAGTACATAAATATATTCCATAACCCCGCTACAAGCGTACCACCCACTAGTTTTCTCTATGGATCTGTGGAGATCCTGGTGAGACAGCTTGATACGAGACAGCTCATCTGGATCTGCACTGTTTGCAAATGTTATATTGGCAGTGCTCAAGCGAGACCCACATCTTTGGGAGAAGTGAGAAAGTGCGAGATTACGTTAATAAATTTCAACATAATAGTGTTAAAATACACAATATGACCATTAAATACAATATTTGAATAGAATGAGTGCTTTACAATGGCGACTACTTCTCCCATGTCACCCTCTATAATGAGCCCTGATTGGTTTGTAGTGTTAAGGGGGTTTATACTGCTAGCAGATTGTGATATCGGATAAAATGTGCTTCTGATTTATTGTAATATTCTTGGAGTTGTTTGAATTGTTTTAGGTGTGGAAGCACAGACAGTGTTAACGGACCTGTGCGTAACCCATGGCGATACAGATTTCGATCAAAACAAGCGCAAACCAGTGAAGACTTATCAGAAAACTATTGTTCACAAACTGATGGTGTGAGGCAGGGAACCTCATCCAGTACACAAAGCGTAGTACAGGGAACCAAATCTGATGACAATTATAAGAAGGAATCTGATTGGTTCATTTCTGGAGGAAGTTCAGGTGGCAGTGCTGTTGCTGTTGCAACTGGCTCATGTTTTGGGTAATTATCAAAGAAAAGGAAATGTTGTGAATCGCCATATGACTAAGCTGCTAGTGCGACTTTAATATCCCCCCGCCCCCCCCCCATCAAAGAGGGTAATTCATAATAAAATGATCATCTTTAGAACATCAATATGATATGACTAAGTTCCATCTAACAGTTTTCAAGATATTGGCCTGGACAGACATTTTGTTAGTTCATGAGCAACTAGAGGATAGTACTCCGAGAGATGCCACCCCCCCCCCCACCCTGCACTTGTATTTGACACCAGAACAAATGCTTCATTTCACATGACCTTGAAAAAAAGTCAACCTCATTGTTGCGGGGTATGGCCTATTTGAAAGGGGACATTTGTATTCCTATATGTGTTCCCTTGAAACTGTTTTATCTTGCTTCATAACGAGTTACAAGCATGTATGTATATACTATATGGATATTCCTGAATACACCCTAAAAGTACAAACAAGAAAAACACATTAATAAATTGTTGACTGCTAAAATTATTTGAGCTGCTACTTATACTTATATAATAGACAGGTTTGACTGTATCCACAAAGTTTCATCAAACTCTATCAACAGAATTTTGTGTTATACTGTCCACACACAGACAGATGGACACATGCGTGCGCACACACACATACCCCAAGTCCTATGGTGGGGATTAATAACATACAGTCAAACCTGTCTTAAGCAGCCAGCCAAGGGAATCACAGAAAGTAGCTGCTTAGCACAGGTGGCTGCTTAATACATACATGTCAAATGTGTACAGTCAAACCTGTCTTTAAGCAGCCAGCCAAGGGAATCACAGAAAGTGGCTGCTTAGCACAGGTGGCTGCTTAATAGAGGTCAAATGTATAATAAAACAACATATTGGGAATCTGCTAACTGGCTGCTTAATACAGGTTGGCTGCTTAATGGAGGTGACCGCTAACACAGGTTTGACTGTATTGCGCATATTAAATTAATCTTAATGAAGAACATGTCATACCCTATTTGTATCTGTATATCTGCATGTTAATTCCCGTCAAAATTTACATTTCCTAAAAATGATTCTATTGGTTTTTCAGTGCATTAGGGTCGGACACTGGAGGATCCACCCGTAACCCGGCATCATACTGCGGTGTGGTAGGACTCAAGCCGACGTATGGACTTGTCTCCAGATACGGTCTCATACCTCTCGTCAATTCCCTCGATGTCCCAGGCATACTCGCAAAATCTGTCGATGACGCTACGATAATACTGAGTAAGATCCATCACAGGAGTTTGAAAGTTTCATCTGTTTAAAAAATTATCTACCTACCTAATTTAACCGTTCCCCCATATAAATGTAAGCTTCAGGTGCGAAAGGTCCGGAGTTCGTGCCTCGCTGGAGCCGTTACGATTGTGCCCTTAGGCAAGGCATTTAAATTCCACATTGCCTATTCTCTCTCTCCTTCATGGCAATGGATTCCATCAGGAATGAGGTCTCGAGAGTGATTGATATAAGTTGTAAGAACTTGTTTCGCAATTGAGCTAAATAAGTTTGTATAAACTAAATGTAAGCTAGATCTATATTTGATTTTAAAAGGCTATTCAAATGTATAAAGCCATATGTGGAAATGCTCCTGAATACCTTAAAACATCGTTTACATCGGAAGTTCATTCCCGTTGTCTTAGATCCTCTTCTTCATTACAACTATATAGCCTAAACCTAAGTTGGAAGTATTCTGTAATACATTTGTTTATTCAGGTTCTTCCATTTGGAATTCACTCCCTCATTATATTCAAAATTCCAACTCACTCAATATCTTTAAAACTCGATATTTAAGATGGAATAAGCCAACAGAAACATAGAAATCTACATAATATATAAGCGTCCACGTATTGTTGAATACTGTATTTAACATGTAGTGTTTCTCTAATTAATACGTTTTATGTCATTGTATATAAAAGTAAAGTGTTTGTTTATTATAGTGTCACCCCTATTTAAAGGGCCAGCCATTTCTGACTTATGAGACACCTATTTTTATGAACATCAGTACTTCCCGAATCCTATGCTTGTATGCCAGACGCCAGGCTGGTAGGCAATCGGTAACCATTATTTACCTAGCTGGCGGCTCACCAACCGGCCATATCAGAACTCCACAGGAATGTATTGATTCATATAATACTGAACCATACCCCTTCTGTAAAGTTTAAACTTTATTATTTATTAACAATTGCGAATCAAGTTTTAACAACTTATATTAATCACTCTCATTGGCGCATAAATGTGGTCATTCATGTGGGAGGAAACTGGAGTACCCTGAGAAAACTCGAGTTCCCGGGTTGCATTAGTGAGAAGCTAGCATGCTAACCATTGCGCTAATCACACAGCCCCTATATACTGAGACAGATGGACTCTGTACACTCCAATATATGGAACCGTTAGGCCAGCCTTAAAAAAGGTTTGTTTGGCAGAACATGACCCAAAAATATGAAGTCGAAAGAGAAACAAATTCAATTTTGTTTTGTGGTGGTGGGAGGGGGGGAGCTGAACAATATCTGATGCTTGTGTTAATTAAGCGTATTATTTTGTAACTACAAACTAGTTTCCTCAGTCACTAAAGTAAGTAAGTCCCACCTGTGTCACTCACACAATAAATGGGCTGGACATCTCTGGGTAGTAAATTTGGGTGGTTGGAATTTAGCTGGGTCTTCGTTGTAGTGGGACCCAGTGATACTCACTCAATGGATAAGACTATGTATGTATTTTCAGACAGCCTAGCTGGTCATGATGTGCAGGATTCTACAACTGTAACGGACGAGTTTGTTCCGGAGAGTCTCGAGGATATGCCATCCATACGAGGGATGCACATAGGAATACCCGAAGTAAATGTCTCTTTCAGCAGCAAATGGGTCCTTTATATTCCCCTATTTTTGACGAAATTTTATATTTCATTGAAAATAAAGATCAATTTTATTAATAAGACGAATACATATAACCGGTATACAAAAATATAAACTTTTTTATTTTAGGATTGCGAAACAAGTTTTAACAACTTATATGTGGGGAAGTGTTAGTGAGCTAAAGGCCCACTTTGGCTTGTACCGCCTATAGATACCATGTACTAGATATGTGTACTTGTGTAATGATAAAATGTACACTTTACAGTATTTTTCAAAGTAATGTACTAGTTTGCACAATCCACTGTCCAGTTTACCAAGAATTGCACCCCATGACCAAGCCCAAACCTGAATGAAAATGGGAACATATTGGAGAGGGCAGTGTGATCATTCTCAAACAGGTGGGGAACAAAAACAGGGGGGGTTGCACCCATGACCAAACCTGAATGAAAACAGGAACATATTGGAGAGGGCAGTGAGATCATTCTCAACCTTGTGGGTAAAAAAACGGGGGGGGGGGTTGCACCCATGACCAAGTCTAAACCTGAATGAAAATGGGAACATATTGGAGAGGGCAGTGAGATCATTCTCAAACTTGTGGGTAGCAAAAACGGGGGGGGGGGGGGGGGGGGGGTTGACGATAACTGTCTATGTTAACAATATTATAACTTGAATAAAATATGTTTAACCCATTCAACACCAAGTAACTGACATGGACTGGTGCATGATATTTTTAGACCAATAAATTAATAAGAAAATTACATTTGGACCAGTTCATTTATCAAAATGGGTAATTTTGTCTTAAAATATATAGTAATATTACCGGCAAAAAGTGCAGATCCTGATGAGACGGCTCATGAGCCGGCTCATCTGGATCTACACTTTTTGTAAGCCTATTTTGAGGTGTGTAGTGTGGAAAGGGTTAAATGAATATATTTGTGCAGGAATACTATGCTCCGGGACTTCAGGATGAGATCAGATGTTGTTGGAGCGAGGTTACTGACCTGTTGGAAAATGCTGGTGCGCATGTGACACGGGTGTCCTTGCCGCATACCCAGTACTCCATCAACACATACAGTATACTCTGTGCATGCGAAGTGGCTTCGAACATGGCCAGATATGATGGTATTGAATTTGGTATGTAGGATTTTATGCAGAAATATCAAACATATACAGTTACATTTGTCTCTAAGCAGCCTCTGATTTTTATACAAATTTATTTTAGCTTGATTGCGAAACAAGTTATTACAACTTATATTAATCACTCTCGAGACCTCATTCCTGATGGAATCCATCACCATGCAACGTGGAATTTAAATGCCTTGCCTAAGGGCATAATCGTAACTGCTCCAGCGGGGCTCGAACTCCGGACCTTTCGCACCTGAAGTGAACACGCATCCACTGCGCTATCACGACTTCCACTGTGGGCCTCTGTGGCGGAGTGGTTAATGCCGTTGACTTCAAATCATTTGTCTCTCACTGCTATAGGTTCAAATCCCACTTGTGTCAATTTCTTTCATGTGAGGAAGCTATCTAAGCAGCCAGTGGGCCTCTGTGGCGGAGTGGTTAATGGCGTTGACTTCAAATCATTTGTCTCTCGCTGCTATAGGTTCAAATCCCATTTGTGTCAAATTCTTTCATGTGAGGAAGCTATCTAACTTGCTTGCTGAAGGTCAGTGGTTCAACCCAGGTACCCATCTGTGCCTGAAATACAACAACCGGAGAGGTGTCATACGACCTAACTTAAAACCATTTTGCCACTTCTCTTTAGTTTTATAGAAATTTATTTTAGCTTGATTGCGAAACAAGTTCTTATAACTTATGTTAATCACTCTCGAGACCTCATTCCTGATGGAATCCATCACCACGAGGGAGAGAGAAGAGGCAATGTGGAATTTAAATGCCTTGCCTAAGGACACAATCGTAATGGCTTCAGCGGGGCTCGAACTCCAGGCTGCGCTATCACGACTTACACTTCTCTTTCATTGATGGCAATGGAGAGCTATTAACCCGTTGTACACTAGCGGCAGATAAAAATCACGTTTGCAAACAGCATAGAGCCAGATCAAATGGCACAGAACGAGCCGTCTGATCGAGCTCTCTGTTGTTTGCTATTCGAATATTGTAGCTAAACACTTGGCTGAATAGCAAACAACATAGATCCTGATCAGATGCAGCGTTACGCCATGGCTGATCTGGATCTATGTTGTGTGCAAATGTGATTTTATTTACTCATCAAGCAAAGGGTTAATTAAATGTTGTATAATTGGCAATCAAGCTAAAATAAATTTGTATAGAATAGTTTCAAAACTATTCACAAGAGAAACCAATTCCAGTTAATTAAATTTTACAGGACACCGAGCAAAAAATGATGAATCTACGGAATCTTTATACGCTCAAAGTCGACATGAAGGCTTCAACGATGTTGTGAGAGGACGAATATTTGCGGGGAACTACTTTTTACTCAAACAGTAAGTTAAGTGTCTAATGGATACAATGAGAGACATTGGTCAGTTACTGCCTCCTGAATACTCCCCTTAATTGGTTTCCTCTGTTTTTATCATTGTTTCCTTGCACCACATGCTATAAATATTAATCCGTTTTCTCGTCTTATAATGATTAAATTATTAAATCTCGACAGAAATCTTACAGCATATCCAATGGATGGATACCTTATAATTATTAACATTTGTTACCAATTAATTAACAAGATTTTGATAAGATAAGATCACTTTTATCATACTTGTTTTAAATGCATAGAAAAGTCTTAAGCGTTTTTAACAATCTGTAATCTGGGGCTGCCGCACCAGCAGAGTGATTTACTTTGAACATTGTTTTGTTATTTCATCATTTTCTATCCCTCCCAACCCAATCCCCATTTTGTTAGTTTTTCACTTGATAAAAAACTATATTTTCATACACTTATTATATATTTTGGTATTACTACATAATAAATCCCTTAGTCACCAATAGTGCACACACTTATATATTTAATGGAGATAATCTCAATTATTTTGGAAGTCGTGATAGCACCGTGGTAGCGTGTTCGTTCCAGGTGCGAAAGGTCCGGAGTTCAAGCCCCGCTGGAGCCATTACGATTGTGCCCTAGGCAAGGCATTTAAATTCCACATTGCCTCTTCTCTCTCCCTCATGGCGATGGATTCCATCAGGAATGAGGTCTCGAGAGTGATTAATATAAGTTGTAAGAACGTTTTCGCAATAGAGCTGAAATAAATTAGTATAAACTATCTCAATAAGCTATAAGCTTGCAATTTAATCCATTTTCGTTTTTGTATACAATATATATATATGTACTGTACATTATGAACGAATAAATATGTTTTAAACCAACATAATTATGGTTACGGAACAACAGTAAAACATAAATGATTCCAACTAAATAAACTAAACTACATTTCGGGATACATCAAACTTTATATGCCAAGGGAGATAATAAACTAAACTACATTTCGGGATACATCAAACTTTATATGCCAAGGGAGATAATAAACTACATTTCGGGATACATCAAACTTTATATGCCAAGGGAGATAATAAACTACATTTCGGGATACATCAAACTTTATATGCCAAGGGAGATAATAAACTAAACTATATTTCGGGATACATCAAACTTTATATGCCAAGGGAGATAATAAACTACATTTCGGGATACATCAAACTTTATATGCCAAGGGAGATAATAAACTAAACTACATTTCGGGATACATCAAACTTTATATGCCAAGGGAGATAATAACTCATATACGATGTATGCCTTAATCAATGTATCATCTTCCACAACATCTGACAGACACGCCACTATCTGCTTACTTGCGTGGAACCTATTAATAAACCCTTTCCCTCATAGAAGCATCTCTTGACGCCATTACCAATACGACATACATTGACAATGCAGTAGCCAAACCAATGTTCATAACCCTTTCCCTCATAGAAGCACTCTTGACGCCATTACCAATACCATACATTGACATCATAGCCAAACCAATGTTAAACCCTTTCCCTCAAGAAGCCCTCTTGACGCCATACCAAACGATACACAAACAAACCAACACCCTTTCCCTCATAGAAGCACCTCTTGACGCCATTACCAATACGACATACATTGACAATGCAATAGCCAAACCAATGTTCATAATAAAGGCCAGAATCTCATGTAGTCCCAGTAATATCTATGTATGTGATATATATGGTGACTGCTTATCCACTGCATGATAGCTAAATGGCTGTCGTTTGTATGGAGATATAATAGTATATTAACCTAAATCTCTATGTAGTCCCAGTAATATATATGGGTGGGATATATATGGCGACTACTTATCCACTGCATGATAGCTAAATGGCTGAAAGAAAGTGTTAAATGGATGTCGTTTGCATGGAGATATAATAGTATATTAACCTAAATCTCTGAAGGAAATGGTTAAATGGCTGTCGTTTGTATGGAGATATAATAGTATATTAACCTAAATCTCTATGATGGAAAGGGTTAAATGGCTGTCGTTTGCATGGAGATATAATAGTATATTAACCTAAATATCTATGAAGGAAAGGGTTACGGAATATTTGACTATGGCAATAAGTAAAGTGAATAACGTGCACAGTAACGAGTGTTTAGATGAATTTTTGATATAGCTTCTGATAAACTGATCAGCATGATTCTGTCCATTGTCGTATCTAAGGATAGAAAATGTTTTTGGAATCTGATTAGCAGTGGTTAGCAGGGTCGATCCTCGGACTGGGAATTATGTGAGATGGTATGTTGGTTGCCAGATTGGTCAGGTGTGTTTTATCCACGTACTCCGGTTTTCTCACACACAAAGGACCACATATACGCTTTCACCCGCACGAGTTCAGCCTTGCGGTCAGCCAGATTGAACATGTCTCCCCATAGAAAGTGTTTTTATCTGATTTGAACATAACAGTCTTGTCAGTAAAACACACACAAACTTAGGTTTGCCTATGAGGAAGACAGATAGCATAGATTGATCTTTTACAAACAGTTCTTATATTTACAAACTATTCTTATTTTTACAAACTGCTCTCATATTTACAAACTATTCTTATATTTACAAACAGTTCTTGTATTTACAAACAGTTCTTATATTTACAAAACATTCTTATGTTTACAAACTGTTCTCATATCTACAAACTGTTCTCATATTTATAAACAGTTCTTGTATTTACAAACAGTTCTTATATTTACAAAATATTCTTATATTTACTAATTGTTCTCATATCTACAAACTGTTCTCATATTTATAAACAGTTCTTATATTTACAAACTGTTCTTATATGTACAAACAGTTCTTGTATTTACAAACTATACTTATATTTACAAACTGTCCTTATGTTTACAAACTATTCTTATATTTACAAACAGTTCTTATGTTTACAAACTATACTTATATTTACAAACTGTCCTTATGTTTACAAACTATACTTATATTTACAAACTGTCCTTATGTTTACAAACTATACTTATATTTACAAACTGTCCTTATATTTACAAACTATACTTATATTTACAAACTGTCCTTATGTTTACAAACTGTCCTTATGTTTACAAACTATACTTATATTTACAAACTGTCCTTATGTTTACAAACTATACTTATATTTACAAACTGTCCTTATGTTTACAAACTATTCTTATATTTACAAACAGTTCTTATGTTTACAAACTATACTTATATTTACAAACTGTCCTTATATTTACAAACTATACTTATATTTACAAACTGTCCTTATGTTTACAAACTATACTTATATTTACAAACTGTCCTTATATTTACAAACTGTCCTTATGTTTACAAACTGTCCTTATGTTTACAAACTATACTTATATTTACAAACTGTCCTTATGTTTACAAACTATACTTATATTTACAAACTGTCCTTATGTTTACAAACTATTCTTATATTTACAAACAGTTCTTATGTTTACAAACTATACTTATATGTACAAACAGTTATTGTATTTACAAACAGTTCTTATATTTACAAACTATACTTATATTTACAAACTGTCCTTATGTTTACAAACTATTCTTATATTTACAAACAGTTCTTATATTATCTAGGAACTATGAGCAATATTTTAAGAAAGCTTTGAGAGTGAGGCGGCTGATCAGCGAGGACTTTGAAAATGTTTATGCTTCTGGGATCGATGTCTTACTAACCCCTACGACATTATCGGTGGCCCCTGCGTACAGCTTGTTCTCCAAGGCAGATAACCGAACCCGCATTGCTGAACAAGATGTGTTTACACAGCCTGTAAACTTGGCAGGTGAGCTGGCGTTGGTCAAATTCATATTATTAGATTAATCATTTGATACAGATTTCGTTTTGCACTCAAGTGGAGTGATTCAGACAATATCATACAAGAGGCGTAGCCTTGAATCGCCCCACAAGAGTACAATACAAAATCAAGTATCAAAAGAGTAACCTAATAATCCTGTTATAATAAATCCCTCCTTAAAACATTACCAACAGTCACGTTAAGTACTCATTTTTCTTTCTGTACGGAATATATTTCCTACTCAATATTTCCTGTGATGTCACTGCTAGTAAATTGCTTGGAAAAATAGACACTGATGGAAAAACTAGAAAATCTAGAATTAGGAATGTAGTGTCTTTGTTTAGTCATATTTTATTTTGCTCTATCATGACACAGAATCTACATAACAATATATGCAAAGAAAGCAAAAATGGGCCGAGCCACAGTGTCTGTGAAGACATTTACGCTCAATTTAGTTACAGTACATGCTATTAGAGGTCTGTATAATATTTAATTAAGTCTAGTTATAGTGCATGCTATTAGAGGTCTGTATAATATTTAATTAAGTTTAGTTATAGTAAATGCTATTAGAGGTCTGTATAATATTTAATTAAGTCTAGTTATAGTACATGCTATTAGAGGTCTGTATAATATTTAATTAAGTCTAGTTATAGTACATGCTATTAGAGGTCTGTATAATATTTAATTAAGTTTAGTTATATAGTACATGCTATTAGAGGTCTGTATAATATTTAATTAAGTCTAGTTATAGTACATGCTATTAGAGGTCTGTATAATATTTAATTACGTCTAGTTATAGTGCATGCTATTAGAGGTCTGTATAATATTTAATTAAGTCTAGTTATAGTACATGCTATTAGAGGTCTGTATAATATTTAATTAAGTCTAGTTATAGTACATGCTATTAGAGGTCTGTATAATATTTAATTAAGTCTAGTTATAGTGCATGCTATTAGAGGTCTGTATAATATTTAATTAAGTCTAGTTACAGTATATGCTATTAGAGGTCTGTATAATATTTAATTAAGTCTAGTTACAGTACATGCTATTAGAGGTGTGTATAATATTTAATTAGCCCAGTTACAGTACATGCTATTAGAGGTCTGTATAATATTTAATTACGTCTAGTTACAGTACATGCTATTAGAGTCTGTATAATATTTAATTACGCCTAGTTACAGTGCATGCATGAGGTCTGTATAATTATAGTCTAGTTATAGTAATGCATTAGAGGTCTGTATATATTTAATTAGCCTAGTTACGTACATGCTATTAGAGGTCTGTATAATATTTAATTACGCCCAGTTACAGTACATGCTATTAGAAGTCTGTATAATATTTAATTAAGTCTAGTTATAGTAGATGCTATTAGAGGTCTGTATAATATTTAATTACGTCTAGTTACAGTGTATGCTATTAGAGGTCTGTATAATATTTAATTAAGTCTAGTTACAGTGTATGCTATTAGAGGTCTGTATAATATTTAATTACGTCTAGTTACAGTACATGCTATTAGAGGTGTGTATAATATTTAATTACGCCCAGTTACAGTACATGCTATTAGAGGTCTGTATAATATTTAATTACGTCTAGTTACAGTACATGCTATTAGAGGTCTGTATAATATTTAATTACGCCTAGTTACAGTGCATGCTAATAGAGGTCTGTATGATTATTTAATTATGCCTAGAATGCTGGTTTTCTGTATGTTCATCATTTTGTGTAAAAGCGAGAAAAAGTAGTCCGGCTATTGCTATGATACGGATTCTGTAAACGTCCGATATGATGCATGATCTGGTATCACACAGAAGACTACAACATGTATTTGTGCTGCATTTATGATGTGTGTGTAATCAAATATGTTATTACATTTAGGTGTTCCAGCTGTGTCAATACCAGTGAAAGTTTCACCGTCTGGACTGCCGATAAGCTTACAGATCATCGGGCGGAAGTTCCGTGATCATAAAATGCTAGCTGCTGCTAAGTGGATTGAACAGACTGTGGAATTTCCTAGACTTAACCTTGATTATTTGGATGATGTTTGATGTAGGACTGACTTGATGTCATGATTTTTAAGAATACATTTTTTTTGCTCTCTGTGACTAAATCCGATGTGTAATTGTGATATCTCCAAGACTTAACCTTGATTATTTGGATGATGTTTAATGTAGGACTGACTTGATGTCATATCTTTAAGAAGACATTTTTAGCTCTCTGTGACTAAATCCGATGTAACAGACTGTAGAATTTCCTAGACTTAACCTTGATTATTTGGATGATGTTTAATGTAGGACTGACTTGATGTCATATCTTTAATAAGACATGTTTTGCTTTCTGTGACTAAATCCAATGTGTAATTGTGATAGCCTCCCCTGGGGGTGGGGGCTCGCCATGACATGATGGATCATCATCTATGTTTACCCTTTAATCATACTGCTCTTCGGGATGGTGTTGTCGACATAACATAAAAAATAATTGTAACACTTCTCAGATCTCAAAGTGGAGCTCAAGTAATTTGATTGGTTGATTCTTAGGTTTACACGCACCTGGTCCAATCGGAAGCTTGAGATCAAGTATAACCTCTGACCCTGGTATTGGTGCGGACACAACAATTAGCTTCTTGTTTATGTATGAACTACTTTAGGAATTCGTGATATTGCAGTGGTAGTTTGTCCGCTTCAAGTGTGAGAGGGCCCCGAATTCGAGCCCAGCTGTAACCGTAATTGTGCCCTTTAATACCACATTGCCCTTTCTCACTCCCTCACGGCGATGAATTCTATCAGGGATGAGGTCTAGAGAGCAATTTATCTAAGGTTATAAGAACTTAAAATAAACTAACTACTTTAGATATATCCTTGAAATTGATCATGCGTGTTTAGGGTAAATTATCCCATGTTATTATGGTATTGAAAAAGATTTTATGTTTAATGCATTGTATAATTTGTGATAACTTTAACTGATTCACAGTGTCATGTCTATGTCATTGTGTGTTTTGAGTTTACAGTAGCACCTGTGTTAGTGGTCACCTCCATTAAGCAGGAAACCTGTATTAAGCAGCCAGTTTCCAGATACCCAATTTTCTGTTTATGATACTTTTTATCTCTATTAAGCAGCCACCTGTGCTAAACAGCCACATTCTGCGATTCCCTTGGCTGGCTGCTTAAGACAGGTTTGACTGTATACAGGTCTGCCAGCAATGTATGGCTTTTGTCTCGCCCAGATTTGTCGTAAGTGAGACATAGCACGGTTTTAGGATAATCTGATTCAATTAAATATTTGAATACATCAAGTGTTTGATGTTGTTTTGGAACTTGCCAGTCAATTTGGACAATACAAGTCATATAGTATTATGTCTCCCCTAATGCCTTTGCCGTCTGTCTGATTAACCTGTCCTCGCTTCATCTACATAACCTCTTGTTGGATTTTCACCAAACTTGGCAGGAAGCATGTAACACTACATGCTCTAAATAGACTTACAAAAAGTGTAGATCCAGATGAGCCGGCTTGGCTCACAATTTTTGCCAGTAATAATTATTACTATTTTTAGATAAAATTACCCATTTTGATAAATGAACTGGTCCAAAGGTAATTTTCTTATTAATTTATTGGTCTAAATATATCATGCACCAGTCCATGTCAGTTACTTGAATGGGTTAAATAAATTGGGGTTTGGGGAAATGGTTCTTACCCCAGGCTGTTCGTTTAGCGCGCTCGCTTCTCGCCAATGCAACCCGGATTCGATCCTCTGACTGGGAAGTATGTGAGATGGGTGGTCGCCAGATCGAACAGGTGGGTTTCCTCCCACACGAATTACCACATATACGCTTTCATCCGCGCCAACAAGAGTGATTAATATAAGTTGTTAGAACTTGTTTCGCAATCGTTGTAAAATAGTTTGATTTTTACCACAATTTTGTTATATTTCGTTTGGAGTATGTGTGTTTTTTTAATATATTTATTTGCCCAATCCTGGTTAATCGGGTGATGCCACCAGAGGTATTTTTTGGAGGATAGTGCAAAATACAGAGGACACTTCAATTCCAGAAACATCCCTTGTTTTTTACATACCCGGTGTATAGCACCGATACATGATACCTCGGTTTATAGTCCCATCTTAATATTATACGGGTCAGATGGGAGTTCATATCTGAATTTGCAGTTCACGTTACCCACTGAACCAGACCCGTCTGAATGTAAGGGTCAGATGGGAGTTCAAACCTGGATTTGCAGTCCAATGCGTTACCCACTGAACCAGACCCGTCTATAAATGACGGGGTATTTTGTACATACACATTAAGCATGATCAGGCCAAGTATGAAATCTTTCATGTTTTTCGAATACACAAGCGTCTGCCCCTGTGGTGAAGTGGTTATGGTCACCGACCACTGTAACCTATCATCATCGATGGTCACGGGTTTGAGCCCCCGCTCAGACCATGTCTTATTTATATGAAAAAGTTGACAGTTTCTTACGGAGGTTGGTGCACAAAATACTGGTTAACCGCTGAAACCTGCCTAGGAAAGTGTTGTTAGGTAAACTGTTCGTTGCTCAAATGGGAAACCGGTAGCAACATTAACCCATTTCATTCTGGATACATTTAAAGGCTTTTGCAAACAACATAGATCCAGATCAGCCACAGCGTCACGCTGCGTGCTGATCAGGATCTATGTTGTTTGCTACATAGCCAAGTGTCTTGGCAAGATCATCTGAATAGCAAACGACATAGAGCCTGATCAGACGGCAATTTCCGTGGCGGCTGATCTGGCTCTATGTTCTTTGCAAATACTGTTTGAACGGTATCCAGAATGAAATGGGGTAAATAAAAATAGCCATTTATCAAATGAAACACAAGACTCGCAACTTTTATTTCATCTTTTAATTGTAACATTATTGTTATAATTAATTATATCATTTTCAAAACAAAACAAAACAAAATCCAAATATATATAATAATAAAATGTATATATCAATAAATTATCTGTTTATAATAAATTTACAACCAATCACCATAGATTCTATGTTAAATGAATGTGTAGGATTGTGGATGCGAGTAGAAACAGGGGTCCTCTAGATACGATATGTTTAGAAGGTAAATGTTCTTGACGATTGTACTCGATAGCATTGGCAAAAGCAATCTGTGATAATAAATACATTAATAACTGCCATGATAGCTACACGTTTGATAATAATCCCAGTCTAAATGGCACAATCGTAACAGCTCCAGCGGGGCGTGAAAGGTTCAGAGTTCAAGCCCTGCAGAGCTGTTACGATTATGCCCTTAGGCAAGGCATTTAAATTTCACGTTGCCTCGTGGCGATGAATTCCATCAGGAATGAGGTCTCGAGAGCGATTAATATAAATTGCAAGAACTTGTTTTGCAATTGAGCTAAAGTAAATTTGTATAAACTAAGTCTAATTTATGCACCAAAGTAAGGGCAGTATGTTGTCCAAAATGGGGATGGGAGTTCCCTTGATTTCAATATCTGAGGTGATGATGTCAAACAAAAATAATCTGCTATTTAACCCATTCAACCCCAAGTAACTGACATGGACTGGTGCGTGATATTTTCAGACCAATAAATTAATAAGAAAATTACCTTTGGACCAGTTCATTTATCAAAATGGGTAATTTTATCTAAAAATAGTAATAATTATTACTGGCAAAAAAGTGCAGATCCTGATGAGACCGAGCCGGCTCATCTGGATCTACACTTTTCATAAGCCTATTTAGAGGCCTGTGGGGTTGAAAGGGTTAATTAATAACTACCGAAGCATAGCAATAATTCATTCCCTACACAAAACCCACATACAAGTGTTGTTCCAGTATATATGTAGCCCATTGATAAACACAGGTTACCACTCTGCTTTATTGGTTCTTGGGTAGAGCATCAGAATTTAACTCGAGGTCAGGCATTTACTGATAATATTAGGAATAACTAGAAAAGGGCCTACATTATCCTACATATTAACAGACGGATATGTAGTCCAGTGTTAATACGCTAGACCGGTAATCCAGGGATCACAGGTTTGATTCCACCGTCTGACCCTAATAAAATTAACAGTCTTTCAGATGGGATGGTAAACCGAGGTCTCGTGTCGGTGCTTTACACCGTGCACGTAAAAGAACCAGAGGAGACTCTGGAATGGGTCTCTGTCTGTACCATTGTACTATCCTCCAAAAATCTAAAATGACTAATCTCTTCAGGAGGCGTCGCTCATATGGGCAACCGGTAGCGACGATAAATAAACGTAAAATCGCCTTCGTTAGTCGATTCTTTTATTTTATTCATGTTTCCGGGATTTTAATTATTTAGTAATGTGGGTAAATATTCTGTCTTAGCTTTAAAAATTGATGGTTCGAGGTTTCATTTGATTCATTTCTATTTATTATAAGCCTTTTCTTCATAGAGATTTAGGTTAATATACTGTAATATATCTCCATACAAATGACAGCCATTTAGCTATCATGCAGTGGATAAGTAGTCGCCATATATATCTCATACATAGATATTACTGGGACTACATGAGATTCTGGCCTATATTATGAACATTGCTTTGGCTACTACATTGTCAATGTACGTCGTATTGGTAATGGTGTCAAGAGGTGCTTCTATGAGGGAAAGGGTTAAACAGGGAATATTTGTGAACAAGTTTTGTCAATATTTCCGAAATATTACAAATTATTGCCCATTCTCCTATATGACTAGTGTTCTGCTTGACTATGAAACAGTTTCACGCGCACGCAATAGTACTTTAATTTGACTGGTCATGTGACTTGCTTTGCCTCGGTTTTAATCACATGAAAAATCGAACCAATTAAAACGCGAATTATCATTTCCGTTTCATGGAATGCGAACAGATGTAAACATTAGTATAGTACAGAACAGTAATACGTCAATTGGCAGTTGGGGAATGTAGTGTTTTAGAACTTCGATGCTGTGGACGACCCAATGAACTATTGCCCTCTGGGAAAATAGTTCATCGGGTCGTCCACAGCATCTCGGGGGGCAATAGTATTGACTGTTCCCCAAATGGCAATGAAAGAGTTACAGCATAATTTTAAAACATGTTTTGTCCGTTGAAGTCAGCCGTATTCCTGTTAAAAAAAAACAAATTGCACTATGCAAGTGTCTCGTGTATGCAAATGTCACATGTATGTGAGAATCCCGTGTATGTGAGAGTCTTGTGTATGTGAGTGTCTTGTGTATGCGAGTCTCCTGTGTATATGAAAGTCATGTGAGAGTCCCGTGTATGTGAGAGTCCCGTGTATGTGAGGTCCTGTATTGTCCTGTGTATACGAGTGAGTGTCGCGTGTATGCAAGTGTCCCATGTATGCAAGTGTCCTGTGTATGCACCCAACAACCCCAAAACCCCAAAAGTGTCCTGTGTATGCAAGTGTCCCGTGTATGCAAGTGTCCCGTGTATGCAAGTGTCCTGTGTATGCAAGTGTCCCGTGTATGCAAGTGTCCCATGCATGTGAGTGAGTGTCCCGTGTATGCAAGTGTCCTGTGTATGTGAGTGAGTGTCCCATGTATGCAAGTGTCCCGTGTATGTGAGTGTTCCGGTTTTTTAATACCATTTTTTAATAAAACGTGCTAAAAGTGCTTTAATTTCTTTGCTATTTTTTCTTTAACGTCGCTACCGGTTGCCAATTTGAGCGACGGGCAGTTTACCCAACAACACCTTTCCTGGGCAGCTTCCATCGCTTAACCAAACACTTAGGTAATGTAAGGTAAGGTAATGTAACGTAATGTACTGGTTTTGTAACAATGACATGATAACAACCTGTTTAGAGTAATGATGAGTCATTTTGAACAGGAATGCGAGGTTTAGCAGTTGGTGCCAATTCGGACAGAAAAGTTTGGTAAAATATGCCAAACTATTTATAAGAGGACACAATCCCCATCCATTTTGTACACTCTCCAATAATGTACATTAAACAACAGTAAAAATCATCAAATAATAATACATTAATATACATGTATGCACTTTGTAAACAAATATACATGTATGCACTTTGTAAACAAATTTACATTACGGTACATCGCAAATACATGGATGTTCAATCTAACGAATTACGGTACATCGCAAATACATGGACATTCAACTAACAAATTACGGTACATCGCAAATACATGGACATTCAATCTAACGAATTACGGTACATCGCAAATACATGGACATTCAACTAACAAATTATGGTACATCGCAAATACATGGACATTCAATCTAACGAATTACGGTACATCGCAAATACATGGACATTCAACTAACAAATTACGGTACATCGCAAATACATGGACATTCAATCTAACAAATTATGGTACATCGCAAATACATGGACATTCAACTAACAAATTACGGTACATCGCAAATACATGGACATTCAATCTAACAAATTATGGTACATCGCAAATACATGGACATTCAATCTAACGAATTACGGTACATCGCAAATACATGGATATTCAATCTAACGAATTATGGTACATCGCAAATACATGGACATTCAATCTAACGAATTATGGTACATCGCAAATACATGGACATTCAATCTAACGAATTACGGTACATCGCAAATACATGGATGTTCAATCTAACAAATTACGGTACATCGCAAATACATGGACGTTCAATCTAACGGATGCTTGACTAACAAGGCATATAACAAGAGCACTAGGTACGACACTCAAAATTTATACGGTCCAGTTAACCGTCGAAATTTATGAGGTCAAAATAACAGTTGAAATTTATGTACTGCAAGCAATGTGTGTTTTACGTTTATTTATCGTCACTACCCATATAATATGATGAGATCGTATTGCAATATATCGTTATGTGTATTGTAATATGACGAGATCGTATTGCAATATATCATTGTACACTTCAGCAATATCGTGACACCACTTAATGTATGGTAGCGATTCTTTCCTCCTCTGTAGCACACATACATGTTCAGTCTATTGTGTTACATGACACAATGTCGAGACCCCCAGACCCTGTATATGAGGGGACTGGGGGGTCTTGACATTGTTTTGTGCAACTGTGTACGTACCGGTAATGTTCGTGTGAGAGAATGATGTATGAGAGGTCAAACCCCTATTTCACTTTTAATCACAGTGCTTTCATAAACAGGAATTGGACGTAACCCGTTGTGACGTACAAGCAGGTTCTAGGTGGGAATGGGTTAATTACTCCCTGAATATGACCAACGGAAAGTTCTGAAATTGGTAAATTTTGTTCTTTGTCTTAGAACAAATATTGGTTCATTGCATTAATTAACATAACTTAAATTTCTCCCTGAAAATGACCCCAAAAAACCCTGAAATTGGTATATTTTGTCTATATAAATATAATTCCTGAAATGTTGAAAAGAATAAAAAACAATTCCTGAAAATCTGTATTAAGGATGTAACTTATATACAGATGTAACCTTGTGATATACAGATGTAACCTTGTGATATACAGATGTAACCTCATCATATACAGATGTAACCTCATCATATGCAGCTGTAATCTCATCATATACAGATGTAACCTCATCATATACAGCTGTAATCTCATCATATACAGATGTAACCTCAACCTCATCATATACAGATGTAACCTCAACCTCATCATATACAGATGTAACCTCATCATATACAGATGTAACCTCATCATATACAGATGTAACCTCATCATATACAGATGTAACCTCATCATATACAGATGTAACCTCAACCTCATCATATACAGATGTAACCTCATCATATACAGATGTAACCTCATCATATACAGATGTAACCTCATCATATACAGCTGTAACCTCATCATATACAGATGTAACCTCATCATATACAGCTGTAACCTCATCATATACAGATGTAACCTCATCATATACAGATGTAACCTCATCATATACAGCTGTAACCTCATCATATACAGATGTAACCTCATCATATACAGATGTAACCTCATCATATACAGATGTAACCTCATCATATACAGATGTAACCTCATCATATACAGATGTAACCTCATCATATACAGATGTAACCTCATCATATACAGATGTAACCTCATCATATACAGATACAGCATTGTCATATACAGATGTAATCTCGTGGCAATGTTCATACATTTTGTATGAAAGTTAGTTCCAGTTAAGATATACCGCTGATCTAAATAATTAATTTGGAATACATAGTCGATTAGTGCAGATTAGCAAGCTCGCTTCTCACAAATGCAACCTGGGTGTTATCCTCGGACCGGGAAGCATGAGAGATGGTACAGCGGTCACCAGATCAAACAGTTGGTTTTCTCCGGGTAATACGGTGTCCTCCCAGATGAATCACCACATATACGCTTTCATATGTGCCAACGACAGTAATGAAGTTGTGAAAGCTTGTATCGTAATCGTAACAGTTTATACATATAGGACCTTACATGAGTGGTTATTTCATAACATATTTTATGAAATGAGTTTGGAAATTTGCTATTAAGCGAGCATTTTGGCGAGCTATAGAGCAAAATTCAAGAACGAGTTTCAAAAAATATGGTGGAAATCACCATTAGTGTAAGAACCGTTTTATCACATTAACATGTAGTGTTTTAATCATATGTCATGTCACTAAATTGTCATGATGCCACTATGCAAAACTGTATTATATTTTATGTTTTAAATAGCGCTATAATTATGTCGCCACTTTTGCTAAATCGTCGGTTGTCTTATTGTTAACGTTATGTACCAATTCACCTATAAATATGCATAGTTTAAAGTTTAATTAACAAATTATAATGATTATTCTATCAACCAATCAGAATCCTTCCCGGTGTTATTAAACGTGTGTTGATATAAGAAAATATGTGGCGGCTGTATCACTATGAATATAAGCAATGTGATTTGTTTCTAAATGTTATATTACGATTACAGGTCTCTGTATTACAATCAATCTTATGACCAGGATAGTAAAATATTGAATTCTAGTTCTAGTGAAATCGCAACCCCCATTACACCATGAAGACTGCACAGATGGACTAGATAAATGTGGAGTCTCCGTGGTGACGGTGTCCGCCTCGTAAACGAGAGGTTGTGAGCTCAAACCACGCCAGAATCATCTCCTTAGGAAGGAATCTTAAATCAACATTAAAATCAACGGCCAATTAGCAATCGGACCAATCAACAAGTCCGTAATAAATCCTAAATGAAAGGTAATCCAATAAAAACAACATAGTACATACATAAATTTCGGTTCAATGGTGGGCAGAAACATGCAAGATAAATACAAGATATATCTTTCAAACTCTTTGGTACTTTTACACCATTGGTTCCAAGAAATCTCTCATTAGCAGTTCCTCTATATACTGCTGACTAGACTTGGCATCTATTGCAGAAACTGTGTCCATTTTGGAATGGTGATTCACCGGAAATACTGGAGTTGACTTTGATTTGGGCATCCCTCTGCCAATATTATCTTTTGTTTCCAATTGGTTGGGAGTTTTTGATCCTGCATGCCCATTGGTTAAGACGTTAGCCTGGTTCCTAGATCCGCTGGTACCCAGTTTTCTTGCTGCTAATAATAGGTTGTCTGTTTGATTAGCAAGGCACAATGTGTTGAAGAACGGCTGTAGCTCGTGCAAGGATCTCAGATAGGGGAGAGTGAGCAACGGCCGGCCGGGTACCATTTTTAGCATCGGTATGTCGCCTTTCACCTGTGGATCAACAACCGCATGAATCATAAACTATTCTCAGATGAAAGAAATGTTCACAAACGTTACTGATGATAAAATTCCATGTTTTATTTACCACAACTATGGCATGATACTAAAATATGTCGCATATAACCATGAATCCTAATATTTCAATGTTCATATGTAGATAAAATATAATTAAAATTATAACATTGCAACGGGAAGAAAACTTATGGATGGGGGGTGGGGGAATGGTTTGAACCTCTTTCATTTATCTAAGTCAAAATTAGTAGCAATCTCATTATTTAGTTTATACAAATTTATTTTAGCTCGATTATGAAACAAGTTATTTCAACTTATATAAATCACTCTCGAGACCTCATTCCTGATGGAATCCATCGCCACGAGGGAGAGAGAAGAGGCAACATGGAATTTAAATGCCTTGTCTAAGGGCACAATCGTAATGGCTCCAGTTGGGCTCGAACTCCGGACCTGAAGCGAACGCTCATCCACTGCGCTATCACGACTTCCAATCTCATTATTTGTTCAGTAGACAGAACTGCAAGCAGTGTCTCGCTGTTTTGTATTACAGCCTACAGGATAATTTGTTTGTTTCGGGGGTTTAAAGTCACACGTTCAATTACGTTTCATATGTGGATTCTACAATTATCACTGATGCAGGAATATCCCCTAGCGTGCCCCACCGTATTTCAGGCAGACGGGTAGAACCATCGACCTTCCATTAGCCAGATGGCCTACAGCTTCCTCACATGGAAAAAAGAAAAAAAGAATCTACAGTGATGAGGGGGTAGTGATTTGATGTCAACGCCCATAACCACTCGGCCAACCTACAGTGAACCAATGCCTCACAGTCGAGGTACATACAGCAGCCTCAGGCCTACAGTGAACCAATGCCTCACAGTCGAGATACATACAGCAGCCTCAGGCCTACAGTGAACCAATGCCTCACAGTCGAGGTACATACAGCAGCCTCAGGCCTACAGTGAACCAATGCCTCACAGTCGAGGTACATACAGCAGCCTCAGGCCTACAGTGAACCAATGCCTCACAGTCGAGGTACATACAGCAGCCTCAGGCCTACAGTGAACCAATGCCTCACAGTCGAGGTACATACAGCAGCCTCAGGCCTACAGTGAACATATGCCTCACAGTCGAGGTACATACAGCAGCCTCAGACACAGGGATCCTAAGCATGTCATACTCTGGTCTGTCTGGGAAGCGACTGATGGAATGACAGCGGGGCAAGTGACCCTATAAGAGATCCGTGGATGGCGATGAGCCTCCACCCTCCGTAGTCATTACGTTTCGACGCACACAACTATATGGTGCTTTGGACTAAACAGCTTGGAACGCTCGTTTATACGGTTCATTGACGTTGAGTATACATAACATAATATTGTAAAACACAGTAAGGATCTCAGTTTATAAGCTCATCTGAAACATTAATAAGTGATCAAAATCTCTTGTTTGGGGGGGCGTATGTTTATTTATCGCCGCCCCTTGGTTAATCAGGGCGACGCCTCCAGAGTATGTTAGTCGTGTTATTATTTGGAGGATAATGCAAAATAGAGATAATGCTCAAATCCCTGATTCTTTTACAAGCCCGGTGTCTAGCACTGATACATTAAACCTCGGTTAATAGTTCCATCTGAAACACTATTGACATGTCTTGCAAAATCTGATAGTAGCAAACTAACCTTTGTATTTAACTCTCTGGCTAGCCTAATGATGTGGGGTTTAAATTGTGCCTGATTTTTCTTTGTATCTTTCTTCTTCTTTCTATCCTTTGTTACGTTCTTCTGTCTCTCCTCTTCTACTATTTCATCATCTCCTTCACCTGCCGCTGCCCCTCCGATGAATGCCCAGCGGTATCTACAGATAGTTTTTATAGAATCTACTGTTATTTGCTAGTTTAATTTTATTTAGGCAAGCTTGATTAACATTCATTCTCATGCAGAATGTCTTCCGTTTCTCTTCGGTCAAACATTTTAACAAAATTAACCAGGTTCATCTACTGACTGCAAACTGATGGAACCTTGATCTACTGACTGCAAACTGATGGAACCTTGATCTACTGACTCCAAACTGATGGAACCTTGATCTACTGACTGCAAACTGATGGAACCTTGATCTACTGACTGCAAACTGATGGAACCTTGATCTACTGACTGCAAACTGATGGAACCTTGATCTACTGACTGCAAACTGATGGAACCTTGATCTACTGTCTGCAAACTGATGGAACCTTGATCTACTGACTGCAAACTGATGGAACCTTGATCTACTGACTGCAAACTGATGGAACCTTGATCTACTGACTGCAAACTTATGTAACCTCGATCTACTGACTGCAAACTGATGGAACCTTGATCTACTGACTGCAAACTGATGGCACCTTGATCTACTGACTGCAAACTGATGGAACCTCGATCTACTGACTGCAAACTGATGGAACCTTGATCTACTGACTGCAAACTGATGGAACCTCGATCTACTGACTGCAAACTGATGGAACCTTGATCTACTGACTGCAAACTGATGGCACCTTGATCTACTGACTGCAAACTGATGGAACCGTTACCTACTGACTCCAAACAGATGGAACCTCGATCTACTGACTGCACACTGATGGAACCTTGATCTACTGACTCCAAACAGATGGAACCTCGATCTACTGACTGCAAACTGATGGAACCTTTACCTACTGACTCCAAACAGATGGTCAGGAAGACTGTTGCATACTTACAGTTGGAACTGTGGAACACTATCGGCAGGTAAGGCGAGACACAGATCTAGTAGTTTACATGCACTAAGGTACAGCTGCATCCATGACGGATTATTGTGGGCATTTAGTCCATTACCTAGATGAGCCCAGCTGGAATCGAGGGCAGCAATACGTTGAACTTGCGTCCTAAAACAAATAGTGGAAATACAAATATGTGATAAATACTATATGCTTGATTTACCTGTTTGTTTTAGACCATTTCTATGCGAGCATAACTTTAAGTACATGCAGGTTTCATGCAGGTTATGTATAATTTGACATTTACATAATTTTTTGACACATAATAATAAGATGATATTCTTTGTTTCTGTGTATGATTAAATTATATTTTGGGAAGTATGTGAGATGGTACGGTGGTCGCCAGATCGGACAGGTGTGTTTTCTCCGGGTACTCCGGTTTCCTCCAAAACGAATGACCACATATACGCTTTCATTGGCGCCAACGAGAGTGATTAATATAAGTTGTAAAATAAATAAAGTTTAAACTTAAATTATATTTCACAGGTTGAACATTGAAAGCATTATTATCCCAGTGGCTCTAGTCATGGATGATAATAATAGCTTTCCATTTTTTGATTTGACAATAATTTATTGCTCTATATACATGTATATAACAATCACACTACACTCGCTGTACAAATACAAATTTAGCAAATGGGTTGGGCCACAAGTTCTAGCAACATTAGTGATTGGTCCTCTCCATAACATACTAACAACATTAGTGATTGGTCCTCTCCATAACATACTAACAACATTAGTGATTGGCCCTCCCCATAAAATAAATTAAGAACAACAGAATGTAAGTGGCGTAGTTAGTGCTGAAAACATGTACATAATGCATTTTACAAGATGTAATATAGTTAGTCTGTGACTTTTCAAAGAAATGTGCTAGTTTGCTCAATCCACTGTCCGGTTTCCCAAGCTTTCTATGTTGTTCATGAGTGAAATATTATTTGATATATAGTAATATTATTTGTATTTCAATTCTAATGTAATTCTATGAGATATTTCCAGAGTTTTCAGTTGTAATTCAATGAGATATTTCCAGAGTTTTCAGTTGTAATTCTATGAGATATTTCCAGAGTTTTCAGTTGTAATTCTATGAGATATTTCCAGAGTTTTCAGTTGAAATTCTATGAGATATTTCCAGAGTTTTCAGTTGTAATTCTATGAGATATTTCCAGAGTTTTCAGTTGAAATTCTATGAGATATTTCCAGAGTTTTCAGTTGTAATTCAATGAGATATTTCCAGAGTTTTCAGTTGTAATTCTATGAGATATTTCCAGAGTTTTCAGTTGTAATTCTATGAGATATTTCCAGAGTTTTCAGTTGAAATTCTATGAGATATTTCCAGAGTTTTCAGTTGAAATTCTATGAGATATTTCCAGAGTTTTCAGTTGAAATTCTATGAGATATTTCCAGAGTTTTCAGTTGAAATTCTATGAGATATTTCCAGAGTTTTCAGTTGTAATTCTATGAGATATTTCCAGAGTTTTCAGTTGAAATTCTATGAGATATTTCCAGAGTTTTCAGTTGTAATTCTATGAGATATTTCCAGAGTTTTCAGTTGTAATTCTATGAGATATTTCCAGAGTTTTCAGTTGTAATTCTATGAGATATTTCCAGAGTTTTCAGTTGTAATTCTATGAGATATTTCCAGAGTTTTCAGTTGTAATTCTATGAGATATTTCCAGAGTTTTCAGTTGAAATTCTATGAGATATTTCCAGAGTTTTCAGTTGTAATTCTATGAGATATTTCCAGAGTTTTCAGTTGAAATTCTATGAGATATTTCCAGAGTTTTCAGTTGTAATTCTATGAGATATTTCCAGAGTTTTCAGTTGTAATTCTATGAGATATTTCCAGAGTTTTCAGTTGAAATTCTATGAGATATTTCCAGAGTTTTCAGTTGTAATTCTATGAGATATTTCCAAGAGTTTTCAGTTGTAATTCTATGAGATATTTCCAGAGTTTTCAGTTGCAAATAAGAAAAAGACATTAATGAAGTGTCGTCTGCTATAATTCTTTGAACTATTTATAGCATTTATTTTACCCAGCATGCAAAGAGTTAAATATAATGAATATATACACACACTGTATCCGACATTGATTCCATGTAATTCTTATGCTATAAATAATTGTGAACTATTAAATATAATGGAATCTAACAATTGGAACATTTTTCTCAGACAAATGTCTGGATTTAAATTATATGTTCGTTATTTGCCCACGTAATATTGTATGCGAGTGTCACGTGCATGTGAGTGTCACGTGTATGTGAGTGTCATGTGTATGTGAGTGGCATGTGAGTGTCACGTGCATGTGAGTGTCACATGTGTGTGCTCATGTCATGTGCATCTGAGTGACAAGTGTATGTGAGTGTCATGTGTATGTGAGTGGCATGTGAGTGTCACGTGCATGTGAGTGTCACATGTGTGTGCTCATGTCATGTGCATGTGAGTGTCATGTGTATGTGAGTGTCACATGTATGTGAGTGTCACGTGTATGCGAGTGTCATGTGCATGCGAGTGTCATGTGTATGTGAGTGTCACGTGCATGCGAGTGTCATGTGTGTGTGAGTGTCACGTGTATGTGAGTGCCACGTGTATGCGAGTGTCACATGTATGCGAGTGTCACATGCATGCGAGTGTCACATGTATGTGAGTGTCACGTGTATGTGAGTGTCACGTGTATGCGAGTGTCGCGTGTATGTGAGTGTCACATGTATGTGAGTGTCACGTGCATGCGAGTGTCACATGTATGTGAGTGTCACGTGTATGTGAGTGTCACGTGTATGTGAGTGTCGCGTGTATGTGAGTGTCACGTGTATGTGAGTGTCACGTGCATGCGAGTGGCACATGTATGTGAGTGTCACGTGTATGTGAGTGTCACGTGTATGCGAGTGTTGCGTGTATGCGAGTGTCACGTGTGAGTGTCACGTGTGTGCGAGTGTAACATGTATGTGAGTGTCACGTGTATGTGAGTGTCACGTGTATGCGAGTGTCGCGTGTATGTGAGTGTCACGTGTATGTGAGTGCCACGTGCATGCGAGTGTCACATGTATGTGAGTGTCACGTGTATGTGAGTGTCACGTGTATGTGAGTGTCACGTGTATGTGAGTGCCACATGCATGCGAGTGTCACATGTATGTGAGTGTCATGTGTATGTGAGTGTCATGTGCATGCGAGTGTCACGTGTATGTGAGTGTCACGTGTATGCAAGTGTCACGTGTATGCGAGTGTCGCGTGTATGTGAGTGTCACGTGTATGTGAGTGCCACGTGCATGCGAGTGTCACATGTATGCGGGTGTCACATGTATGCTAGCAATTTTAATATCACATGTAAAAAAGGTTTTGAACAGGGGTAGGACTTTAGCATTGGTCTATACTCTTAGTACTTCAAAGTGAAGTGGTTGGAAACCACAAGCTTAAAATTAGTATGAATAACACATTTTGTTTCACCGATATCTATTTCGATATTTAATCAAATGTAACAGTGTCGACACTTAAAACGGTGTGCATACGGCATTTAGACGCCCATTGGAGGTTTCAATTATTTGAAATGCTGTGGTAAACGGGAATATTAAATGACTTATGTATGCATACCCGGAAAATTGTGACAAACGTGTAAGATGTACTGGGAAAATTGTGACAAACGTGTAAGATGTACCGGGAAAATTGTGACATTTGTGAGTCGGGATCAGCCCACCTCCCATGAGATTACCGAGTCGGGATCAGCCCACCTCCCATAAGATTACCGAGTCGGGATCAGCCCACCTCCCATGAGATTACTCTGATTACCGAGTCGGGATCAGCCCACCTCCCATGAGATTACCGAGTCGGGATCAGCTATCTCCCATGAGATTACCGAGTCGGGATCAGCCCACCTCCCATGAGATAACTGAGATTACCGAGTCGGGATCAGCCCACCTCCCATGAGATTACTGAGATTACCGAGTCGGGATCAGCCCACCTCCCATGAGCATACTGAGATTACCGAGTCGGGATCAGCCCACCTCCCATGAGATTAGAGTCGGGATCAGCCCACCTCCCATGAGATTACCGAGTCGGGATCAGCCCACTCCATGAGATTACCGAGTCGGGATCAGCCCACCTCCCATGAGATTACCGAGTCGGGATCAGCCCACCTCCCGAGAGATTACTGAGATAACTGAGATTACCGAGTCGGGATCAGCCCACCTCCCATGAGATTACTGAGATTACTGAGATTACCGAGTCGGGATCAGCCCACCTCCCGAGAGATTACTGAGATTACCGAGTCGGGATCAGCCCACCTCCCATGAGATTACTGAGATTACCGAGTCAGGATCAGCCTACCTCCCATGAGATAATAACTGAGATTACCGAGTCGGGATCAGCCCACCTCCCATGAGATTACTGAGATTACCGAGTCGGGATCAGCCCACCTCCCATGAGATAACTGAGATTACCAAGTCGGGATCAGCCCACCTCCCATGAGATTACTGAGTCGGGATCAGCCCACCTCCCGAGAGATTACTGAGATTACCGAGTCGGGATCAGCCCACCTCCCGAGAGATTACTGAGATTACCGAGTCGGGATCAGCCCACCTCCCGAGAGATTACTGAGATTACCGAGTCGGGATCAGCCCACCTCCTGAGAGATTACTGAGTGCGCCTCCGCGGTTGAGTGGTTACTTGTATGTATAACACTGTAACCTATCATTACTGTTGGTCACGAGTTTGAGTCCCGCTCAGACCTTGTCTCTTTATATGAAAACATTGGCAGTTTCTTACAGAGGATGGTGCACCAAGTACTGGTAAACTGCTGGAGGCTGCCCAGGAAGGGTGCTAGGTACACTGCCCGTTGCTCATATGGGCAACCGGTAGTGATGTGACAACAAACAAATAAACATATTCAAAACAAACAAAATTACTGGAAATGTTTATGGGCGAAATCCACCATGTTATTCTGTATGATATCATCGGTGTTTCTTTGTTTGTTAGTGTATGTGGAACCGGTAATGGCGTAGAGAGGAGCTTGCTTCTTTTGGGGGCAAAGGGTTATTATGAATGAACTGAGAGTCTTGTGGTAAGAGAAATGCTAAAACACAATCAATTTATTTCCACAGTACAACATTTACCATGCCATAGTCAGCAAGCACAGACAGGAAACATTCAGGCAGTGCAAGTCAAAGACGCTTGTGGTCCGGACAAATAGATTCTCACAGGCAGTGCAAGTCATAGACGCTTGTGGTCCGGACAAATAGATTCTCACAGGCAGTGCAAGTCATAGACACTTGTGGTCCGGACAAATAGATTCTCACAGGCAGTGCAAGTCATAGACGCTTGTGGTCCGGACAAATAGATTCTCACAGGCAGTGCAAGTCATAGACGCTTGTGGTGCGGACAAATAGATTCTCACAGGCAGTGCAAGTCATAGACGCTTATGGTGCGGACAAATAGATTATCAGCATCACATGAACGATTGTGATATCGAAATATTCTTGAAATGTATATTTTTGTGTTGGATTTAACATATTCGGGTACAATATAAATCTGAATAATCATTTGAAAAAGAAACACCCTTCAACGGAAAGCAGTTTCATAAAGTGACAATAGCTTCATGTGTGAAAACGCCCATGAATGTACAGTGGCCGATAAAAATAACTGAATGAGCCGTTATCTTATTTGCAAGGGCATACAAGAATAAATTAGGTTAATTTGGCACATTTTATGAGATTTGAGTGATTTTGAGTTTTTGATCAAATTCTATCGAATATAATACTTTCTCGACCGAATATTCAAATAGCAAAATCGTTATTCGTTGCCATCCCTATTTGTTTTAGAGATATCTTGAAACACAATAGGCTTGACAATATGCAGTGATTATAACCCTGTCTCAGCCTATGTTAGCCCTATATCAAAATATCCCTAAAAATAATTACAAGAAATATTCTGGGACTGTGTGTTTTACGTTTATTTATCATCGTTACCGGTAAAATGAGCGACGCCTCCTGAAGAGATTAGTAATTTTAGATTTTGGAGGATAGTGCAATGATACAGACAGAGACCCACTCCAGAGTCTCCTCTGGTTCTTTTACGTGCACGGTGTAAAGCACCGACACGAGACCTCGGTTTAACGTCCCATCTGAAAGACTGTTAATTTTATTAGGGTCAGACGGGGGATCGAACAATTTTGGGACCAGCACATCTCACTGGATGCTTGGGAATCATTAGTCCAGACCACAAGCGTCTATGATGTAAGACACTGATATATCGCGTAATTCAAGGCCGGGAAGTATTCCTGTCTAGAAAAGGTACTGTAAGTATGGTTATATTAGTGCGTATAAATGTTAACGTTATGGCAAATATTCGTTTGTTTAGGTGTATGATCAAATTAGATTTGAACAAACGAACATGGAAAGCATTATTATCATGAGTGGCCAATTATAAAAACACAATAATACCAAAAAATATTAAAATGAGTATACATTCTATAAGTGTAAGAAGTAACACATAGTTACGTAATATTATCAACATTTCTGAAAACATATAAACACACATATTCAATTAGTTTGTGATTTACGTTTATTTATTGTCGCTACCGGTTGCCCATATGAGACGCCTCCTGAAGAGATTAGTCATTTTAGATTTTGGAGGATAGTGCATGATACAGACAGGGACCCATTCCAGAGTCTCCTCTGGTTCTTTTACGTGCACGGTGTAAAGCACCGACACGAGACCTTGGTTTAACGTCCAATTAGTACCATCAAGAACTCAATTATATACATGTATCTACCTAAATGAAAGTGAAACCGCTATATTGTCCTATTCTTGAGCCATAAATAAACTGAACATAAACCACAAACTCAACAATAACAATAAATTGTGTACTACAAAGTGAGGATAACAATGCTGTTCTAAGCTTCCGGAATACCGTTAGGTAAGTTAAGGTAATTCTCTGAATAACCAATAATTCTCTGAATAACCAATTTAGGTAAGTTACGGTAATTCTCTGAATAACCAATTTAGGTAAGTTAAGGTAATTCTCTGAATAACCAATTTAGGTAAGTTAGGTAATTCTCTGAATAACAAATATAGGTAAGTTAAGGTAATTCTCTGAATAACCAATTTAGGTAAGTTAAGGTAATTCTCTGAATAACCAATTTAGGTAAGTTAAGGTAATTCTCTGAATAACAAATTTAAGCAAGTTAAATAATTCTCTGAATAACGGTTTACAAAATTTACTTATATTTCTCACCTTTTGCACCAGATCCTGTTTACACAAAATGTAACATCATATCTCAAGCTTTGCATATAATTATGTTTGGACAAAACGGATGCAAATTTAGTTTGTGTTCAAGTTTATGACGGTCTACCCACACATAGGCACGGTAGTTGGGGCTTGACCCCGATGAGTACCCCTCACATCTTAAACATTGAGTTCCAAACGGGTAAATTTTGACAAAAAAAGACAAAGTATTTTGGCCCGAGGTTATAAATCTTTTTCTCAGATCTTAAACTCAAGCTCAAGAAACTTGATTGGTTGAGTCTGAGTTTTACACTCAGCTGAACCAATCAGAAGCTTGAGTCTGAGTTTGAGATTGGAGAAAAGTTTTATAACCTTGGGCCCTGATGGACTGTGTATTAAATGCCTAAATTTAGTATAATTTGGATCTCAAAATATAACGGTTGCACCGTTTGTTAATGAAACCAGTCTAAATGTGCTTCATTACATTATTATTTGACAAGGATTAATGTGTATATGTATAGGACTATTGTTATCTAAGTCCAAGACCGGTTCTCGAGTGCCGCATTAACCCTTTCAACCCCACAGGCCTCTAAATAGGCTTACAAAAAGTGTAGATCCAGATGAGCCGGCTCGTGACGAGCCGTCTCATCAGGATCTGCACTTTTTGCCAGTGATATGACTATTTTTAGACATAATTACCCATTTTGATAAATGAACTTGTCCAAATGTGATTTTCTGATTCATTTATTGGTCTAAGAATATCATGGACCAGTCCATGTCAGTTACTTGGGGTTGAAAGAGTTAATATGCACGTTCTTAGTGCTTGATTTAAATTATCCCACGATTGTGCCCTTAGGCAAGGCATTTAATTTCCACGTTGCCTCAGGAATGAGGTCTCGTGAGTGATTAATATAAGTTGTAAGAACTTGTTTCGCAATCGAGCTAAAATAAATGTTATAAACTAAATTATCCCTACACGACATTATCTCGCCCACTTTTATACACACATAAAGACACAGTACAACAACAAAATTTCAACAACTCAAAAGCAACATAAATTAGCAAAATAATGAAATGGCCGAAAAGGTCAGTGAAAGGTTAAATACGACAAAGTGGGATATAAACGAAGAAGGTAAAGTAGTACAACAGGCATCTATATAGGTTGTATACCTCGAGATTGCAGGCATAGCGTGGCTGTTAAGAAATTCAAAGACGATTACATAACAAGCTACATTCAACTACCGTATGCTTTCGATTAAATCCATTTTCATTCTGTATACAATAGATATGTACTGTACATTATGAATGAATAAATATGTTTAAACCAACAAACAAATGGGATTACCGTAACAGATTCAACATTTTCATATTTATATACAATGTTCCAACGTTAGAGCAGGACGACCAGTCGCTATAGTCGTGATAGCGCAGTTGTAGCGCGTTCGCTTCAGGTGTGAGAGTCCTGGAGTTAGAGCACAGCTGTAGCTGTTACATTTTGCCCTTAGACATGGACACTTAAATTCCGCACTGCCTCTACTCTCTCACACTCATGGCAATGGATTCCATGAGGAATGAGGTCTCAACAGCGATCTAACTAATGCTAGAACTGTTGATACTTGCTTAACCCATTTGATTCTGGATACCGTTCTAACAGTATTTGCAAAGAACATAGAGCTAGATCAGCTGCCACAGAACGTGCCGTCTGATCAGGCTCTATGTTGTTTGCTATTCAGATGATCTTGCTAAGACACTTGGCTATGTAGCAAACAACATAGATCCTGATCAGCACGCAGCGTTACGCTGTGGCTGATCTGGATCTATGTTGTTTGCAAAAGCCTTTAAATGTATCCAGAATGAAATGGGTTAATTGGAAGATAGTTAAGTACAGTGTACTCAGATTCATTTAAATAGATATTCAAGTCAATTACAGACATTTTCTCATTCCATTAACCCATTTCATTCTGGATACATTTAAAGGCTTTTACAATCAACATTGATCCAGATCAGCCGCAGCGTGATGCTGCATGCTGATCAGGATCTATGTTGTTTGCTACATAGCCAAGTGTCTTAGCAAGATAATCTGAATAGCAAACAGCATAGAGTTTGATCAGACGACACTTTCCGTGGCAGCTGATCTGGCTCTATGTTCTTTGCAAATACTGTTTGAACAGTATCCAGAATCAAATGGGTTAATGGTACATATGTAAATATATTGTGTAAGTACAGTCAAACATCGGTGCCTCAAACTAGACGGGCCTCGTAAATATGTTGTTGAGTAATAGGCAGTTCTATCTAGGGTGATTATAACATGGTAATATGTTTCTACAACAAGACACATGTTATACAGTCAAACCTGTCTTAAGCAGCCAGCAAAGGGACTCGCAGAAAGTGGCTGCTTAGCACAGGTGGCTGCTTAATAGAGGTTAAATGTATAGTAAAGCAACATATTGGGAATCTGAAAACTGGCTGCTTAATGCAGGTTGGCTGCTTAATAGAGGTGACCACTAACACAGGTTTGACTGTATTATCGATTAACCGTTAGGTACCAAGCTTGCTTGACGACGTAACTAGGACATCACAGTCTGGGACTGCCTGGCTATGTCACAACGTTCATGGTGGCCTACGAGATCAGAACAACACTGGGCAACTAAGACACACAAGTCGTGCTGCTAAGAAATTCTGACTAACAGCATACGGGTAACAGAATTGAATATCTTAGTCTTACAAATTGGAAAATGCCAGTAAGGGGAGTGAACTGTATACAGTCAAACCTGTCATAAGCAGCCAGCCAAGGGAATCACAGAAAGTGGCTGCTTAGTACATGTGGCTGCTTAATAGAGGGCAAACATATAATAATAACAAAATATTGGGAATCCAGAAACTGGCTGCTTAATACAGGATGGATGTTTAATAGAGGGCAAATGTACAATAAAAACAAAATATTAGGAATCTGGAAACTAGCTGCTTAATACAGGTTGGATGTTTAATAGAGGGCAAATGTATAATAAAAACAACATATTGGGATTAATATAGGGTGGATGTTTAATACAGGGTGGATGTTTAATAGAGGGCAAATGTATAATAAACACAACATATTGGGAATCTGGAAACTGGCTGCTTAATACAGGGTGGCTGCTTAATAGAGGCTACCATTAACACAGGTTTGACTGTATGTACAAAAATTATTCTATTTTACAGTAGATAAAATCGGTACATGATCTCTTATGGTACAAAATTTCTCTGTAACGATATCTACTAAATGGGCATTAATAGATAATTATGAACTTTCAATGAGGTCAATACGTTGTTCTATGGATCCAGCAGGGTGATACTGACCAAGTCTGAGGTCAATACATTGTTCTATGGATCCAGCAGGGTGATACTGACCAAGTCTGAGGTCAATACATTGTTCTATGGATCCAGCAGGGTGATACTGACCAAGTCTGAGGTCAATACGTTGTTCTATGGATCCAGCAGGGTGATACTGACCAAGTCTGAGGTCAATACATTGTTCTATGGATCCAGCAGGGTGATACTGACCAAGTCTGAGGTCAATACGTTGTTCTATGGATCCAGCAGGGTGATACTGACCAAGTCTGAGGTCAATACGTTGTTCTATGGATCCAGCAGGGTGATACTGACCAAGTCTGAGGTCAATACATTGTTCTATGGATCCAGCAGGGTGATACTGACCAAGTCTGAGGTCAATACGTTGTTCTATGGATCCAGCAGGGTGATACTGACCAAGTCTGAGGTCAATACGTTGTTCTATGGATCCAGCAGGGTGATACTGACCAAGTCTGAGGTCAATACATTGTTCTATGGATCCAGCAGGGTGATACTGACCAAGTCTGAGGTCAATATCACCCTGTGTAAGTCTGAGGTCAATATCACCCTGTGTAAGTCTGAGGTCAATATCACCCTGTGTAAGTCTGAGGTCAATATCACCCTGCGTAAGTCTGAGGTCAATATCACCCAACGTAAGTCTGAGGTCAATATCACCCAACGTAAGTCTGAGGTCAATATCACTATGTGTAAGTCTGAGGTCAATATCACCCAACGTAAGTCTGAGGTCAATATCACCCAACGTAAGTCTGAGGTCAATATCACCCTGTGTAAGTCTGAGGTCAATATCACCCTGTGTAAGTCTGAGGTCAATATCACCCTGTGTAAGTCTGAGGTCAATATCACCCTGTGTAAGTCTGAGGTCAATATCACCAAACATAAGTCTGAGGTCAATATCACCCAACGTAAGTCTGAGGTCAATATCACCCAACGTAAGTCTGAGGTCAATATCACCCAACGTAAGTCTGAGGTCAATATCACCCTGCATAAGTCTGAGGTCAATATCACCCTGCGTAAGTCTGAGGTCAATATCACTCTGCGTAAGTCTGAGGTCAATATCACCCAACGTAAGTCTGAGGTCAATATCACCCTGTGTAAGTCTGAGGTCAATATCACCCTGCGTAAGTCTGAGGTCAATATCACCCTGCATGTAAATAGAAACAAAATATTGACCAAATTGAAAGTCCATAATTATTATATTACATACAACAAACAATGTATAAAAAAATAAGCGCACAATTGTCTCGCTGGCGGTAGACATGTTTGTTGACTGCGCTTAGATGCCGGGCAAACTATTTTTGGAATCGCCCAGCAGTTATTACATCTACTTTTAGAAACATCGAGGCGTTACAACTTATAATGACCTGTGCATCGTCTATTAGTTTGTTATCGAGAAACACGGGTGGTGATGTGACATCGTCTAGGGGGATGATGCAAACATGTGTGCATCTAATATACTTGGTTATAATTCTATAATGCAAACATGTGTGAATCTAATATACTTGGTTATAATTCTATAATACAAACATGTGTGAATCTAATATACTTGGTCATAATTCTATAATGCAAACATGTGTGAATCTAATTTACTTGGTTATAGTTCTATAATGCAAACATGTGTGAATCTAATATACTTGGTCATAATTCTATAATGCAAACATGTGTGAATCTAATATACTTGGTCATAATTCTATAATGCAAACATGTGTGAATCTAATTTACTTGGTTATAATTCTATAATACAAACATGTGTGAATCTAATTTACTTGGTTATAGTTCTATAATGCAAACATGTGTGAATCTAATTTACTTGGTTATAGTTCTATAATGCAAACATGTGTGAATCTAATATACTTGGTTATAATTCTATAATGCAAACATGTGTGAATCTAATATACTTGGTCATAATTCTATAATGCAAACATGTGTGAATCTAATATACTTGGTTATAATTCTATAATACAAACATGTGTGAATCTAATATACTTGGTCATAATTCTATAATACAAACATGTGTGAATCTAATATACTTGGTTATAGTTCTATAATGCAAACATGTGTGAATCTAATATACTTGGTTATAGTTCTATAATACAAACATGTGTGAATCTAATATACTTGGTTATAATTCTATAATACAAACATGTGTGAATCTAATATACTTGGTCATAATTCTATAATGCAAACATGTGTGAATCTAATATACTTGGTCATAATTCTATAATGCAAACATGTGTGAATCTAATATACTTGGTCATAATTCTATAATGCAAAACATGTGTGAATCTAATATACTTGGTCATAATTCTATAATGCAAACATGTGTGAATCTAATTTACGTGGTCATAATTCTATAATGCAAACATGTGTGAATCTAATATACTTGGTCATAATTCTATAATGCAAACATGTGTGCATCTAATTTACTTGGTTATAATTGTATAATTAAATAGGAATTATATAGAGTAGACTGTGATTGCTTACATAAATTCCTCCGTCTCCGTTGACAATTCTTGCTCAATCTGTAGGAACACATGGATCTGCAAAGATGATTACATAATACAGATACTAACCACATTGTAGTGAGGTGCAACTGTTTTTACCACATTGTAGTGAGGTGCAACTGTTTTTACCACATTGTAGTGAGGTGCAACTGTTTTTACCACATTGTAGTGAGGTGCA
>CM026387.1:64256753-64330129 GCA_014843695.1 Archivesica marissinica | reverse complement strand
GTAAGGGTTACACAGCCCACTGTAAGGTTACACAGTCCACTGTAAGGGTTAAACAGCCCACTGTAAGGGTTACATAGCCCACTGTAAGGGTTACATAGCCCACTGTAAGGGTTACACAGCCCACTGTAAGGGTTACATAGTCCACTGTAAGGGTTACACAGTCCACTGTAAGAGTTACACAGCCCACTGTAAGGGTTACACAGCCCACTGTAAGGATTATACAGGCCACTGTAAGGGTTACAAAGCCCACTGTAAGGGTTACAGTCCACTGTAAGGGTTACACAGTCCACTGTAAGGGTTACACAGCCCACTGTAAGGTTACACAGTCACTGTAAGGGTTACACAGTCCACTGTAAGAGTTACACGTCCACTGTAAGGGTTAACACTGTCCACTATAACAGTTACACGTCTACTGTAAGGGTTACACAGTCCATTGTAAGGGTTACACAGCCCACTGTAAGAGTTACACAGTCCACTGTAAGGGTTACACAGTCACTGTAAGGGTTACACAGCCCACTGTAAGGTTACACAGCCCACTGTAAGGTTACACAGCACACTGTAAGGTTACACAGTCCACTGTAAGGTTATACAGTCTACTGTAAGGTTACACAGCCCACTTTAAGGTTACACAGTCCACTGTAAGGGTTACATAGCCAACTGTAAGGGTTACACAGTCCACTGTAAGGTAACACAGTCCACTGTAAGGGTTACACAGTCCACTGTAAGGGTTACACAGTCCACTGTAAGGGTTACACAGTCCACTGTAAGGGTTAAATAGCCCACTGTAAGGTTACACAGTCCACTGTAAGGTTACACAGTACACTGTATGGGTTACACAGTCCACTGTAAGTGTTACACAGTCCACTGTAAGGTTACACAGTTCACTGTAAGGTTACACAATCCACTGTAAGGTTTACACAGAGCACTGTAAGGGTTACATAGTCCACTGTAAGGGTTACATAGCCCACTGTAAGAGTTACACATCCCACTGTAAGGGTTACACAGCCCAGTAAGGGTTTCATAGCCCACTGTATGGGTTACACAGTCCACTGTGCGGTTACACAGTCCACTGTAAGGGTTACACAGTCCACTGTAAGGGTTACACAGGCCACTGTAAGGGTTACACAGTCCACTGTAAGGTTACACATTCCACTGTTAGGGTTACACAGTCCACTGTAAGGTTACACAGGCCACTGTAAGGGTTACACAGTCCACTGTAAGGGTTACATAGTCCACTGTAAGGTTACACAGTCCACTATAAGGGTTACATAGCCCACTGCATGGGTTACACAGTCCACTGTAAGGGTTAACACAGTCCACTGTAAGGGTTAAACAGCCCACTGTAAGGTTACACAGTCCATTGTAAGGGTTAAACAGCCCACTGTAAGGGTTACATAGCCCACTGTAAGGGTTACATAGCCCACTGTAAGGGTTACACAGCCCATTGTAAGTGTTACATAGTCCACTGTAATGTTACATAATCCACTGTAAGATTTAAACAGCCCACTGTAAGGGTTACACAGCCCACTGTAAGGATTATACAGGCCACTGTAAGGGTTACTAAGTTCACTGTAAGGGTTACAGTCCACTGTAAGGGTTACACAGTCCACTGTAAGGGTTACACAGTCCACAGTAAAGGGTGCACACGTCATTGTAAGGGTTACACAGTCCACTGTAAAGAGTTACCACGTCCACTGTAAGGGTTAAACATGTCCACTATAAACAGTTACACGCTACTGTAGGGTACACCAGTCCATTGTAAGGGTACACAGCCCAATGAAAGAGTACACAGTCCACGTAAGGGTTACACAGTCACTGTAAGGGTTACACAGCCCACTGTAAGGTTACACAGCCCACTGTAAGGTTACACAGCACACTGTAAGGTTACACAGTCCACTGTAAGGTTATACAGTCTACTGTTAGGTTACACAGCCCACTTTAAGGTTACACAGTCCACTGTAAGGGTTACATAGCCAACTGTAAGGGTTACACAGTCCAATGTAAGGTAACACAGTCCACTGTAAGGGTTACACAGTCCACTGTAAGGGTTACACAGTCCACTGTAAGGGTTACACAGTCCACTGTAAGGGTTAAATAGCCCACTGTAAGGTTACACAGTCCACTGTAAGGTTACACAGTACACTGTATGGGTTACACAGTCCACTGTAAGTGTTACACAGTCCACTGTAAGGTTACACAGTTCACTGTAAGGTTACACAATCCACTGTAAGGTTTACACAGAGCACTGTAAGGGTTACATAGTCCACTGTAAGGGTTACATAGCCCACTGTAAGAGTTACACATCCCACTGTAAGGGTTACACAGCCCAGTAAGGGTTACATAGCCCACTGTATGGGTTACACAGTCCACTGTGCGGTTACACAGTCCACTGTAAGTGTTACACAGTCCACTGTAAGGGTTACACAGTGCACTGTAAGGGTTACACAGTCCACTGTAAGAGTTACACGTCCACTGTAAGGTTTACACAGCCCTCTTTAAGAGTAACACGTCCACTGTAAGGGTTACAGTCACTGTAAGGGTTACACGTCCACTGTAAGGGTTATACAGCCCAATGTAAGGGTTACACAGTCCACTGTAATGTTACACAGTCCACTGTAAGGTTACATAGCCCACTGTAAGGGTTACACAGTCCACCGTAAGGTTACACAGCCCACTGTAAGGGATACACAGCCCACTGTAAGGTTACATAGCCCACTGTAAGGTTACACAGTCCACTGTAAGGTTACACAGCCCACTGTAAGGGATACACAGCCCACTGTAAGGTTAAACAGCCCACTGTAAGGTTACACAGTCCACTGTAAGGTTACACAGTCCACTGTAAGGGTTACATAGCCCACTGTAAGGGTTACACATCCCACTGTAAGGGTTACACAGCCCACTAAGGGTTAAATAGCCCACTGTAAGGGTAACACAGTCCACTGTAAGGTTACACAGTCCACTTTAGGGTTACAGTCCACTGTAAGGTTACACAGTCCACTGTAAGGTTACCCAGTCTACAGTAAGGGTTACACAGCCCACTGTAAGGTTACACAGTCCACTGTAAGGTTACACAGTCCACTGTAAGGTTACACAGCCCACTGTAAGGATACACAGTCCACTGTAAGGTTACGCAGCCCACTGTAAGGTTACATAGTCCACTGTATGGGTTACACAGTCCACTGTAAGGGATACATGTCCAACTGTAAGGGTTATATAGCCCACTGTAAGGTTACACAGTCCACTGGAATCGTTACATAGCCCATTGTAAGGGTTACACAGTCCAATGTAAGGGTTACAGCCCACTCTAGGGGTAACACAGCCCACAGTAAGGGTTACAGTCCACTGTAAGGTTACAGTCCACTGTAAGGGTTACACAGTCCACTGTAAGGGTTACACAGCCCACAGTAAGGTTACACAGCCCACTGTAAGGTTACACAGCCCACTGTAAGTGTTAAATAGCCCACTGTCATGTTACACAGCCCACTGTTAGGGTTACATAGCCCACTGTAAGGTTACACATGCCACTGTAAGGGTTATATAGTCCACTGTAAGGTTACACAGTCCACTGTGAGGGTTACACAGCCCACTGTAAAGGTTACACAGCCCACTGTAAGGGTTACACAGCCCACTGTAAGGTTACATAATCCACTGTAAGGTTACATAGCGCACTGTAAGGTTAGACAGCGCACTGTAAGGTTACACGCCCACTGTGAGGGTTACACAGCCCACTGTAAGGTACAAAGCCCACTGTTAGGTTACACAGCACACTGTAAGGTTACACAGTCCACTGTAAGGTACACAGCCACTGTAAGGTTACATACCACTGTAAGGTTACACAGCCCAATTTAAGCTACACTGTCCACTGTAAGGGTTACATAGCCCACGTAAGGGTTACACAGTCCACAGTAAGGGTTACACAGTCCAATGTAAGGGTTACACAGCCCACAGTAAGGTTACACAGCCCACTGTAAGTATAAACAGCCCACTGTAAGTGTTAAATAGCCCACTGTAAGGTTACACAGCCCACTGTAAGGGTCACATAGCCCACTGAAAGGTTACACATGCCACCGTAAGGGTTACACAGTCCACAGTAAGGGTTAAATAGTCCACTGTAAGGTTACACAGTCCACTGTAAGGGTTAAACAGCCCACTGTAAAGGTTACACAGCCCACTGTAAGGGTTACACAGCCCACTGTAAGGCTTACACAGCCCACTATAAGGGTTATACAGTCCACTGTAAGGGTTACATAGCCCACTGTAAGGGTTACATAGCCCACTCTAAGGGTTACACAGTCCACTGTAAGGTTACACATTCCACTGTAAGGGTTACACAGCCCACTGTAAGGTTACATAGTCCACTGTAAGGTTACACAGCCCACTGTAAGGTTACACAGCGCACTGTAAGGTTACACGTCCACTGTAAGGGTTACACAGCCCACTGTAAGGTTACACAGCCCATTGTTAGGTTACACAGCACACTGTAAGGTTACACAGTCCACTGTTATGTTACAATGTTTTAACCACATTGTAGTGAGGTGCAGCTGTTTGAACCACATTGTAGTGAGGTGCAACTGTTTAACCACATTGTAGTGAGGTGCAGCTGTTTAACCACATTGTAGTGAGGTGCAACTGTTTAACCACATTGTAGTGAGGTGCAACTGTTTAACCACATTGTAGTGAGGTGCAACTGTTTAACCACATTGTAGTGAGGTGCAGCTGTTTAACCACATTGTAGTGAGGTGCAGCTGTTTTAACCACATTGTAGTGAGGTGCAACTGTTTAACCACATTGTAGTGAGGTGCAACTGTTTAACCACATTGTAGTGAGGTGCAACTGTTTAACCACATTGTAGTGAGGTGCAACTGTTTTAACCACATTGTAGTGAGGTGCAACTGTTTAACCACATTGTAGTGAGGTGCAACTGTTTAACCACATTGTAGTGAGGTGCAACTGTTTAACCACATTGTAGTGAGGTGCAACTGTTTAACCACATTGTAGTGAGGTGCAGCTGTTTGAACCACATTGTAGTGAGGTGCAACTGTTTAATGGCTTACAGACACATAGATTAGTGGCTTAATGTGATGGACTGTCAATAACAAATGCAACTGTTTAGTGGCTTAATGTGATGGACTGTCAATAACAAATGCAACTGTTTAGTGGCTTAATGTGATGGACTGTCAATAAAAGATGCATCTGTATAGGTGAGATTGATTAGAGCAGTCCATGTGTGTATAAGTGAGCTAGGACAGTCTGTGTGGGGCAGGCACAATTGAGATATGGCAGTCCATGTTGGGGCAGGCACAATTGAGATAGGGCAGTCCATGTTGGGGCAGGCACAATTGAAATAGGGCAGTCCATGTTGGGGCAGTCACCAGTGAGATAGGACAGTCCATGTTTGGGCAGTAACCAATGAGATAGGACAGTCCATGTTTGGGCAGTCACCAATGAGATAGGACAGTCCATGTTTGGACAGGTACCAGTGAGATAGGACAGTCCATGCTTGGGCAGGTACAGTGAGATAGGACAGTCCATGTTGGGGTATGCACCAGTGAGATAGGACAGTCCATGTTGGGACAGTCACCAGTGAGATAGGACAGTCCATGTTTGGGCAGTCACCAATGAGATAGGACAGTCCATGTTTGGACAGGTACCAGTGAGATAGGACAGTCCATGTTTGGACAGGCACCAGTGTGATAGGTCAGTCCAAGGTTGGACAGACACCAGTGAGATAGAACAGTCCATGTTTGGACAGGCACCAGTGAGATAGGACAGTCCATGTTTGGGCAGGCACCAGTAAAGATAGGACAGTCCATGTTTGGGCAGGCACCAGTGAGATAGAACAGTCCATGTTTGGACAGGCACCAGTGAGATAGGACAGTCCATGTTTGGGCAGGCACCAGTGAGATAGGACAGTCCATATTTGGGCAGTCACTAGTGTGATAGGACAGTCCATGTTTGTGCAGTCACTAGTGAGATAGGACAGTCCATGTAGGGAGTCACTAGTGAGATAGGACAATCCATGTTTGGGCAGTCACTAGTGAGATGAGATAGGACAGTCCATATTTGGGCAGTCACTAGTGTGATAGTCCATGTTTGTGCAGTCACTAGTGAGATAGGGCAGTCCATATTTGGGCAGTCACTAGTGTGATAGGACAGTCCATGTGTGTGCAGTCACTAGTGAGATAGGACAGTCCATGTTTGTGCAGTCACTAGTGAGATAGGACAGTCCATGTAGGGACAGTCACTGGTGAGATAGGACAGTCCATGTTGGGACAGTCATCAGTAAAGATAGGACAGTCCATGTTTGGGCAGGCACCAGTGAGATAGGACAGTCCATGTTTGGACAGGTACCAGTGAGATAGGACAGTCCATGTTTGGACAGGCACCAGTGAGATAGGACAGTCCAAGGTTGGACAGACACCAGTGAGATAGGACAGTCCATGTTGGGACAGTCATCAGTAAAGATAGGACAGTCCATGTTTGGGCAGGCACCAGTGAGATAGGACAGTGCATGTTTGGGCAGGCACCAGTAAAGATAGGACAGTCCATGTTTGGGCAGGCACCAGTGAGATAGAACATTCCATGTTTGGACAGGCACCAGTGAGATAGGACAGTCCATGTTTGGGCAGGCACCAGTGAGATAGGACAGTCCATGTTTGGGCAGGCACCAGTAAAGATAGGACAGTCCATGTTTGGGCAGGCACCAGTGAGATAGAACATTCCATGTTTGGACAGGCATCAGTGAGATAGGACAGTCCATGTTTGGGCAGGCACCAGTGAGATAGGACAGTCCATGTTTTGGCAGGCACCAGTGAGATAGGACAGTCCATGTTTGGGCAGGCACCAGTGAGATAGGACAGTCCAAGTTTGGGCAGGCACCAGTGAACTAGGAGAAATAGAAACACAAAAATAACATACAAGTTCTGTTATGATGGTAGGCCACATTGATGTGAGATGTTGCGGTGACACCCTCACCATGAGAACACGGAAACATAAGAACACATGGGCCATCACTGATGGGGCTTGTGGGATACGTAGACTTTCTGCAAGCTTTTCTGAAAATAAAAAACATTTATTTCTATCTGCACATGTTACTGTAGTTCCAAAAAAATCTCGATACATATAAATAATAGTTTATGGTTTATACAAATTTATTTTAGGTCAATTGCGAAACAAGTTTTTACAACATTAGATTAATCGCTCTCCACTGCGCGGTTCTGGTGGGGCTTGAACTTACAACCTCTCGGTTATGAGGCGGTCAACACACTTGTATTTCCAATATAGATTTCTGGTACTGGTCGTAGTCTGTATATCTCTGGAATAGACTATCAGTATCGGTCATACCTCGTAGTTCTGGCATAGATTTCCAGTACTGGTCATACCTCGTAGTTCTGGCATAGATATGTCATACCTTATACTTTAGCATAGATTTCCTTTACAGTGATATTGTATAGTTCTGGCAAAGATTTCCAGTACTGGTCATACCTTATATTTTAGCATAGATTTCCTGTATCGGTCATACCTTATACTTTAGCATAGATTTCCTTTACAGTGATATTGTATAGTTTTGGCATAGATTTCCAGTACTGGTCATACCTTATATTTTAGCATAGATTTCCTGTACCCTTGCACCGTATATCTCTGGAATAGATTTTCAGTACTGGTCATAGCTCATAGTTCTGGCATAGATTTCCAGTACTGGTCATACCTTATATTTTAGCATAGATTTCCTGTACCCTTGCACCGTATATCTCTGGAATAGATTTTCAGTACTGGTCATAGCTCATAGTTCTGGCATAGATTTCCAGTACTGGTCATACCTTATATTTTAGCATAGATTTCCTGTACCCTTGCACCGTATATCTCTGGAATAGATTTTCAGTACTGGTCATAGCTCATAGTTCTGGCATAGATTTCCAGTACTGGTCATACCTTATATTTTAGCATAGATTTCCTGTACCCTTGCACCGTATATCTCTGGAATAGATTTTCAGTACTGGTCATAGCTCATAGTTCTGGCATAGATTTCCAGTACTGGTCACACCTTGTATTTCTGGTATAGTTTTCCGGTAGCAGTCATACCTTGTATCTCCGGTATAGATTTCTGGTACTGGTCGGCTTCGCTACAGAATACAGTAAATGCTAGTCTCTTCAACATGGCAGCTTTCTGGTCAATCTCTTGTTCCTTATTACTGAACAGATTGAGGGATCCCGTCTGAGCCATTGATACTCGTGCTGCAATATGGAGCAGAATAGGAGCACTATACACGATGGTCAAAGTTTGCATATATGGCAAGTCAATAGTTTTAGTTCAATATTACATGTAGCCACGTAATCTAAAAGTATTCAAAAGGTAATCAAAAAGTATTCAAAAAGTAATCTAAAAGTAATCCAAATGTAATCTAAAAGTAATCAAAAGGTAATAAAAATGTACTCTAAAAGTAATAAAAATGTAATCCAAAAGTAATAAAAATGTAATCCAAAAGTAATAAAAATGTAATCTAAAAGTAATCTAAATGTAATCTAAAAGTAATCAAAATGTAATATAAAAGTAAAGTGAATCCAGCATTCCTGATACTGGCTGCTGGATGTAGGTGTTGAATCCATTATTCCAGTCACCTCAATTAACCAGATACTATATAAACGTATGAACAAAAATACACAACACAAATAGCATACATACCCATGAGATCCTTGTATGTGGTTTTATCGTGGGTCATGAGATTGTCCACTATCGTGGTCCAGTATCCGATACTCTCCATATCCATTTGGAAGAAGCGGGCATCGAGCAGCAGGTCCAGGGCCTCCTTCCGCCATGCCTTTCTCATATACTGGTAACTACTGATCGAGGACAGGAACTGGGAAGCAGCTCTGATACTCGGTAGGTTATTGGTCCTAAAATTAGCATTAGATAACACATTTCATTACATAGAAGGTCCAAGGGAGTTTTAACAATCTTATGTAATGTGTTAACTCTTTCTCTCATACAGACATAGGTATATATGCTGCTGTATCTTCTCCATTCCAGGGTTCCAGCTGTCGGTTGCCAATGGCGAAAATATTTGGAACAACTTTATTTTTGTTTTTTTACACTTTTTTTTTTGGACACATATTTTGTCAAATACATGGCTTCAAATATTTATTTGTGAACTATATGGCTCTTAGTTGGCTCCAAGTACATCAAATTGGCTCCTGTTTTTTGGTGGCGCAGACAAATATTCAGACAGAGGGAACCCTGCATTCATAATCAATGGATAAAGCCAACGTATGTACCCCACATAATTAGAAGTTTAAGGGTTGTGTCCATTATGAAACTCTGACCTTTCTAGTAGTTGTTTTCCTATGATTGTTGTATCATTATGTGTGCAGTACTGGTAATGGCATCAAAAGGCACATATGGCAAAGGGCTAAATATCTATATGTATACAGTCAAACCTGTGTTAATGGGCACCTCTATTAAGCAGCCAACCTGCATTAAGCAGCCAGTTTTCAGATTCCCAATATGTTACTTTGTTATACATTTAACATCTATTAAGCAGCCACCTGTGCTAAGCAGCCACTTTATGTGACTCCCTTGGCTGGCTGCTTAAGACAGGTTTGATTGTACTGTATACTCCAGTAAGCCGTAAGTGGAAGTTATGAAAGCGCCGTGGTAACGCGTTTGCTTCAAGTGCTTAAGGCCCAGAGTTTGTGCAAAGCTGGAGCAGTTACGATTGAGCACTTAGGCAAGGCATTTAAATTCCACATGGCCTATTCTCTCTCCCTTGTGGTGATGGATTATCCGGTAGACTCTGCAACATGTGCTATAGAAACCAAATAGTCTTCACAAGTTCATCGTAGCAGACGGGTCAGTGGTCCAGTGGTTAATACGATGGACTGCGAATCCAGGGATCTCAGGTTCGATACCACTTTGACAATAATAATATTAACAGTCTTTCAGTTGGGACTAAAATCCGAGGTCTTATATATTGATGCTATACACGAGGCATATAAGAGAACTACAGTCAAACCTGTGTTAAGCAGCCAGCCAAGGGATTAACAGATAGTGGCTGCTTAGTACAGGTGGCTGCTTAATAGAGGTCAAATGAATAATAAAACATCATATTGAGAATCTGTAAACAGGCTGCTTAATAGAGGTCAAATGAATAATAAAACAACATATTGAGAATCTGTAAACAGGCTGCTTAATAGAGGTCAAATGAATAATAAAACATCATATTGAGAATCTGTAAACAGGCTGCTTAAGCCAGGTTGGATGCTTAACCCGTTGCCTGCTAAGTAAATAAAATCACATTTGCTAACAACATAGATCCAGATCAGCCACGGCGTAACGCCGCATCTGATTAGGATATATGTCGTTTGCTATTCAGCCAAATGTTTTAGCACCACAATCCGAATAGCAAACAGCATAGAACTGATCGGATCTGGCTCTATGCTGTTGGCCAGTGATTTTATCAGCCGCTAGCATGCAAAGGCTTAATAGAGGGCAAATGTATAATAAAAACATATTGAGAATCTGGAAATAGACTGCTTACGCAGGTTGGCTGTATAATGGAGGTAACTACTAACACAGGTTTGACTGTATAATGGAGGTAACTACTAACACAGGTTTGACTGTATACTGGAGGTAACTACTAACACAGGTCTGACTGTATAATGGAGGTAACTACTAACACAGGTTTGACTGTACAATAGAGGTGACCATTAACACAGGTTTGACTGTATAATGGAGGTAACTACTAACACAGGTTTGACTGTACAATAGAGGTGACCATTAACACAGGTTTGACTGTATAATGGAGGTAACTACTAACACAGGTTTGACTGTACAATAGAGGTGACCATTAACACAGGGTTGACTGTATAATGGAGGTAACTACTAACACAGGTTTGACTGTATAATGGAGGTAACTACTAACACAGGTTTGACTGTACAATAGAGGTGACCATTAACACAGGGTTGACTGTATAATGGAGGTAACTACTAACACAGGTTTGACTGTAGATATGCATCTGGATTTGGCACTATCCTCCAAAAAATAAAATGACAAATACACTTTTGGAGGCATCACACTGCCCCCATTAACCAGAGGGCGACGGTAGATACCGGTAAACGATACAAAAACGTATCTAAAAATAGAATGTTTAGAGAGGAAAGAGATATAGAACGCTAGCTTACTTGTGGTGTTTGAGGTATGGAAATATGTTGTAGAGCAGAGATGTCAGGAACGGAGACACTTTATCCTTCTCATCACTCGTATATATCACATCTAGCAACGGAGCAGTAATCTAAAAATGTTAATGTCACATTACGCTTCAAAACGACTGTCACAATTTCTAACAAGGTCACCACCCCCAAGGGCGTCTCGCATATATATATATATTTCGGGTTTTACGCCTGCATCAGCACCATTTTGGGCTATATCGCCGGCGGGCAGTTTACCTAACAACACCTTTCCTGGGCAGGCTCCAGCGGTTAACCAGTACTTGGGTGCATCAACCTCCGTAAGAAACTGCCAACTTTTTCATATAAATGAGACACGGCCTGAGCGGGGCTCGAACCCGTGACGATCAATGATGATAGGTTAGTGGTATACAAGTCAGCGACCTTAACCACTCGACCACGGAGGCAGACTGGGCGTCTCGCAACTTGTACAAATTTGGACCAAATTTCAAATACGACCTGAGAAAATACACGCGTATGTGTTATTGCAGTGCTTTGCCAAAGTTTGCATAATAAATGGGGTAACTGTACCTCTGCTAAGGTAGCTAGAGCCTGCACGCTGTATTTACTGTCTGCTGGGTTCACGGTTGTGGGTTCGAATTCTGCTACTCGTTTCTCCATCACCACAGAATCTGAAATGAAGTTAAACACAAACTGTAGTTCAATTGCACATTTTTTATTTCTCTTGAAAATGTTACCCTTGTTTGGAGGGGGACGGTGGGTAAAAAAGAGGACTGTGCTAACACAAATGCATGTGTAGCCCGGCTTTACTGTGTTTTCTATACTGCAAGCTACTCACCATCATCAGGCTGGTTCCCATCCTCCGGTGCATCAGACTGGGGCCCGGCTTTACTGTGTATTCTATACCGCAAGCTACTCACCATCATCAGGCTGGTTCCCTTCCTCCGGTGCATCAGACTGTAGCCCGGCTTTACTGTGTTTTCTATACTGCAAGCTACTCACCATCATCAGGCTGGTTTCCATCCTCCGGTGCATCAGACTGTAGCCCGGCTTTACTGTGTTTTCTATACTGCAAGCTACTCACCATCATCAGGCTGGTTCCCATCCTCCGGTGCATCAGACTGTGGCCCGGCTTTACTGTGTTTTCTACACTGCAAGCTACTCACCATCATCAGACTGGTTCCCATCCTCCGGTGCATCAGACTGTGGCCCTGGTTTTACTGTGTATTCTATACTGCAAGCTACTCACCATCATCAGGCTGGTTCCTTCTCCGGTGCATCAGACTGTGGCCCGGATTACTGTGTATTCTATACTGCAAGCTACTCACCATCATCAGGCTGGTTCCCATCCTCCGGTGCATCAGACTGTGGCCAGGCTTTACTGTGTATTCTATACTGCAAGCTACTCACCATCATCAGGCTGGTTTCCATCCTCCGGTGCATCAGACTGTAGCCCGGCTTTACTGTGTTTTCTATACTGCAAGCTACTCACCATCATCAGGCTGGTTCCCATCCTCCGGTGCATCAGACTGTGGCCCGGCTTTACTGTGTTTTCTACACTGCAAGCTACTCACCATCATCAGACTGGTTCCCATCCTCCGGTGCATCAGACTGTGGCCTGGTTTTACTGTGTATTCTATACTGCAAGCTACTCACCATCATCAGGCTGGTTCCCATCCTCCGGTGCATCAGACTGTGGCCCGGCTTTACTGTGTTTTCTACACTGCAAGCTACTCACCATCATCAGACTGGTTCCCATCCTCCGGTGCATCAGACTGTGGCCCTGGTTTTACTGTGTATTCTATACTGCAAGCTACTCACCATCATCAGACTGGTTCCCATCCTCCGGTGCATCAGACTGTGGCCCTGGTTTTACTGTGTATTCTATACTGCAAGCTCCTCACCATCATCAGACTGGTTCCCATCCTCCGGTGCATCAGACTGTGGCCCTGGTTTTACTGTGTATTCTATACTGCAAGCTACTCACCATCATCAGGCTGGTTCCCATCCTCCGGTGCATCAGACTGTGGCCCGGATTTACTGTGTATTCTATACTGCAAGCTACTCACCATCATCAGGCTGGTTCCCATCCTCCGGTGCATCAGACTGTGGCCCTGGTTTTACTGTGTATTCTATACTGCAAGCTACTCACCATCATCAGGCTGGTTCCCATCCTCCGGTGCATCAGACTGTGGCCCGGATTTACTGTGTAATCTATACTGCAAGCTACTCACCATCATCAGGCTGGTTCCCATCCTCCGGTGCATCAGACTGTGGCCAGGCTTTACTGTGTATTCTATACTGCAAGCTACTCACCATCATCAGGCTGGTTTCCATCCTCCGGTGCATCAGACTGTAGCCCGGCTTTACTGTGTTTTCTATACTGCAAGCTACTCACCATCATCAGGCTGGTTCCCATCCTCCGGTGCATCAGACTGTGGCCCGGCTTTACTGTGTTTTCTACACTGCAAGCTACTCACCATCATCAGACTGGTTCCCATCCTCCGGTGCATCAGACTGTGGCCCTGGTTTTACTGTGTATTCTATACTGCAAGCTACTCACCATCATCAGACTGGTTCCCATCCTCCGGTGCATCAGACTGTGGCCCTGGTTTTACTGTGTATTCTATACTGCAAGCTACTCACCATCATCAGGCTGGTTCCCTTCCTCCGGTGCATCAGACTGTAGCCCGGCTTTACTGTGTTTTCTATACTGCAAGCTACTCACCATCATCAGGCTGGTTTCCATCCTCCGGTGCATCAGACTGTAGCCCGGCTTTACTGTGTTTTCTATACTGCAAGCTACTCACCATCATCAGGCTGGTTCCCATCCTCCGGTGCATCAGACTGTGGCCCGGCTTTACTGTGTTTTCTACACTGCAAGCTACTCACCATCATCAGACTGGTTCCCATCCTCCGGTGCATCAGACTGTGGCCCTGGTTTTACTGTGTATTCTATACTGCCAAGCTACTCACCATCATCAGGCTGGTTCCCATCCTCCGTTGCATCAGACTGTGGCCCGGCTTTACTGTGTATTCTATACTGCAAGCTACTCACCATCATCAGGCTGGTTCCCATCCTCCGGTGCATCAGACTGTGGCCCTGGTTTTACTGTGTATTCTATACTGCAAGCTACTCACCATCATCAGACTGGTTCCCATCCTCCGGTGCATCAGACTGTGACCCTGGTTTTACTGTGTATTCTATACTGCAAGCTACTCACCATCATCAGGCTGGTTCCCTTCCTCCGGTGCATCAGACTGTGGCCCTGGTTTTACGGCATAGTTCTTCCTCAGCCAGGTGGTCTGTTCAAGGCTTGAACCAGCTATATAGGAGACCGCCTCCAGCAGCTTTTGTGCAATCTCTTGAATCTCACGCTGGTTCTTCTTGTCTACCATAGATGGTGTTTTGTGGATAAACTCATTCAGAATGCTGCAAAAATACAGGGGAATACATGACATAACTAGAAATAGGCAACAGATGGTACCCGGTCAACTAGTTCCCTAGTCAATAATAACCTATTTAGTCATCTCATACCAGACCATACCCAGTCAACTAGTTCCCTAGTCAATAATAACCTATTTAGTCATCTCATACCAGACCATACCCGGTCAACTAGTTCCCTAGTCAATAATAACCTATTTAGTCATCTCATACCAGACCATACCCGGTCAACTAGTTCCCTAGTCAATAATAACCTATTTAGTCATCTCATACCAGACCATACCCGGTCAACTAGTACCCTAGTCAATAATAACCTATTTAGTCATCTCATACCAGACCATACCCGGTCAACTAGTACCCTAGACAATAATAACCTATTTAGTCATCTCATACCAGACCATACCCGGTCAACTAGTTCCCTAGACAATAATAACCTATTTAGTCATCTCATACCAGACCATACCCGGTCAACTACTACCCTAGTCAATAATAACCTATTTAGTCATCTCATACCAGACCATACCCGGTCAACTACTACCCTAGTCAATAATAACCTATTTAGTCATCTCATACTAGATTTCTGGTCAACTTGTTCCTTTTTATTCGAAAAATGTGAATATGTCAATTTTAAATAGAGGATTATACGGATCATAAACCTTAATGAATAATAAAGCTAATGAATGAACAAGAAAAATACTAATTTTAATTTTTTTTTTTTAATGTACATGTGTATACAATATGAATATTATATTTATCGGGGAAAAGTAACTGTTTATAGATACAGCATTGGACCAGATACAGTGTTGTTAATCGAGCGATTCACTATAGCCTATAATATATTATATGTTTTTCACCATCATGTTATTACCACATACGGCTACTATTTACAAATCAATGTCTTATTTTTTCTATACTTTCTCCTTTAAAAATAAGCATGGGTATGAGCTGACTGTTGACCAGGTAATGCGTTAACTGGAAAGCCAACAGATCTTTTCTTCGTGTAAATGGTTATGTATAATGCGATGCACACAACACAATGCACCAGGCATCAATGGTCGTCCATTGACCAAGACCAATGTACCTACAATGTTTGATGACTTTTACCTCACTGAAGTTTCCATAGATATCATTGAGAGTATCCATTTGATTTGTTCACGCGCTTATTTATCATCGTCCGCCCTGGTTACTTGGGCCGAATCTTCCAGAAATAGATTTTATTGTTTGGAGGATAGTGCGCGGATAGTGTACGTTACAGAAGACGCTCCAATTCAAGAAGCATCCCTGGTAGTGGCAAAGAGGTCAGGGGTTAACATGTTGGACTGCGTATGCAGGGATCGCAGGTTCGATCCACCTCTGACCATAATAATATTAACAGTCTTTCAGATGAGACTATAAACAAAGGTAGCAGTGCTATACACCAGTCATGTAACAGAACCAAGGATACTCCTTAAATTGGAGATTCTTCTGTACATTGCATTATCCTCCAGAATATAAAAGGACTAATATTCACCTGGAGATGTCCCACTTAACATCTTAACAAACACAGATGCTTTATGCTAGTGAAGTGTAGAGCAGAATACTACAAGCATTAAACTACATGCTAGTTTATACAAATTTATTTTAGCTCGATTGCGAAACAAGTTATTTCAACTTATATAAATCACTATCGAGACCTCATTCCTGATGGAATCCATCGCCACGAGGGAGAGAGAAGAGGCAACGTGGAATTTAAATGCCTTGCCTAAGGGCACAATCGTAACGGCTCCAGTGGGGCTCGAACTCCGGACCTTTCGCACCTTAAGCGAACGCGCATCCACTGCGCTATCACGACTTCCACGAGTTGAATATACATGTACAGTCTAGATCCGGTATGTCAAATTCCGTCGGATCGAACAAAATACTTCGACATAACCGAAGCTTGACTTAACAAAATTCGATATAAACAGGGCCAGTTATATGTACAATGATAGTGTCTGAAACGGGACTTTGATCCGACTTCGAGATAACGGGAGAATTCGCCATAACCGACTTTGACATAGCGGATATAGACTTTATACATAAACGAAGGCATAAATTCTACACCAAACTTACAGGAGAAGTAGAAACTGTCCCGGTGCAACAAGGTTGAGCTGTAGAGATTCTTTGAGGAGACTAGAGAGAGATAACCAGGAATCCATCAGCTGATTGGCCGACGTTCTCTGAACATACGCGTAGAAAAACTGCAGCATGTTTATCTCTAGGGGTATACCTTTCTGTAACACAACAGTTAGAAATATGCAATAAACCTGACACAGAAGCAATGATGAAAATACAAAACAAATTATGACACAACAACAAAGCAAGGACGTTCACTTGTTTTCTTGGGGTTTAACCCATTCAACCCCAAGTAACTGACATGGACTAGTCCATGATAGTTTTAGACCAATAAATTAATAAGAAAATTACATTTGGATCAGTTCATTTATCAAAATGGGTACCAGGTAATTTTGTTCTAAAAATAGTAATATTACTTGCAAAAAGTGCAGATCCTGATGAGCCGGCTCATAGTCAGTTTTGGGAATATATTGAGTAAAGATTAGAGACTGAAAAAAAAGATTACAGACTGCTTCACAGTTTTACTTATAACAGTGTCTTAGCAAGCGAGAAATTGTACATACCTTTGTCCTACTAAGTTCACTGGATGGTGGATTATTGAGAACTTCTTTCACAGTCTGCACCAGCGTGTCGGTGGGTAGCACCTTTATTGCTCCAACTAAATCTACCAGAAGTAGCTGATCTTCACACGGAGTTGGCAGAACCTGTTCACAATGGAAATATCACTTTATTTAACTAGGGTTCTAGAGCAGAATGACACAATGTCCCACCCTGCCCCACCCTGCCCCACCTGGAGTTGGCAGAACCTGTTCACAATGGAAATAACACTTTATTTAACTAGGGTCCTAGAGCAGAATGACACAACGCCCCACCCTGTCCCACCTGGAGTTGGCAGAACCTGTTCACAATGGAAATAACACTTTATTTAACTAGGGTTCTAGAGCAGAATGACACAACGCCCCACCCTGTCTTTTTTGCCCATTAATGTCCACCCTTTTTTAAATTTTATTTATTATTTATAAGCCTCAACAGGTGAGTGCTTTTGGGTGGGCAGACCTTTATCAACTCGATCCTGTCTGCCCTTTTGCCATATATGTCTACTGCATCAGTGTAGAGAAATCCAATAAGCTTTTAGCTTTCAATTCACTTGTATTTATTGTGTACATAATTATTTGTTGTAAATTATGCTTAAAACAAATATCCCACCTATCACCTTGACTGCTCAAAATGCACTCTGCCCTTTATCTGACCTACCCTGCCCTTTTTCTGACCCACCCTGCCCTTTTTCTGACCCACTCAGTCCATTTTTCATACTCTAAAATAAACCCTAAATTAAAAAAAGTTCACAATTATTCCTAAAATAAAGAATGATCTAATATTGTATGTTCATATCCAACATTACACATACACCCATCCAACGTTACACATACACTCATCCAACGTTACACATACACCCATCCAACGTTACACATACACCCATCCAACGTTACACATACACCCATCCAACGTTACACATACACTCATCCAACGTTACACATACACTCATCCAACGTTACACATACACCCATCCAACGTTACACATACCCATCCAACGTTACACATACACTCATCCAACGTTACACATACACCCATCCAACGTTACACATACACCCATCCAACGTTACACATACACCCATCCAACGTTACACATACACTCATCCAACGTTACACATACACCCATCCAACGTTACACATACACCCATCCAACGTTACACATACACCCATCCAATGTTACACATACACCCATCCAATGTTACACATACACCTATCAAACGTTCCACATACACCCATCCAACGTTACACATACACCCATCCAACATTATACATACACCCATCCAATGTTACACATACACCCATCCAACATTACACATATACCCATCAAATGTTCCACATACACCCATCCAACATTACACATACACCCATCCAACATTATATACACCCATCCAACGTTACACATACACCCATCCAATGTTACACATACACCCATCCAACATTATACATACACCATCCAACGTTACACAACCCATCCAACATTATACATACACCCATCCAATGTTACACATATACCCATCCAACATTACACATATACCCATCAAATGTTCCACATACACCCATCCAACATTATACATACACCCATCCAATGTTACACATACACCCATCCAATGTTACACATACACCCATCCAACATTATACATACACCCATCCAACGTTACACATACACCCATCCAACATTACACATACACCCATCCAATGTTACACATACACCCATCCAACGTTACACATACACCCATCCAACGTTACACATACACCCATCCAATATTATACATACACCCATCCAACGTTACACATACACCCATCCAATGTTACACATACACCCATCCAATGTTACACATACACCCATCCAATGTTACACATACACCCATCCAATGTTACACATACACCCATCCAACGTTACACATACACCCATCCAATGTTACACATACACCCATCCAATGTTACACATACACCCATCCAACGTTACACATACACCCATCCAATGTTACACATACACCCATCCAACATTACACATACACCCATCCAATGTTACACATACACCCATCCAATGGTACACATACACCCATCAACGTTACACATACACCCATCCAACGTTACACATACACCCATCCAGCGTTACACATACACCCATCCAACATTATACATACACCCATCCAACATTACATATACACCATCCAACATTACACATACACCCATCCAACATTACACATACACCCATCCACCATCCAACGTTACACATACACCCATCCAACGTTATACATACACCCATCCAATGTTACACATACACCCATCCAACGTTACACATACACCCATCCAATGTTACACATACACCCATCCAATGTTACACATACACCCATCCAATGTTACACATACACCCATCCAATGTTACACATACACCCATCCAATGTTACACATACACCCATCCAACATTACAAATACACCCATCCAACGTTACACATACACCCATCCAACGTTACACATACACCCATCCAATGTTACACATACACCCATCCAACATTACACATACACCCATCCAACGTTACACATACACCCATCCAGCGTTACACATACACCCATCCAATGTTACACATACACCCATCCAATGTTACACATACACCCATCCAACATTACACATACACCCATCCAACGTTACACATAACCCATCCAATGTTACACATACACCCATCCAACGTTACACATACACCCATCCAACGTTACACATACACACATCCAACGTTACACATACACCCATCCAACGTTACACATACACCATCCAATGTTACACATATATCCATCCAATGTTACACATACACCATCCAACGTTACACATACACCCATCCAATGTTACACATACACCCATCCACCATCCAACGTTACACATACACCCATCCAACGTTATACATACACCCATCCAATGTTACACATACACCCATCCAACATTACACATACACCCATCCAATGTTACACATACACCCATCCAACGTTACACATACACCCATCCAATGTTACACATACACCCATCCAACATATACATACACCCATCCAATGTTACACATACCCCACAACGTTACACATACACCCATCCAATGTTACACATACACCCCATCCAACGTTACACATACACCCATCCTACGTTACACATACACCCATCCAATGTTACACATACATCCATCCAATGTTAACACATACACCCATCCAACGTTACACATACACCCATCCAACGTTACACATACACCCATCCAATGTTACACTACACATACATCCATCCAATGTTACAATGTTACACATACCCCCATCCAACATTACACATACACCCATCCAACGTTACACATACACCCATCCAACGTTACACATACACCCATCCAATGTTACACATATATCCATCCAATGTTACAATGTTACACATACCCCCATCCAATGTTACACATACATCCATCCAATGTTACAATGTTACACATACCCCCATCCAATGTTACACATACACCCATCCAATGTTACACATACACCCATCCAACGTTACACATACACCCATCCAACGTTACACATACACCCATCCAATGTTAAACATACACCCATCCATCCAACGTTACACATACACCCATCCAACATTACACATACATCCATCCAATGTTACACATACACCCATCCAACATTACACATACACCCATCCAATGTTACACATACACCCATCCAACGTTACACATACACCCATCCAACACACACACACATCCAACGTTACACATACACCCATCCAACGTTACACATACATCCACCAATCATTACACATACACCCATCCAATTACACATACACCCATCCAATGTTACACATACACCCATCCAACGTTACACATACACCCATCCAATGTTACACATACACCCATCCAAGTTACACATACACCCATCCAATGTTACACATACACCCATCCAATGTTACACATACACCCATCCAACGTTACACATACACCCATAACCTTACAATACACCCATCCAACGTTACACATACACCCATCCAACGTTACACATACACCCATCCAATGTTACACATAACCATCCAATGTTACACATACACCCACCAATGTTACACATACACCCATCCAATGTTACACATACACCCATCCAATTACACATACACCCATCCAATGTTAACCACCCATCCAACATCACACATACACCCATCCAATGTTACACATACACCCATCCAACGTTACACATACACCATCTAATTACACATACACCCATAGTTACACATACACCCACAGCCTATATACACATACACCATCCAATGTTACACATACACCCATCCAATGTACACATACACCCATCCATATGTACACATACACACATACCAACATATACACATACACCCATTACACAACACCCACAGCCTACACATACACCCATACCAACATTACACATACACCATACCAATGTTACACATACACCCATACACAATATATACACATACACCCATACCAATGTTACACATACACCCATACCAATATATACACATACACCATCCAATGTTACACATATATTACACATACACCCACATACACCCATCCAATATAATACACATACACCCATCCAATGTTACACATACACCCATCCAACCAACCAATATACACATACACCCATACCTATATCACACATACACACATAGTTACACATACACCCATCCAATGTTACACATACACCCATACCTATATGTACACATACACCATACCTATATATACACATACACCCATAGCCTATATGTTACACATACACCCATCCAACATTACACATACACCCATACCAATATTACACATACACCCATCCAACGTTACACATACACCCATCCAATGTACACATACACCCATACCTATATGTTACACATACACCACAGCCTATATCACACATACATCCCACAGCATATCACACATACACCCATACAACATGCACACATACACCCACAGCCTATATCACACATACACATACACCCATCCAACGTTACACATACATATGTACCAATACACCCATACCAATATGTACACATACACCCATCCAATATTACACATACACCCACAACCTACATACACACATCCAAAGTTACACATACACCCATCCAATGTACACATACACACATACCAATTACACCTACACCATAGTTACACATACACCCATCCAATATTACACATAACAACCAATTACACATACACCCACCAATGTACACATACACCCATCCAACGTTACACATACACCCATCCAATGTACACATACACGCATAGCCTATATTACACATACACCCCATACCCTAATGTTACACATACACCCATCCAATGTTACACATACACCCATCCATGTACAAATACACCCATCCAATGTTACACATACACCCATCCAACGTTTACACCCATCCATATTACACATACACCCATCCAATGTACACATACACCCATATCCAATTACACATACACCCATCCATATATACACATACACCCATCCAATATATACACATACACCCATCCAATGTTACACATACACCCATCCAATATTACACATACACCCATCCAATATTACACATAAACCCATAGTTACACATACACCATCCAATTAACACATACACCCATCCAATATCACACATACACCCATCCAATGTTACACATACACCCATCCTATGTAATATACATACACCCATCCAATGTTACACATACACCCATCCAATGTACATACACCCATCCAATGCACACATACACCCATCCAATTACACATACACCCATACCAAATTACACATACCACCCATACCTAACCACCCATCCAATATTACACATCCCCATACCAATATTACACATACACCCATCCAATATTACACATACACCATAACCTTACACATACACCCATCCTATATCACACATACACCCATACCAACATTACACATACACCCATAGCCATACGTTACACATACACCCATCCTACATTACACATACACCCATCCAATTTTACACATACATCCATCCAATGTTACAATGTTACACATACCCCCATCCAACATTACACATACACCCATCCAACGTTACACATACACCCATCCAACGTTACACATACACCCATCCAATGTTACACATATATCCATCCAATGTTACAATGTTACACATACCCCCATCCAATGTTACACATACATCCATCCAATGTTACAATGTTACACATACCCCCATCCAATGTTACACATACACCCATCCAACGTTACACATACACCCATCCAACATTACACATACACCCATCCAATGTTAAACATACACCCATCCATCCAACATTACACATACACCCATCCAACATTACACATACATCCGTCCAATGTTACACATACACCAATCCAACATTACACATACACCCATCCAATGTTACACATACACCCATCCAACGTTACACATACACCCATCCAATGCTACACATACACCCATCCAACGTTACACATACATCCATCCAATGTTACACATACACCCATCCAATGTTACACATACATCCATCCAATGTTACACATACACCCATCCAATGTTACACATACACCCATCCAACGTTACACATACATCCATCCAATGTTACACATACACCCATCCAACGTTACACATACACCCATCCATCCAACGTTACACATACACCCATCCAACGTTACACATACATCCATCCAATGTTACACATACACCCATCCAACGTTACACATACACCCATCCAATGTTACACATACACCCATCCAATGTTACACATACACCCATCCAACGTTACACATACACCCATCCAACGCTACACATACACCCATCCAACGTTACACATACATCCATCCAATGTTACACATACACCCATCCAACATTACACATACACCCATCCAATGTTACACATACATCCATCCAATGTTACACATACAACATTACACATACACCCCCATCCAACGTTACACATACATCCATCCAACGTTACACATACACCCATCCAATGTTACACATACACCCATCCAATGTTACACATACACCCATCCAACATTACACATACACCCATCCAATGTTACACATACATCCATCCAATGTTACACATACAACATTACACATACACCCATCCAACGTTACACATACATCCATCCAACATTACACATACACCCATCCAATGTTACACATACACCCATCCAATGTTACACATACACCCATCCAATGTTACACATACACCCATCCAATGTTACACATACATCCATCCAATGTTACACATACAACATTACACATACACCCATCCAATGTTACACATACACCCATCCAATGTTACACATACACCCATCCAACGTTACACATACACCCATCCAACGTTATACATACACCCATCCAATGTTACACATACATCCATCCAATGTTACACATACAACATTACACATACACCCATCCAATGTCACACATACACCCATCCAATGTTACACATACACCCATCCAATGTTACACATACACCCATCCAAGGTTACACATACACATCCAAGTTACACATACACCCATCAATGTTACACATACACCCATCCAAGGTTACACATACACTCATCCAACGTTACATATACACCCATCCAATGTTACACATACACCCATCCAACGTTACACATACACCCATCCAATGTTACACATACATCCATCCAATGTTACACATACACCCATCCAATGTTACACATACATCCATCCAATGTTACACATACAACATTACACATACACCCATCCAACGTTACACATATACCCATCCAATGTTACACATACATCCATCCAATGTTACACATCCAACGTTACACATACACCCATCCAATGTTACACATACACCCATCCAAGGTTACACATACATACATCCAATGTTACACATACACCCATCCAATGTTACACATACTAACAATAGAAGCATAAATTACGATTATGCTTTATGTGTTCGAAACATTTTTTTCTTCTTTTTTACAACTTTGTTCAACCCAATTATACTATAAAAGTACTGTAACATCCGCCTATGGTCACAACTATGCCAGGTACCAGTCTATTCAGAATCCCTATTCACCATTGCACAATATTATCATTGGGTTTTTAAACAATCAATCAATAGTGGAAATATTTTCTGAAATTAAGACTATTTATGGACAAATTTCAAGTTCATGGTCACTGATATTGTTGGGGGTGGGGGACCTACTGTGGGTGTAGAGTATTAGCCCTCAGATGTCTATACAAAGTTTTTGTGAAATGCATAATGTATGAAGTTTTTTTGATGCATAAATAATTTCTGAAAACTATTTTTTGGTCAAAGTTCAAGGCCATTTCTTGGAGGTGGGAACCCCTATCAAACCCCTAGAAACATGTATGTGAGCTATCAAAGCATTATATATGATGGAATTTTAGTTATTTGCAATAGATGCAATTGCTGATGGTGCTGTAGTCGTCACCATCACCCTAAAGATGACTGCCTAGTCTCACTTTCCACTAGAGTGGGTGATACAAACAGTAGACGAAGAAAGTCTGCTTTGTCTAGTACTAGTTAATGTAACCCCCACAGTTGTTGACTGGTACCCTGCGTACAATGTACAATTCTACAGCCAGAAACCTCTAGGAAATACATATGTAATTATCACCACACTTATTATTATAATGAGCGTACAGATGTTTCGCGACCCTATGTTTTCGCGACTAGATGTTCCGTAATTCTCTCGTGGATGATTCGCTACCCGAAGAGATAGAGGTTACTTATCCTATCACTATCCGATATTGAGCTCCAAACATGCCTGATATTATGTGATACAGTCAAACCTGTCTTAAGCAGCCAGCCAATATACTCACACAAAGTGGCTGCTTAACATAGGTGGTTGCTTAATAGAGGTCAATGGTATGGTAAAACTACATAACATATTGGGAATCTGAAAACTGGCTGCTTAATACAGGTTGGCTGCTTAATGGAGGTGACCACTAACACGGGTTGGACTGTATAATAGAGGTGACCACTAACACGGGTTGGACTGTATAATAGAGGTGACCACTAACACGGGTTGGACAGTATAATAGAGGTGACCACTAACACGGGTTGGACTGTATAATAGAGGTGACCACTAACACGGGTTGGACTGTATAATAGAGGTGACCACTAACACGGGTTGGACTGTATAATAGAGGTGACCACTAACACGGGTTGGACTGTACAATAGAGGTGACCACTAACACGGGTTGGACTGTATAATAGAGGTGACCACTAACATGGGTTGGACTGTAAATAGAGGTGACCACTAACACGGGTTGGACTGTACAATAGAGGTGACCACTAACACGGTTGGACTGTATAATAGAGGTGACCACTAACATGGGTTGGACTGTACATAGAGGTGACCACTAACACGGGTTGGACTGTACAATAGAGGTGACCACTAACACGGGTTGGACTGTATAATGGAGGTGACCACTAACACGGGTTGGACTGTACAATAGAGGTGACCACTAACACGGGTTGGACTGTACAATAGAGGTGACCACTAACACGGGTTGGACTGTATAATGGAGGTGACCACTAACACGGGTTGGACTGTACAATAGAGGTGACCACTAACACGGGTTGGACTGTACAATAGAGGTGACCACTAACACGGGTTGGACTGTACAATAGAGGTGACCACTAACACGGGTTGGACTGTATTTAAAGAATTTCAAATGTTCTATTGTAGATAATACTGTATATGGCATTATAAAAACGATTAAAAAAATTAAATAGAACTACTACTAATCTCTTCAGGAGGCGTCGTTCATATGGGCAACTGGTAGCGACGATAAATAAACGTAAAACACACACACACAAAATAGAACTACCTGTATTTGTTAAAATGTACAGAATTTTGACTCTGTAAAACCACCCACGTTAATCCACAGCCAATTAACTATAGGGTAGCAAAACACTTAGGCATCGGCCAATCATAGGATAGCAAACACCACCAGGGAAAAGGTGTAATCATGTATATGAGGTGCAAATGTGAGGGTCGCGAAACCTCCAACAATCGAGGCAACCGTCTGAAATGAAATGTTTTACAGCCAACCAGACAGAAATATGACACACTAAAGAAGAAAATGGCTTCCCAACAAAAAGCGAAAATAATAAACTTCCTCCCATGAAGATTAGAAAATAAGAAGACAAAATAATAATCACTTTAGAAATAAAAGTGAATTTAACACTTTCCCTCATAGAAGCACCTCTTGACGCCATTACCAATACGACATACATTGACAATGTAGTAGCCAAACCAATGTTCATAATAAAGGCCAGAATCTCATGTAGTCCCAGTAATATCTATGGAGGTGGGATAGATATGGCCACTACTTATCCACTACATGATAGCTAAATGGCTGTCGTTTTTATGGAGATATAATAGTATATTAACCTAAATCTCTATGAAGGTAAGGGTTAACAACACCCTGCCTGGTACAGTCACACCTGCATTTAAAGAACGTCTCTGTGAATAAAGACCACCAACATTATTCTGCTATCTGGATGTCATAGAATAAATGAACCAGGCAATAAAGACTACACAGCTTCTCCCTATCCCAAGCAGACGCATATCCAAGGGTGGTCTTCATTCACAGTGGTAGGTGTATATGATCACAAAACTGTAGTCCTATATATAAGACCTCTACATAATTTTTTTCGATCTGTTATTTCGAAAAATTCTTTGACAGTAAAATGTTACATTTTTCAATTCTAAATATTTGGACTACACAGGACTGGTGCTACATGATTCCAGATAATTTCACTTGTCTCCAGCTTAAAAATTACAATTTACCTCAATTCCACCCCCCCCCCCCCACTACCCCAAAAATATAAGTGACATTGTACAACGATATCCCAATCTCACATATCATAATTCAGGGTTTATTCTGCATGTTTTTTTTATATGTGAATTTCGTCTTGTTTTCATCAAAATTGAGGAAAATATCAATTTTAGAAGTCAGTGTTTACTCTCTGCATGCAAGCGGTGAATAAAACAGACAAATAATGTCATTGGTTACAACACAATTCTAATGAAATTCCATGACATACCGGTATGTCCAGATAACAAATATGAAAAACACATTAATGAATTGTCGTCTGCTACAGTTATTTGAATTATTTATAGCCGTTATTTAACACAGCATGCAAAGATTTAAACGCAATAATCATCGCATTGACAAAAAAAATACAACTGATTTATCGAAACGAAACCCAAGCTTGGAAATTCATTAAACTATGTCCAGCTAATCAAATAAGGCTGCTACAGTGTTTACAAACAAGCTAATCAAATAAGGCTGCTACAGTGTTTACAAACAAACTAATCAAATAAGGCTGCTACAGTGTTTACAAACAAATTAATCAAATAAGGCTGCTACAGTGTTTACAAACAAACTAATCAAATAAGGCTGCTACAGTGTTTACAAACAAACTAATCAAATAAGGCTGCTACAGTGTTTACAAACAAACTAATCAAATAATGCTGCTACATTGTTTATAAACAAACTAATCAAATAAGGCTGCTACATTGTTTACAAACAAACTAATCAAATAAGGCTGCTACATTGTTTATAAACAAACTAATCAAATAAGGCTGCTACATTGTTTATTTACAAACAAACTAATCAAATAAGGCTGCTACAGTGTTTACAAACAAACTTTTTTAATTTGACATACGGTCCTATTTGTTTAGACGTAGATGACCGATTTACCAAAAATTAACAAAAGTTTTCATCAAATTTGAACATGTGAGTTGGAGACATTAGATGAATTCTATGGAGCTAGATTAAATAAATGTCATGTTATATTTTGATAGTCGAATAAAATCAACAAATGTAACATCATGGTACAGTATAAACATTTTCGGCAAATAAATTACATGCCAATTGAAAAAATGTATTAACACATCGTTGGAAATACATGTAGTTTATTTTCAATAGTCGTGATTTAAATAACCCAATCAAGAGAAAAATGGCTGCCATTTTTATTCTGTTTACAGAACGCTTAGCAACCATGCACGCGAGCACCTGCTAACCCGACGTCTACAAGAAAAACATAATTGTTGTCATCAGTCTTACTTCCTTAGATGTCAAACTCCCAGAGGGGATGTAGTCATATTCCTCCTATAAGTGGAGTAATAAAAATACTATATATGAAATTCATAATTACCGTATGTAGTATTATGAAGTTTTACAGATGAAGTATTATCAAGCATATAAATGCTCAACTGGCCGTAAATCCGCCAAAATCATACAACCGGAACGGAGTTACAATATGCACAGCTAGATATTGATACTTCCTGCCAATTTTGGTGAATATCCAAATAGAGGTTTTGGAGATGAAGTGCAGACAAGCTAAAACGGACGGACAGACGACAAAGGCAAAAAGAATAAGTCTCCCCCCATCATGGGGAGACATAATTAGGCAAGGCTAATAGGCAAGACTGAGTTCATTAACATAATACAAGAAACCTTGGAGGAGGTACCAGATATAGACAGGTCAGTAGTCCAGTGGTTAACACGTTGGACTGCGAATTCAGGGACCACATGGTCGATCTTCAGTCTCTACCGAATAATATTAACAGTTTTTCAGATGGGACAATAAACCAAGGTCTCATGTATCGGCAGGGCTGAAGCTAGACCCCAATTTTTAGGAGAAGTGAGAAATACCTTGGGAACTAAAATACCTCGGGAACTAAAATACCTCGGGAACTAAAATACCTTGGAACTAAAATACCTCGGGAACTAAAATACCTCGGGAACTAAAATACCTTAGGAGGAGTCGCCTAAATTAACCAGGGGTAATGATAATAAACATATACAACAAATGAGGTAAAGGGAGGGACCAATCACCCATTCATGCAATAAAGTAACCCGCAACACAATTGCCACCAGGAACTCACTGTCTGTAGCTCGGTTTCCATATATGGCACTTTCACAATTTTAACAAACTTCATCGTAGCCAACATATATTCATAAAATGTTGGCACAACCTGTCCGAGTAAAATATACATGTATAACTAATTTATTTATTTTATTATTAGCGTCTGCCTCCGTGGTCGAGTGGTTACGGTCGCTGACTTGTATACCACTAAAACCTATCATCACTGATGGTCACGGGTTCGAGCCCCGCTCAGACCGTGTCTCATTTATATGAAAAAGTTGGCAGTTTCTTACGGAGGTTGGTGCACCCAAGTACTGGTTAACCGTTGGAGCCTGCCCAGGAAAGGTGTTGCTAGGTAAACTGCACGTCGGCGATATAGCCCAAAATGGTGCTGATGCAGGTGTAAAACCCGAAATATAACATAAATAACATAATTTATTATTAGCATGTTATTGATCTAAGCAGTTGCATAGCAACAACAACAACAACAACAATATATTTATTGCATAAAACACATAATATGCTTATAGCAAATAGACATAATTCCAAAGTAGACGGTCATGGATTTACAGAAGTGTATAACAAATACAAATAATTTTAATCGTGTAAAAAAGTTATCTTCGAAAAAATTTGCAAAGTAAATAAATTTAGACAGTTTTAATAATGCCTTTGATTTGATTGATAAAAGGTTGGTCATTTTTTGTAATGTAGGCCAGGTTATAGTAGTTAGTGCGCTTGCTTCTCACCAATGCAACCTGGGTTCGATCCTCGGACAGGGAAGTATGTGAGATGGTACGGTGGTCGCATGATCGGACAGGTGGGTTTTCTCCGAGTACTCAGGTTTCCTCCCACACGAATGATCACATATACGCTTTCATCCGCGCCAACGAGGATTAATATAAGTTGTTAAAACTTGCTTCGCAATCGTTGTAAAATAAATAAAGTTTAAAACTTAGGGTATAGTAACATCTTTTTAAATATTTGCGTCTTAGATCAGTATATTTAGGGCATATTAAGAGGAAATGAAATTCACTTTCTATCATATTCATATTGCATTGAGTACATAGTGGTTGTTGTGCCTTGGTAAATTTAACTAGCATTACCTTTCTATAAATAGATAATGTAAAGATGTCCTATATTTAGTTAGTGCTGTTCTATGTTTACTTATAGTTATGATGTCCAGATAAGTTTCGAACTTAAAAGAATGCTTCAATAAACAATGTTTCTAGTCGTGTTGAATTATTCAATGTCGAATATTTTTGTTGATATATTGTAAAATTAACACTTTAAAATAGTTTTTATAATTATTTCCATATGTCGTAATGTTTGCTGTATTGTCCATAAATCTTCATATAAAAATATAAACATGTATATAGTTTAGCATGCAGGGTTCCCTCTGTCTGAATGTTTGTCTGTGCCACTTCTGTTGCCAATTGAAAAACACTGGAGCCAATTAAAAAACTTGGAGCCAACTAAGAGCCATATAGTCACAAATAAATATTTGAAGGCATGTATTTGACAAAACATGTGCTAAAAAAAAAAAATTAAAAAAAAGTTGCACCAAATATTTTCGCCTATTCACAAAAGCAACAATATTTGTTTTTCGTCGCAATTGGCACCACAAGCGGGAACCCTGAGAATGTGATGCACTGACTGACTGTTATATGTTTTCATGTCATCGTGATATATTTCTACACATAAGAACTTCAAACTCGGGTTATTCTGCGATATACCATGGTTGATACTTATTATTTCGATTCTAACACGACTTACTTCTAATATTTTAATCAAGGAGTATTTTCTTCAAACGCTGTGCATTTGGCTTTTGAAATTTCCTCCCGCATAAGGGGTGATGACGTTATTTTTTATGGAAAATATCAATCTAGTGCATAAATGAACAAAAGTTGTAACTGATCAATAATTTTATTTATTTTGTCAAATAAAACTGTACAGAATAGTACACTTAAACGTTACTTAACAGAAAAACAAGACGGACAAGAGATTATCTGATTCTAAAAATAGCTCACTTCCGCGAATTCCCACGGTATTATTTACAAACATCACATGACTTTCATTCATAAAACTTTACACGCATTGTATAAATGGAATAGCCAAAACACGGTGCGCGCGCAGCATAGTTCAAGGTAGGTATATCGCAGAATAACCCTAGGTAGATTTTACTCTACAAGTATGTATGTTATTAGCTGGGTCATGTTAGAATTCTATGTAATCTTAGAGATTCGAAGGAGGAATTAATTATATCATTGCATTTATGATGTAAGATGTGTATATCTATCTATATGTGTCTACATCAACTCATGGATAGGTATTTCAGATACATGTAACCGGTAGATCGCAGGAATTTGTTACCTTTCTATAATCATGACATGTTCTATCTATCAAATGGAAGTTCGTTTCTTGTCATGGTTTATTGATCGTAAAATACTTTTAAAACATGTACGCATGCTACTTTCGGTTTTGATCGGTTCCATTTTTAGCTTCTATGCATGCGTACCTTATCGTTACTGCGCATGAACGTTTCGGTCAGTGTAACTCACTGCACATGAATTTTCGGGTCAGTGTTATGTATGTTTTGGGTTGCGTTAGTTGCATTCCAGGCTTCGGTCCAATAAGCCCATTTTTACTGCTTGACAGCTTGACACAGTTATCAGAATCTAAATTTTCGTATTTTTATTCAGGTGCTTAGACATTTCTCTTACACTAAAGCAATTAGATTTTAACAGTATAAGGTTTAATATATTTTCTAAAGACTTCTCAATATTTGAGTATTCTCGAGGTCTGCCAGGACTGTTTCACTTTTAGATTTTGCAGGCAGCATTGCCTCCTCATCATATTTTGTGCATCGTTGTATACATATTACTTGTACGCGAATAAATTGTGTGTAAAGTTTAATACATGCTATTTATACTTTGCTTTACTGTCTCGGCCAGACAGTAACAGTTAGCCTTGCTACCAGAGGGACTGTCGCATCCAGTCAGTGTCTGCGATTAAACCGCGACCAGGTTTAAGTAAGGCCGGGCCAAACAGAGTTATTGCAATTGCTTGTTTTGTCTGTGTAACAGTTCGTCAGATTCCTCTAGAAGACTCGCTAACGTTACAATATATCCTCTATTTACGGTATCTATCTTACTTATATTGATCTATTTACCTTCTTATTACTCCTGATTGGTATTTTCTTCCTCCTATCATTCCAGGCGACGGCGATGGCTCCCAGCAAGTGTACACCGTGTGGTAGCGATATCGGACTGATAAACTCAACAATATATTGTCTTACAACCTGCATCAGACATGAAAATAACAAACCATTTAGTTTTACTGGAAAACCCCGAGTGTTTTAAGAATTTAAAGTCGCACAAACAGCTCAGGTTATACGGTGGCCCTCCAGCTTTATACGTGTAGGGAGACCCTGGTTGACCCTCCGAGAGCAATATTTGATGCACAGACGGGCACTCAGGTAGAACCACCGATCTTCCGCAAGCGGAAAGAATTTGACAACCCTAGTGGGATTAACACCTACAGTGGTTGGGCATGTGATTTGAAGTCAAGGACCATAACTACTCGGTCCTGTGTACATGAATGGCACGCATTAAATTGTACGTGGTTTGTTTACTCTAGAGCTGGTGTCGTACATCGACCATCAAGACTTTCATGCCGGACGCTCTACGTGCCCAGCTGACCAAATTGTGTACATAAAGTAATGACCAAATTGTGTACATAAAGTATAATAAGCTATAAATACATAATAAACGTTGAATTTGTATCCCCTGTTGTCAAATATGATCTTTATTAACTTTATGTGAAATGGCAAAATTAATAAGATATTAATAATAATTTACCTTGTCATGTGCATGAATAATAGACTAGTGTTTTCTTTCTAAATTAGTTCAACACTGTACAATGGCTATCTGATCTTACTTTAAGTTCAATGACGTTCCATACATCAGCTACTTAATTATGGCCAATTTATTGAAGTTTTAATTAATTCAATTAAAGTGCCATAACTCTTGGCATTACGGACGAGATACAGACGAAACTTGTATGTGCATATTTATTTGGAATATCATGAAATTCCACCAATTGGTTACAGAGATCTTACTCAGGACATAAAGACGGATGGAAGGCCGGACACACAGACAGACAAAACTATACCCCCCTCCAAGATCCATTGGAACGGTGGGGTCTAATAATCCTGTCCTGTTAAGAAAATTCAAATTGGGAAATTTTCCACATTGGCGATAGGATAACAGGTAACTATAGCAACCAACCTTTACAGAACCCATGGTAAGCACGGGCGATTCCTCATGTTTCTCTACAATATTTATAGCCCGCCATAGAGCCGCCATGCATGCTATTATCCTCGGCATCACACTGAGGATATTGTTCCGGGCATCGAGAACCGGGGACATCATGCCCACATCTCTCTGTGGACTAGTCTCCTGCAATTTACAAGAAATCTTTACTGGTCTAAAGATATGGAATAGTGTACCATTTAGTAAATATATTCGAGACAAAGTGTACAGATTGGCTACAACAACCTTTAATCGGCATAGACTGCTATACAGTCAAACCTATATTAACCCTTTCAACACCACAGGCCTCTGAATAGGCCTACAAAAAGTGTAGATCCAGATGAGCCGACTCGTGATGAACCATCTCATCAGGATCTGCACTTTTTGCCAGCAATATTACTATTTTTAGACAAAAATTACCCAATTTAATAAATGAACTGGTCCAAATGTAATTTTCTTATTAATTTATTGGTCTGAAAATATGATGCACCAGTCCATGTCAGTTACTTGGTGTTGAATGGGTTAAGCAGCCAGCCAAGAGATTCACAGAAAATGGCTGCATAGCACATGTGGTTGCTTAATAGAGGTCAAACGTATAATAAAACAACATATTGGGAAACTGGTTGCTTAATACAGTTTGGCTGCTAATGGAGGTGACGACTAACAGAGGTTTGCCTGTATTTGGTTTAATATGTTGCTGTTTAAGCTACAGTGTACAACATTGTATATGGAATGGTGTAACTATGTACATCTATGCCATAGTGATCTATATAGGATCTTTTGATTGACAGGATCATGTCCTGGCAGGGTAATCTTGTTAGTTCTCGCACGTCGTGAGATTTTATGAGATTTCATTGGCTCACTTAGTTTATACAAATTTAATTTAGCTCAATTGCGAAACAAGTTCTTTTAACTTATATTAATCACTCTCGAGACCTCATTCCTGATGGAATCCATCGCCATGAAGGAGAGAGAAGAGGAAATGTGGAATTTAAATGCCTTGCCTAAGGGCACAATCGCAACGGCTCCAGCAGGGCTCGAACTCCAGATCTTTCGCACTTGAATGTAATATGCCTATCCACTACACTATCATGACTTCCACTATCTCACGATTGGCTCACTTATGAAGTGTTACCAGGAAAAATCACTATGTTAATCTCTTTTTATCAGTATTTTCAATTGAAATATCGTAGCCAAATTATTAAGTGATTTTCTTTAAGATAAATTTTATTTTGAGTTGGCAAGATATCAACGGTACATACAACACAAGCTCTAAGTGAGCTTTTGTACACTAGATATAAAATTAGAATCACTGATAATGAATATAATATGCATATTTATTTAATTTTATTTCTAAGATAAATGCTGAAAAAAGTTAAAACATTACTAAGTTTTGTAGGTAAGACAAATGTGCTTGTAAAGAATATTAAACTAGTAAATCAATAACTTAATTGATAAAACTAATATAAATTTATATGGATTAAACAAACATCTTTTACAGAAACATGAATTTTTTAAAAATATATAATATTCATTGCCCAGAGCTACAGGTATCACTATAAAAGATATACGACGTTTTGGCACTAGGTCAACTGTGAAAATAATTTATATGGTGAATTGAAATTCATGAACATAATGTACCGATTGGCTGTCCGATTAGTGCAGTGGTTAGCACGCTCGCTTCTCACCAATGCAACCCAGGTTCAATCCTCGGACCGGGAAGTATGTGAGATGGTACGGTGGTCGCCAGATCGGACAGGTGGGTTTTCTCCGGGTACTCCGGTTTCCTATCACACGAATGACTACATTTACGCTTTCATCCGCGCAAAGTGATTAATATAAGTTGTTAGAACTTGCTTCGCAATCGTTGTAAAATAAATAAAATTTAAACTTAACATAATGTACGTCATTTGTATGACATGACTAAAATGGACAAAACTTAATAAGACAATTAAAAAATATCAAGCATACTATACTTTATTGCATTATATTTTTTGACATGGTTCCATCTGATTTACGAAAGTTTTCGAAACAATTTATGTAAAAAAGCAAAAATGGCGGGATTATTGGTGATATTTGTTATGTAGTGGTGTGATTGTATATCCATTTTCTATTTAATTGTGTGGCGAAACTTTCCAAAGTTTAGAAGTCCACAACATGTATCGCAGTAACACATTACATGTACATTGTTGGATACAATTATTTATGTATAGGATATAAGCCGAAGACAGTACCAAATATTATACATATTGGATCCGTCCGAGGCTTATATCTTACTTAAAACACACACTTATACAACAAGATCCTACTAATTAAAATTGTTAATTTTGTACATTAGCGCGTAGTATTTAACATAATACTTTGGCCTTTTGACACCAGTCCAATATTAATAATAATGGACTGCAAGTACAAAGGTATGACATCACGACAGTGTTTTAAATTAGTATTCTTTTGACAAGATACAGAAGACTCCAATTCCAGAACATGCCAGGTGTATAGAACCGATACATGAGACCTCGGTTAATACAATCACCTATATATATCCACAAAGATTCATCAAAATCTATCCACAACTTTTTTGAGTTATCATGTCCACATACAGACAGACAGACAGACAGACAGACAGACAGTGGAAGTCGAAAATGTCCGGAGTTTGCGACCAGCTGTAGCCTGTATGATTGAGCTCATAGGCAAGGCATTTAAATTCCACATTTTCTCTTCTCTCCCTCGTGGCGATGGATTCCATCAGGAGTGAGGTCTCGAGAGTGATTAATATATAGATGAATTCCATTAGGAGTGAGGTCTCGAGAGTGATTAATCTATAGATAGATTCCATCAGGAGTGAGGTCTCGAGAGTGATTAATCTATAGATGGATTCCATCAGGAGTGAGGTCTCGAGAGTGATTAATCTATAGATGGATTCCATCAGGAGTGAGGTCTCGAGAGTGATTAATCTATAGATGGATTCCATCAGGAGTGAGGTCTCGAGAGTGATTAATCTATAGATGGATTCCATCAGGAGTGAGGTCTCGAGAGTGATTAATCTATAGTTGTAAAAACTTATTTCGGAATCAAGCGAAAATAAATTTGTATAAACTAAACAGAACAGACAAACTCAGTGAAAAAACAATAACCCGCGTTCCTGACGGCGATGGTTAAATATTCTGATGATTTGGAGGTCATACTCTGACAAGAACTCATAAATTATCGACTATATATCCATACGACTTACCCTACTACTGCCCACTGGATTAAACACGCTAAACAAGTTGGTGAGAATGTTGCTGTTAGTCGGGGTAGCCGCGCTGGTCATGCCACCGCTACTCGGAGTCTGCTGACCAATGGATACGGGCGAGATGTTATCTAGGAGGCAGTAGTGACAGAGTGTCATCAATCCTTCTAACATGGTCAGTACATGGTCCGGCGGGATCTTATGGTGACGCGTACTGCGGAAAAATGTGGTACATCATAAATGAATCAATAACGGTATATAGATTACCGATTGCCTACCAGCCTGGCGCCTGGAATACAAGCATAGGATTCGGGGAAGTACTGATGTTCATAAAAAGAAGTGTCTCATAAGACAGAAATGGCTGGCCCTTTAAATAGGAGTGACACTATAATAAACAAACATTATAGATCTATGTAAGGAATGCCAAAGAAATTTCAAAAGTTGAGAAAATATTAGCGACTATTCGGAAGATCATCCGAATATTGGAAAACCCAAATCACCATTGGTTGCCATCCCTATTATATTCGTTGCCATGGTACTTAGGCAAGACACTTAAATGATTAAATCCACGTCTTCTCTCTTCTTCATGGTATTTAGGCAAGACACTTAACCCTTTCAACACCACAGACCTCTAAATTGGCTTACAAAAAAGTGACTTACGAGCCGTCTCATCAGGATCTGCACTTTTTTCAAGTAATATAACTATTTTTAGAAAAAAAAATTACCCATTTTGATAAATGAACTGATCCAAATGTAATTTTGTTATTAATTTATTGGTCTAAAAATATCATGGACCAGTCCATGTCAGTTACTTGGTGTCGAATGGGTTAAATGATTAAATCCACCCTCGTCTCTCTTCCTCACGGTGATCAATCCTATCAGGAATGCAGACTCGAGAGCAATTCAACTAATGTTTTACTGTTTAGCAATCTAGGCAAAATAAATGTGTATAAATTAAAGAAAATCGGTCAAAACAACCGCAAAACAATCAATTTTAGTAAATAAACGACGTACCTCCATTTCCCATCATATTCATAATGGGTTGCCAATGCTTCAATATTCCTACATAGCTGAGACACAACCGTCATTACAATCCCTGGCAGGTGCTTTCCCATATAAGGTAATGCCAATGTTACCATGGCAACCCAGTGACGGTGCATGTGACTCATGTGAGCTTGTTTGAGAGCACTCAGAACACAGGAGACAAACATCCCCTGCTGCACAATGGAATGACCCATGTTGTATCTCACATTATTCAGGGATGTCTGGTAGTTCACTTTCAGCCTGTCCCATTCTGACGTCAAGGGTGTATCGGGTACTGCCTGAAACTTTCCGATTTGTTCCTCCAGCATTATCATGACTAGAAGAAAGTCTAACAGTTTGATCTGGAATGCTTCATTTGCAGATGGGTCTAACCTGTCTTCATTGAATGCAATAATAGCTTCAGTTATCTTTAAACTCGCCTGTTCCTTATCTTGTTGCCGTCTGCTATTGTAAATCACAGAAAGAATACAGTGTAACAAAGCCTTTTGAACTTTGCACCTTTGCAACAGATCACTGATATAGGAAACAAAACTTTTCCCAGAAGCCCTCATTATTGCAATGATCTCTGACATCATCAATGTCAAGGTCTCTGTTGCAAGGATATGCACCTGTTTGTTGCCAAGCAACTCATCACATGATAGTTTGCTCATCATGAGGTTGGGATAATATCCCCTTATCAAATACAGACACACTGAGATTAGTACCTCAATGAACATGCTGCTTCTGTAATTAGACATGACTTCAGCTGGAATGTCACCAAAGAAGTTTTTTCCAAAGACAGATTTCCTGTGTCGTGCCAAAAGCAGCTGAAGCTTGGCAAGTTGTGGTGACCGTAGCGTACTGATGTTGTTCGTAACTAGCGAGGTTACCGTGAGCCTCGGACAGGCATTCAGCATCGCCTTCAGAGTAGAAAGGGCATACAGTGTTCTCTGATAGTCATATTTCTGTATATATAGCAACATATGCATATGCAGTGTGTGAATATTGGTGGTATCTTTGTCCAACTCCTGAAACATCGATACTTCCTTCTCACTCGGTGTTGGCGAGTCCACACTCTGTCTCTGTACAGAATCCAGTAACTCATCACCAGCTATACTAGATGTCATACTGTCCGCCCGTTCAGCAAGTTTCTTCTTTGGTTGTTTATGTATCTCCTTAATATACCCTATGTCATTTACTCCATCATCTGTAACTGACAGCACAATTTCTTCAATGATGTCTTGGACAATATTTTCAGCAGAATCTGCAATATTTTCATTTGAAATTGAGTAATTCTCCTTTGTGTCATCTTCAACTACCTCCTTTTCAGGAGAGTATTCTCTTCCATTGAATGAAAAACCCTCATTAATACAGGTGTCTTTGTCTAGTCTTTTGGCTTTGCTGATTGCATTATCTTTTACTGGTATAGTGTGACCTACAGTTATCGCATCCAGAGAATTCACCGATCCAAACGGATTAACCCGCAAAATAAGACTGCTTGGGTCCACTTTATCGAAATGGAGTTCTTGCTGAGACCTCGATCTTACTGGGGCAGAATGAGTCCCCTTTTCACCCAGGACCGTGAGAGCATATGACTTGAGCTCATCTGTTAATGGTTTCTTCGGTACATCTTTGGCGGAGCTGACATGATAGATGACATTTCCACCTTCACTGCTAATGGCATAGATGCTGGCTTCCATGTTGTCGTCATTGTTTTCTGACAGGCAAACTGTCCTCGGCTCGTGCACATTGACATGCTGAACTGATACCCTGCAACAAAAATATTTCCAACATTCACACATCATTCAGTGAAACCCTCTAAACCGGTCGGCCACTGGTACAGAGGTAAAGTTTGGTTTCAAGGTGCTTTCGGATTAGAGGGGTTTTCGTAGTGCGGTAGATTTCTCCTAAATTAACAATTCAACTTTGCAATGCTTGGAAGGAGGCTGAAACATATTCATAGTTTGGCAGTTAACAAAGAACTTATTAATTTTATGTGTACAGTAGAATATTCTGAAAAAGATAGCTGAAAGTTGTTTGCTTAAAAGAAACGTGATATTTCATGTTTGATCAAGACAAGTTACTCTAAATATTATCCATGAGGTCAAACATTTCTTTAACCCATTTGATTCTGGATACCATTCAAACAGTATTTGCAAAGAACATAGAGCCAGATCAGCCATAATGGAATGTGCCGTCTGATCAGGCTCTATGCTGTTTGCCATTCAGATGATCTTGCTAAGACACTTGGCTATGTAGCAAACAACATAGATCTTTATCAGCATGCAGCGTCACACTGCGGCTGATCTGGATCTCTGTTGTTTGCAAAAGCCTTTTAAATGTATCCAGAATGAAATGGGTTTATGCTTATATGGAAATTAACACAAAGTTCAACTTGAGAAAATGTTACTTTTAAGTATAAATATGCAAAATGCCCCCCCCCCCCTCATCCCCTTGTAGGATGACATGAGTGAGCACCCGGCTAGAACCACCAACTTTCCCTGCTTCCTTATTTGATAGACATCCGTCTCAAGTAGGACTCAAACCCACGCTACTGGTGCAAGTAATTGCTACAGATCTTCCTCTCTGTAGGACTCAACCCCTCAGCAAATTTTCTTTTTATTTTAGACTACAAGTCCAAGGATAGGTGGGACATAATATATGTTCACGGAGATAGGCAGGACATATCTTAGCGAGGGTATTCACCTGGCGGTATCTGGATGCAGCAACATCTGCAGCAGAGGTTCCATCACCCTGTTTATATCTCCCTGCTGTATCATGTGGGTGAGCCAGGTCGTGGCTATCACCTTTAATGGACTTGTCTCCTGCTTCAAACTATCTAACACCACAAACATGGACCTGCAACAAACCATATTAATGAAAGTGATACATAGTCCAGGGTTGGCAATATTTTAAATACCGGTAAAACCCATTTAACAAGTGGCAAAAACTGAGTTTAATATTTCTCGCAAAAACAACATCAGATTGTTTATGCCATTCTGAGTGCCGGAATTTAACTACTTAGGCCTAAGGCCTGCGTGGTTAATTTCTACACATTTCTCCAAAACATGTTTTATTTGCCAATAACTGAGAGACAAATATTACTTCTTAAACAAGATCAAACAGTTCACAGCGATATTTTACCTATAGAATGTTCTGAGAGGTTTTCCTGGAATCACGTCCGTTTTCTTGTTCCTCGTTAGATGCCACAACACCGAAAACTTCTTGTATGCACAGGTTTGAACCATCTGGAAAAAAATACATATTTAAAAACCAGAAGTTAGTTTTAGAGAAAAATGCTCTCGCTCCCTGCCAATCTACAGTTGTGATGGTCATATATTGTAAACTTCCTATCTCAAACAAAACAGTTATCTCTCCCTGCCAATCTACAGTTATGATGGTCATATATCGTAAACTTCCTATCTTAAAAACAGTTGTCTCTCCCTGCCAATCTACAGTTGTGATGGTCATATATCGTAAACTTCCTATCTCAAACAATACAGTTGTCTCTCCCTGCCAATCTACAGTTGTGATGGTCATATATCGTAAACTTCCTATCTCAAACAATACAGTTGTCTCTCCCTGCCAATCTACAGTTGTGATGGTCATGTATCGTAAACTTCCTATCTCAAACTCCCTGCCAATCTACAGTTGTGATGGTCATATATCGTAAACTTCCTATCTCAAACAATACAGTTGTCTCTCCCTGCCAATCTACAGTTGTGATGGTCATGTATCGTAAACTTCCTATCATATATCACAAACTTCCTATCTCAAACTCCCTGCCAATCTACAGTTGTGATGGTCATATATCACAAACTTCCTATCATATATCGCAAACTTCCTATCTCAAACTCCCTGCCAATCTACAGTTGTGATGGTCATATATCGTAAACTTCCTATCATATATCGTAAACTTCCTATCGGATATCCAGTTTGAAAACTGTCCAAAGTTATTGATCCACTAATACTAAATTCAGAAGGGGTCATAGTTCAACAATGATCCTCCGTGGAGAAATGGATCCGGTGTCTACCTCGTAATGGAGAGGTTGTGAGTTTGTATCCTGCCAGCACCACAATGATGGTGGCAAGACTCTTTCAATGCCTCATCCCTCTCCCTCATGGCATTCCTTTAAGCTGTCTGATTAGCGAAGTGGTTAGTGCACTCGCTTCTCACCAATGCAACCCGGGTTCGATCCTCAGACCGGGAAGTATGTGAGATGTTACGTACGGTGGTCGCCAGATCGGACAGGTGGGTTTTCTCCGGGTACTCCGGTTTCCTCCCACACAAATGACCACAAATACGCTTTCATCCACGCCAACCAGAGTGATTAATATAAGTTGTTAGAACTTGCTTCGCAATCAATATAAAACAAATAAAGTTTAAACTTTCCGTCATGGCGATAGATTCCATCAGGGACATGGGCTGGAGAGCGATTAAACTAATTTTGTAAAAACTATTTTTTACACGAGACGGTTTATAGTCCTATCTGAAAGACTGTTAATATGATTAGTGTCAGACAGACGATCGGAATTCTGACTTTGTTGATATATCTGACAACTCGAATTACTCACCTCACTGTCATTCACTAGCTGGTTTCCGATCACATTCTCACAAATCCAGCTAGAGGGCGCCACCTGATGCAGGATGTGGAATAACTTCACTGTCATTTGGTGGTATTGTGGTGTCGTCTCTTCGAGAAAGTTCCACAAAGTTTCTGCCGAGAGCTTGAAAATGATAGTAAGATTATTATATTCTACAAACAATTAACAGTGAATGCATAGATACACGTAGATTGTTCATAGTATATCCTTTACTACTTTCCTACATAACACCTCATCCTACTCAATAATGCTGTAAAAGAAATAGACACACTGTACTACATAACAAAATATTTACATCGCTATTGCATTTCCATCGATGAACGTACGTGTTGGCTTGTATACAATTACGTATGAGGTTTCCAACTAATGATATGCAGCGATTGCCCATTTGAGTGACGCCTCCTGAAGAGATTAGTCATTTTAGATTTTTGGAGGATAGTGCAACTATACAGACAGAGACCCATTCCAGAATCTCCTCTGATTCTTTTACGTGCACGGCGTACAACACCGACACTAGACCTCGGTTTAACGTCCCATCTGAGAAACTGTTAATTTTGTTAGGGTCAGATGGGGGATCGAACCCGAGAGACATTATTGAAAAGTTATTCCAATATTAATGTATACGGCGGTATGGTACGTCAATACCACAGTATGCCAAGAAACGACTGCATGCTGGCAGTGAAAATAACATTTTAACCCATTCAACACCAAGTAACTGACATGGACTGGTCCATGATATTTTTAGACCAATAAACGAATAAGAAAATTGCATTTGGACCAGTTCATTTATCAAAATTGGTAATATTTTCTAAAAATAGTAATATTACTGGCAAAAAGTGCAGATCCTGATGAGACGGTTCGTCACGAGCCGGCTCATCTGGATCTACACTTTTTTATAAGCCAATTTAGAGGTCTGTGGTGTTGAAAGGGTTAAAACCTACTTCCGCTTTTCCGTTAAGGGTTAATATGGCATGCAATTTCATTAGAATTGTGTCGAATATCTGGGTGGTGTCAAAATCATTTATATGAGGAAGTTACAGGAAGTCGATGATTCTACCCAGGTGTCCATCAATGCCCCTTCGAACAGTATTTCAGACTCGGATGGGCACCCTGGTAGAACCACCAACCTAACACTTCACTTCAAACAATGTGCCTACTTATGGTTTCATCGCTTTCTACCCACCCTCCCCAACCTCTCTTTTACTGTTAGCTTTTCACCTGATAACAAGCTATATATTCAGATACTTATTATATATTTTGGTATTACTACAGTATATGTTTATCTCTTAATCGCCATTTGTGCACAATATTATATATGCAATGGAGAAAATCTCAATAAGCTTTAAGCTTCCGATTTAATCCATTTTCGTTTTGTATACAATGTATATGTAATGTACATTATTATCGAATAAATATGTTTAAACCAACCTAACACAAACCAGCTGGATAGCTTCCTCACTTGAAATAACTACACACACCCCAGTGGGACTTGAACCTACAGTTGTGATGGGCAAGTGCTTTGAAGTCAACGACCATAATCACTAGGCCACGGAGGTCCCTATTTGTTGTAGGACTATTCTACATACAGTCAAACCTGTGCAAAGTAGCCATCCAGGGGAATCACAGAAAGTGGCTGCTTAGCACAGGTGGCTACTAAATACAGGTCAAATGTATAACAAAACAACACAGGTGATAGCGCAGTGGATGCGCGTTCGCTACAGGTGAGAAAGGTCCGGTGTTCGAGCCACGCTGGAGCTGTTACGATTGTGCCCTTAGGCAAGGCATTTAAATTCCATGTTGCCTCTTCTCTCTCTCCCTCGTGGTGATGGATTCGATCAGGAATGAGGTCTCGAGAGTAATTAATATAAGTTGTAATAACTTGTTTCGCAATCAAGCTAAAATAAATTTGTATAAACTAACAAAACAACATATTGGGAATCTGGAAGCTGGCTACTTAATAGAGGTGACCACTAACACAGGTTTGACTGTATAACTTGTATCATCAACAGATTCAGTAACAGAAACATAAACCAACTTAAAACCATACCTTAAAGAAGTGCGTCTGCTCAGACAGGAACTTCAGATCCTCCCAGTGCAGTGTGGGTAGTATCTGGACTGACCTCTGGCCTCCAGAATCTGCCTGGTTTCCTGGATTCTCAGACTTGTTCTCAACTTGTACAGACTGTGTCAGTATGATCAGGTCCAACATGCTGGAAATTGCTGCAGTCTGAATGCGGAAGCTGTCCACAAAACAACAGCATATGACTAGATCCTGCACCCAGAGTGGAATGTTGCAACTTTCTGTAAATTATACCAAAACAAAATTATTAGTACCAATTTACAAGAACTAGTCAAACCTGTGTTAAGCAGCCAGCCTAGGGAATCACAGAAAGTTGCTGCTTAACACAGGTCATAAAATAACATACAGTAAAACTTCCCTTACTGGAGGTGACCTGTTAACATTGTTTATTGTTTATACAAATTTATTTTAGCTCGATTGCGAAACAAGTTCTTTCAACTTATATAAATCACTCTCGAGACCTCATTCCTGATGGAATCCATCGCCACGAGGGAGAGAGAAGAGGCAACGTGGAATTTAAATGCCTTGCCTAAGGACATAATCGTAATGGCTCCAGCGGGGCTCGAACTCCAGACCTTTCACACCTGAAGCGAACGCGCATCCACTGCACCATCACGACTTCCACAACTGTTAACAGAGGGAACTTAAGTTAGATAACCCAACTTGAATAAATCTTTGTATTTATGGTGCATAGATGCGTGTTTGTGTTATTTATAGTTTATTCACATGTTATTGACATAGTCATCCATGGTCCATAGATGCGTGTCTGTGTTATTTATAGTTTATTCACATGTTATTGACATAGTCCTCCATGGTGTATAGATGCGTGTTTGTGTTATTTATAGTTTATTCACATATTATTGACATAGTCCTCCATGGTGCATAGATGCGTGTTTGTGTTATTTATAGTTTATCCACAGGTTATTGACATAGTCCTCCATGGTGTATAGATGCGTGTTTGTGTTATTTATAGTTTATCCACAGGTTATTGACATAGTCCTCCATGGTGCATAGATGCGTGTTTGTGTTATTTATAGTTTATTCACAGGTTATTGACATAGTCCTCCATGGTGCATAGATGCGTGTTTGTGTTATTTATAGTTTATTCACTGGTTATTGACATAGTCCTCCATGGTGTATAGATGCGTGTTTGTGTTATTTATAGTTTATCCATAGGTTATTGACATAGTCCTCCATGATCTCATGTTTCCTCTTTAACAGTTTAATGTCTCCTGACTGTATCTGGGTCCTACCGGGGCCAAACTCTTTCACCACTTTCCTGGAGCTTTTACCAGAATCAAGGCTATATATTACATTACCCGATCATTTAGTGTCTGTACTTCCCGCATAGACATGTGTGCAATAACCACCAATATTTTATAATGTCTTGATTTGCAGTAGCTAATAATAAATAGAAATGAATCAAATGACGCTTCGAACCATCAATTTTTAAAGCTAAGACAGAATATTTACCCACATTACTAAATAATTAAAATCCCTGAAACATGAATAAAATAAAAGAATCGACTAACGAAGGCGATAATGAGTGTTTTAAGTTTATTTTTCGTCACTACCGGTTGCCCATATGAGCGACGCCTCCTGAAGAGATTAGTCATTTTAGATTTTTGGAGGATAGTGCATAGGATACAGAAAGAGACCCATTCCATAGTCTCCTCTGGTTCTTTTATGTGCACAGTGTACAGCACCGACACGAGACCTCGGTTTAACGTCCCATCTGAAAGACTGTTTATTTTATTAGTGTCAGACGGGGGATCGAACCTACAATAATGACACTGTTTTTCCTAAACACCTTCAACGAAGCCATTTCCTTCTCATAAACAGTTTTAGGGCCAAAGTTTTATACAATGTATACGAAGCCAGTCGGAGCAATATGCAGAAAACACGGACTACAAAATCATTTCTATGCCGATGACTCACAACTATATTTATCATTTAAGCCAACAGATCAAGTATCACAATCAGAAACAATACAGCGCGTGGAACAATGCCTGGAAGACATAACATCATGGATGAATTCAAACATGCTCAAACTGAACGCTGAAAAAACTGAAGTCATCGTTTTCTCATCAAAGCATAACTCCAGGCAAATTGGCGACATCTCTGTTACAGTGGGTGGCTCAAAGATCAAACCATCAGAGTGTGTAAAAACGTGGGCGCTTTGTTTGACTCTCGGATGGACATGGAGGCCCACATTAACTCCACCAGTAGATCATGTTACACGCAGTTGCGCAAAATCGGCCACATCAGACAATACCTTCCAAAAGACGCTACAAAATCTATCGTCAGCTCATTGGTAACATCTAGGCTGGACTACTGTAATGCTCTTTTGTATGGTGTCCCGCAGACAAAAGTGAACAGACTACAGAATGTACAAAATACGGCAGCTAGAATCATTTCAAGGACTTCACGCTACGATCACATTACACCTGTACTCAAAGATCTGCACTGGTTGCCAATACAATACAGGATAAAATACAAGATTCAGACTCATACGTACAAAGCTTTACATGAACAATCACCTGTCTACATCAGAAATCTATTGAATATCTACACACCTCGGAGAACTTTAAGATCACAAAATGATTCATAAACGTTAGAAGTGCCGAAAAGCAGGAATGTCTCTCTTGGTGATCGCAGTTTCGCCGTAGCGGCTCCAAGATTATGGAACTCACTTCCCTCTGGAATCAGGGACGCTCCGTCCCTATACTCGTTCAAGCGGTCGCTCAAGACACACTATTTCATTGAGATACATGGGAACTAGCTGAATTTGTTTAGGAAAAATAAATTTGATTTCATTCCAGTAATTGGAAATTTGGGTTTTATTCCAGTAATTGGACTATTTATTACTACATGTATTTACTTTTTTTTTATGTACTACATTACAATCACTTGAATTTTTAAATTTATATTCGTTTATTAACGTAAGTGTCTCTTTTAAATATCATTGGTCTTAGCGTTTTATTCGTAGGTTATGTTGTTTTTTTTTTATCTATAAAAATTCTTTAAGCCCATTTCAGTCTATCGATTCATTCTCTCATTTTATTAAATTTATACCAGCATTATATTAATTGTTCGTAGTTGTCCTTGTCTCATATGAATTTGTTTTATCAGTCAGATTTAAGATCTATTATCACCTTAACACATGTTGTTTTGTTTGCATATACTATGTTTTATCATTGTTATTATGTTTACATATCTGTGATATGTTATTATGTAAAGCGCCCTTGAACGTGTATTTTTACATGAAAAGGGCGCTCAAGAAATCTGGTATAATAAAAAATAATAAACGAACATTTGTTTACATAATTATACATGTGCATCAGGTGTGACAAATTTTACCACGCTTACTATACTATGGAGTTCGAGCCCCGCTGGAATCGTCTTATTGTGCCCTTAGGCAAGGCATTTAATTTCCATGTTGCCTCTTCTCTCTCCCTCATGGCGATGGATTCCATCAGGAATGAGGTCACGAGCGTGATTAATATAAGTTATAAGAACTTGCTTCACAATCGAGCTAAAATAAAGTTGTATAAACTAACTCATCAGAATGTACTGTGACTCGACTTACCATCATCATTGCAGTTTAGACCAGAGTCAAAGAGAATTATGTGACTAGATTTACCGGAAAACTGTTTTGTTTGCCTTTGTTGCAATAATTGGGCCGTCTAAATTGGCGGCAAATTTTCTTTCGGATGTTTAAAACCTACTTCCGCTTTTCCGTTTTTTATTACCATTTGGAATAGAAAATCAACAGAGCCATCGACAATTAATACAACCAATGGATTCTAAATACGTACTATGGTAGGAACCTACCTCCATTTTGTATAAAGTCAAACATATAAACATACAAACGTTACAGTAACCAGTCAGGACGGCATGGTTTGACTGTTCCAAAAACCTGTAAATGCGAATACCCTAAGTACACTGACAACCTTTGAAGTAAACTATAAACAATACCGTTGACTGTTCGATTAGAGCAGCAGTGGTTAGCACACCTGCTTCTCACCAATGCAATCAGTGTTTGATCCTCATACCCGGAATTATGTGAAATGGAATAATACGGTGCTCGCCAGATCAGACAGGTGGATTTTCACTGGGTACCCCGGATTCCTCCCACACAAATGACCACATAATTATATGCTTTCATCTGTGCCAACAGAGAGTGCGAAATCGTTGTAAAATACATAAAGCTTATACCTTTGGAAATGTGTTTTTCTTGGAGTCTGGCTGCATCCACATTGTACATAGGAAAGCTTGCAAATTCCACAAGAAGATGGCAGGCTGTAGAAAAGGTAGCTATAGTTTCCTCGTTTTTGTCAAGCACCATTTTTCTATCACAGTCAGCACTATTATTTGTATTGAAGTTATAAAACAAGTCTTCATCATCACCATCTATATTTCTAGAGCCAGTCTCACTGCCAATAATGGTTTCAAAACAAGACTGAACCACATTTTCATCATTCAAGAATTTCTGAGCCACAAGCTCATGAAAGAAGATTTGGAAGCAGTCTATGCATTTCTGCATCAAGCTTGAAGACTGGTTTTGTTTGGAATGCTTTCTAGACTGAAAATGTTCAGCAGAAGTACCAAAACCAGTCTCATTTTTCTTGACTGGTTCACCAATATTCGCTTCTAAACTCTTTTCTTCACAATTGTTGGCATCCGCCTTGATTTGTGTGTTCATTTCTAGAGCTTCCTCTACTGTCATTGGTTCAACTTCTGCAACTTTAAGGTGGGAACCGTCACATGCCATTCTCACCTATAAAACCATACAAAATATCATAATCAATCTCTATTGCTAACTGTATCATATTTTTCTATATATATCTATTTCTGAATCTATGATCTACCAGTATAATGTTGTCGACGTGGGTTTTACAACACACTAATATAATTCAGGTTATACGACACCAAGCAGAACTAAACATTTTGGTTTCCCATCTCATTTAGAAACACAATCAAACCTGTCTTAAGCAACCACCAGCCGAGGAAATCACAGAGAGTGGCTGCTTAGTACAGATGGCTGCTTAACTGAGGCCAAATGTACAATAAAACATATTGGGTATCTGGACACTGACTGCTTATTACAGGTTGGCTGTTTAATACAGGCGACTATTAAAACAGGTAACAGGTTTGACTTTATACCAAAGATATATGAGGTATGGAATCCAAAATGTTCACACCTTCTGGAATCAGTATTATCAGATAGGCAGTAAAATAAAGAGAAGCTTTTAATATTTGCCAGTTATGAGAAGGAAATAATTAGGTATTTCAACACAAATTAGAAATGTAGACATTAATTACATGCAAACTTAAGATTTAAGGATAAATAAACAAAATGTAGCTAACTAACTTTACTGGCTGTCCGATTAGCGCAGTGGTTAGCGCACTCGCTTCTCACCAATGCGACCCGGGTTCGATACTCGGACTGGGAAGTATGTGAGATGGTACAATGGTCGCCAGATCGGACAGGTGGGTTTTCTACGGGTACTCCGGTTTCCTCCCACATGAATGACCACATATAAGCTTTCATCCGAGCCAATGAGAGTGATTAATATAAGTTGTTAAAACTTGCTTCGCAATCGTTGTAAAGTAAATAAAGTTAAAACAAAAAAATTAACTATACTTAAAATATAAATTGCTAATTATGAGTAAGAGATATAATGTACATCAACGATTGAGGATGATTATAATAAACTAAATATGGTATATAATAACATAAATATATCTTCTACAATTCATTGCTTGAGAACCCGATAGGCTGTCCATAAAATCTGCCGTTTTCTATTGACCGATAACCCAATTAATCTGGAAATAGGCCAAATTCAGGTTGGTTTTTATTGGCGTCTTTTAAAAACAAAATAGAGATGGTAAAAACTTTGTAACAAATAATAATATCTGCTTGCTAGTTGAAATATAAGCATTACGCAGGAATTAAGCCGAAGCTGAGAATATGACCATAATTTTATGAATAGCCTAAAAATTCAACATGCAAAATCACCGACCCATTACATATCTACACCTTTATCTGTCATGCATCTCTCTAAGCCGTAACAACAAAACACCCAGTAGGAAATTCATCCTTTCAAAATCACCCATAACCCTATAGCTGGATAACTGTGAAAGAATTTTGTTCAGTAAAGTTTCTGCGATCTTCATTCTGCATATTGAATCACATTGCTTTGAAAGAATTAGCCGAACCAATGTTCATAATAAAGTTCAGAATCTCGTGCAATCCCAGTAATATCTATGGAGGTGGGATAGATATGGCGACTACTTATCCACTGCATGATAGCTAAATGGCTGTCGTTTGTATGGAGATATAATAGTATATTAACCTAAATCTCTATGTAGTCCCAGTAATATCTATGGAGGTGGGATAGATATGGCCACTACTTATCCACTGCATGATAGCTAAATGGCTGTCGTTTGTATGGAGATATAATAGTATATTAACCTAAATCTCTATGTAGTCCCAGTAATATCTATGGAGGTGGGATAGATATGGCAACTACTTATCCACTGCATGATATCTAAATGGCTGTCGTTTGTATGGAGATATAATAGTATATTAACCTAAATCTCTATGTAGTCCCAGTAATATCTATGGAGGTGGGATAGATATGGCCACTACTTATCCACTGCACGATAGCTAAATGGCTGTCGTTTGTATGGAGATATAATAGTATATTAACCTAAATCTCTATGTAGTTCCAGTAATATCTATGGAGGTGGGATAGATATGGCAACTACTTATCCACTGCATGATATCTAAATGGCTGTCATTTGTATGGAGATATAATAGTATATTAACCTAAATCTCTATGTACCGGTAGTCCCAGTAATATCTATGGAGGTGGGATAGATATGGCCACTACTTATCCACTGCATAATATCTAAATGACTGCCGTTTGTATGGAGATATAATAGTATATTAACCTAAATCTCTATGTAGTCCCAGTAATATCTATGGAGGTGGGATAGATATGGCCACTACTTATCTACTGCATAATATCTAAATAATTGCCGTTTGTATGGAGATATAATAGTATATTAACCTAAATCTCATGTAGTCCCAGTAATATCTATGGAGGTGGGATAGATATGGCGACTACTTATCCACTGCATGATAGCTAAATGGCTGTAGTTTGTATGGAGATATAATAGTATATTAACCTAAATCTCTATGTAGTCCCAGTAATATCTATGGAGGTGGGATAGATATGGCGACTACTTATCCACTGCATGATAGCTAAATGGCTGTCGTTTGTATGGAGATATAATAGTATATTAACCTAAATCTCTATGTAGTCCCAGTAATATCTATGGAGGTGGGATAGATATGGCGACTACTTATCCACTGCATGATAGCTAAATGGCTGTCGTTTGTATGGAGATATAATAGTATATTAACCTAAATCTCTATGTAGTCCCAGTAATATCTATGGAGGTGGGATAGATATGGCCACTACTTATCCACTGCACGATAGCTAAATGGCTGTCGTTTGTATGGAGATATAATAGTATATTAACCTAAATCTCTATGAAAGAAAGGGTTAAATATCATTTTTTATTTCCAAGATAAAATTACAGAATTCATAATAAAATAAAACAATATTATTCCACAGTCATATTATTGCAAAGGCAGTATTTTAAGCCCATTGAAATACAGCAACATTGCATCATCAAGGTCAGAGGTCATAAACCTTTTCTCAAATCTTAAACTCAAGCTCAAGTGATGTGATTGGTTGAATCTGAGAATTGCTCTCGGCTAAACCAATGAGAATGCTTGATTATTGATGCTAAGATGGGAGCACAGTTTTGAGTTAGAGAGAGACTGCATAATGTTCCATATCTCTCTCTATTTCCAGTAGCGGGGAGAACTTATTCATATACAGTCAAACCTCATCAACACAAACCACCCAGTGAAAGTCGTGAGAGCGCAGTGAATGCGCATTCGCTTCAGGTGTGAAAGGTCCGGAGTTCAAGCCCCGCTGGAGCCGTTACAATTGTGCCCTTAGGCAAGGCATTTAAATTTCACGTTGCCTTTTCTCTCTCCCTTGTGACGATGGATTCCATCAGGAATGAGGTCTCTGATTAATATAAGTTGTAAGAACTTGTTTTGCAATCAAGCTAAAATAAATTTGTATGAAGTAAAGACCACCCACAGGGGTGGCAAGAAGTCAGGGTTGATGATTTTTTTATATAAATCTTTTTTTTTATTTTAAAGAGGAATTCGTGTTCAGAAAGGCGACATTGTATTTTGTATACTTGCAATTTGAGTACGGCATGCTATGATTTATGCACATTCACATCTACGCTATTGTGATCTACTAAAGGAATGTCAATTTTCTGCATGAATGCGAATTTATGTGATAAGAATGACTGCTATGTATTCGTATTATAGGTATTAAAAGTGTCCAATTATATATATATATAATTGTATAGCCTTCTGTCCAATTCCTTATTTCAATTGTTGTAAATAACCATGTACCGGTACATGATATAAGTGTCCAATTGTTTTCAGGGAACTAGTTCCAAGCTTTAACTGGTGTGCGCATAGAAATACAGGCTTGAGCTGGAATCCAGAAATGGCCCGGTCAATTTATTTACGTAGTTAAAATTCTGTGACCATAATTGGTTCCAATATGAATCCGGATGTCCTAGCAGGGAAGTGGTATATACTATTATCTTAGACAGGGTTTCATGTTATTGTCAACATATTTGCATTTAATTACTAAATTACGCGCTTTATAATTTATATACATTCACTCAATACACTATCCGAGTGTGTATTATGCAGAGTGAGTTTTCAATCGTCCTTCTAGGTTTTCTTGTTAGAAGTTATTTAGAGAAAGCTATGTATAGTATGTAGGTGGCATCAAACAGGGATAGATTGAGAAATACATACCGTTAAGTCGACCCTGTTCACCAGTAAAAGCCACTGGAACTCTCGACTAATTGTCCGAGATATAATACCATAATCAATTATATACGGTCACCAAACACCATAAATAACAGCTCGACTTACTAGTGTAACTGCAGGCGACTTAGGATAGAATATTTACGGTAACAAAAAATATGCAGTTTATATATAGATTTTTACGGTAACAAAAGAGTAAGTAGTTTATATATAGATTTTTACGGTAACAAAAGAGTAAGTATTTATATATAGATTTTTACGGTAACAAAAGAGTAAGTAATTTATATATAGAGATAACCAAACATTATTACAAGACTTGGTGAAAATAAAGAATGCAAACAAAAGAAAGTTAGCAAGAGAATATAAAACAATGAGACAGATATAGAACATTGTTGAGAATGCTGGGTGATAGCTGAAAACAGCACTATATTAAACTACATGTATATATGGCTGAAAACTGACTTACAAAGGTACTATATTAAACTACATGTATATATGGCTGAAAACTGACTTACAAAGGTACTATATTAAACTACATGTATATATGGCTGAAAACTGACTTACAAAGGTACTATATTAAACTACATGTATATATGGCTGAAAACTGACTTACAAAGGTACTATATTAAACTACATGTATATATGGCTGAAAACTGACTTACAAAGGTACTATATTAAACTACATGTATATATGGCTGAAAACTGACTTACAAAGGTACTATATTAAACTACATGTATATATGGCTGAAAACTGACTTACAAAGGTACTATATTAAACTACATGTATATATGGCTGAAAACTGACTTACAAAGGTACTTTATTAAACTACATGTATATATGGCTGAAAACTGACTTACAAAGGTACTATATTAAACTACATGTATATATGGCTGAAAACTGACTTACAAAGGTACTATATTAAACTACATGTATATATGGCTGAAAACTGACTTGGCTGAACACCAGCTGAACAAATGGCTGAACACCAGCTTACAAAGACACATGTTGAACTATATGTATATAGTGTACAGTAGATTACATGAAATGGCTGAATACCAGCTTACAAAGACACATGTTGAACTATATGTATATAGTGTACAGTAGATTACATGAAATGGCTGAATACCAGCTTACAAAGACACATGTTGAACTATATGTATATAGTGTACAGTAGATTACATGAAATGGCTGAATACCAGCTTACAAAGACACATGTTGAACTATATGTATATAGTGTACAGTAGATTACATGAAATGGCTGAATACCAGCTTACAAAGACACAATGTTGAACTATATGTATATAGTGTACAGTAGATTACATAATATATTTATACAAAGCTGAAAACTGACATACATATGCGCTATGTTGAATTACATATATACTGAGTCAAAAAAGAAACGATACCTGGTGTTTATGTGTCTATAATTTCAACATTTATTAAGAAAATTCTTTGAAAAGTCATAAGATGATAGTCCAACATGTTTGAAAGGGGCACATAAAGCATAATGAGCCTCCGAAACTGTCTGCTGCGTGATGACGTAATTCGTCGGACAGGGGTCTAATGGAGTTTTCACACAGACGTCAATACCGAGTATGGGCACCATTTGCGTCTCTCACTGCAATGCACCGCCGTCGCATCGAACGGAAGAGTGTCTGAATCTCTTGCTGGTCAATATCTGTCCACTCCTGAGGCAAAACATCCCTCAGTTGGTTTAACGTTACCGGCTGACGTCGTCTGACGCGGCGGTCTAACGTATCCCACAAATGTTCTATGGGTGACAAGTCTGGTGACAAAGCAGGCCACGGCAGGGTTTCAATATTGTTCTGCTCCAATAATGTGGTGGAAATCCGAGCAGTATGACACCTGGCGTTGTCCTGTTGGAACAGTGTGACGTTTCTGTTGGCGTTAAAGAACGGCACAACAACTGGCGCAAGGATCTCATCACAGTACCGCTGGGCGTTTAGGTTCCCGTCCACCACTAACAGTTCAGTGCGACTGCCGAAGGTGATACCGCCCCACGCCATAACGCTTCCGCCCCCGAACAGATCGACCTGACGTACACATGCGTCGGCGTAACGTTCACCGCGTCTGCGATATACCCGCTCTCTGCCATCTGCTCGACGCAAACAGAACCGCGATTCATCGCTAAACATCACCGAATTCCACTGTAACCGAGTCCAGCGAGCACGTTCCGTCGTCCATTCCCGCCGTACGTGTCAGGATGGGTCCAACGTATGGCCGATAGGCACGAATGCCACGTTCACCGAGCCGGTTCCTGACTGTTTGTGCACTGATGCGATTGTTGGTCATCCCAGGAGTAACGGCAGCTGTGTGCGTAGCAGGTAGGAACCGGTCACGTAAATGTGACGTCCAATTGTGACGGTCCTGTTCACGCGTCGTCACACGTGGTCGACCAGATCTTGCACGGTCGTCCACCGATCCATGTGTTCGATAACGTCGAAGTAGACGTGTTATCGTGATCCGAGTAACCCCGAGTCGATATGCGATGTCACGCTGACGTAAACCGCCGTCAATCATGCCAATGGCACGCATTCTCTGATTGCGGTTTAGCCTAGGCATTTTGTTAGAGGTAACAATGGGTATGTAAGGTGTTTTTCCTCGATGATAATGCAATACCAGTACAATAAACCGGTTTTCCGATTTGTACATGTGTAGGAAGTTGTCTTTGTTGAGGAGCACGTGCAAATCGGAAATTTGGCGTTCCAGGATTATCGGGTGTTTATTTACCTGTGTTTATGGTTGGCTGACATTGCAATAAGATACCCGGTACTGATACGTAATAATATATTAAACCTTTCTATGGTTTTATCCGTTTTACGTCATTTTTAGTTTGGTATCGTTTCTTTTTTGACTCAGTATATATATATAAATGCGTAGGCCTACAATAGACTAAAATATATATGGCTGAAAACTGACTTACAAAGGTCTTACAATTGTACCTCCCTTGCTCCGTACCATCTTCAGAAATACTGCGTCCAAGTGCAACAATATCTATTGTTTTACTTCTATTGTAAAAAGTGGTTTTCATTCATTTAGTCTATTTATGTTGTACAAAATTTACACGGGCATTTTAATTTTGTTTTATCACAGACAAGTAATACTGACTATCAGTTCAGCAAATTTAAGCCACCTTAGACATGTTAAAGCCCCATTAAGGTGTTTTTCCTTCATAAAAAAAATAATAAAAACATTTCAGATTCAAATTAATGCAAGTACTAATGTTTGCAGCGCACCTGTATACACTAATGGGATTCAAATCAAACCTACAGGAGCAAGTGATGGAGAATTAATCAACCATGGAGACCATCTTCAATTTAAACCATATAAGAGAGATTGGTCAGTTACTGCCCCTGAATACTCCCCAATAGTAGATATGTCCTCTTAATTGATTTGTTAAATTCCACGTTGTATCTTCTCTCTCCCTCGTGGCGATGGATTCCATCAGGAATGAGGTCTCGCTGTTTCCTTGGCACAACTTGCTATCAATTTTAATCCACTTTCTCATCTTAAAATTATTACATGATTAAATCTCGACATATATCCTACAATATATCCAATGGATACGTTATTGTAGACAGTTGTTATCAATTAGCATGATATGGATAAATTAACAATTATCATACTGTAACATCTGGTTAGGGAACAACAGTAAAAACAAAGGATTCCAACTAAAAGGACCAATTAAAAAAAAAAGTTTGTTTGTTCTTGGAGTTTAACATTGCATCAACAGCTTAGGTTATATGGCGACTTTCCAGCTATTATTAGTGGAGGAAGATCCCGGGTGCCCCTCCGAGCAGTATTTCAGGTGTGAATGGGCACCCAGGTAGAACCACCGACCTTCCGCAAGCCAGCTGGAAAGCTTCCTCACATGAAAGAATTTGACACCCCCAGTAGGATTTGAACCAGCATCAGTGAGGGGCATGTGATTTCAAGCCAACGACCTCAACAACTCAGCCATGGAGACCCCCACTAAAAGGACCAACATGCATTTCGGGATAAATCGAACTTTATTTGCCAAGGGAGGTAATAGAAAAACCAGCGACGTCGTTCATTGTATTTTTCTACAGAAGCTGCTGAAGTAGAGGAAATTAAGCAGGTTAGTACCTCCACCATTTCTACCACACCATGTGACTCATCACATGACAAGTCATGTGACACAGAGGTTGTCATGGTTGGTTGAACCTTGGATAGAATCTTGGTACACAGCTGTAGACTGGTTATGATGTCACTATCGGAGAGCTTGTTACATGACCTGGTCAGACTTGTTATTATACTGCACAGCAGGTTGGGTAAATGTTCCGTCTGCGTTTCAATGAAAGTTTCCTGGAATAAGCAAAAGAATGTAATATAAATTGCATGTTTACTTTAGTTTATACAAATTAATTTTAGCTCGATTGCGAAACAAGTTCTTGCAGTATAATTTTAATTGCCCTCGAGACATTAACCCTGATGAAATCAATCGCCACGAGAGAGAGGAGGCAATTTTGAAGCTAAGTGCCTAAGGGCACATCATAATGGCTACAGCTGGGAGCAAACTCTGGGCCTCTCACACCTGAAGCGAACAAGCTACCTCTGCCCTATCACGACTTCCACATGTTTATTTTAATAATGTGGAATAGTAGCAAGCTAACCCATTTCCACATGGAAATATAGGCTTCGTAACTGCTGCACAGTATCTCCACACAGAAGGCAGCCATTTATCTATTATTATCAATGTATAAGCAAACAACAAATGAGCACATATCTACCACACCTCCATGTGTGTGTGTCTTTTATGTTTATTTATCGTCACTACCGGTTGCCCATATGAGCGACGCCTCCTGAAGAGATTAGTCATTTTAGATTTTTGGAGGATAGTGCAATGATACAGACAGAGACCCATTCCAGAATCTCCCCTGGTTCTTTTACGTGCACGATGTACAGCACCGACACAAGACCTTGGTTTAATGTCCCATCTGATTGTTAATTTTATTAGGGTCAGACGGGGGATCGAACCTGCGACCCCTAGATTACCAGTCCAGCGTGTTACCACTGGACCACACCTCCATAGAGATTATCGTTTACTCCTATGATGCTCTACTATTTTTATGAGGCATTTCTTGACTACTAATGTGTCAACAACATTAGTGGTATTGATGATGTTGTCAAGAGATGTTATGTGGGAAAGGGTTGTGGTTATCCTAGTTAGTATACGTACACACAGTCAAGCTTATATTACACAGCAAGTCCGGGGAGTTTTCCATAGTTGGCTGCTTAACCCTTTCAACACCACAGACCTCTAAATTGGCTTACAAAAAAGTGTAGATCCAGATGAGCCGGCTCGTGACGAAAAAATTACCCATTTTGATAAATGAACTGATCCAAATGTAATTTTGTTATTAATTTATTGGTCTAAAAATATCATGGACCAGTCCATGTCAGTTACTTGGTGTTAAATGGGTTAACTGTGGTTTTTGAAATTTTCCAGTATGTGATGTTTTTACAAAGTGAGCAAATTTGTGAGCGAATGTACAGCCATTATCATGAACGTGTGTGTTTTACGTTTATTTATCGTCGCTAACGGTTGTCCATATGAGCGACGCCTCCTGAAGAGATTAGTAATTTTAGATCTATGGAGGATAGTGCAATGATATAGACAGAGACACATTCCAGAGTCTCCTCTGGTTCTTTTACGTACACAGAGCACAGCACCGACACAAGACCTCGGATTAAAGTCCCATATGAAAGACTTAATTTTATTAGGGTCAGACGGGGGATCGAACCTGCGATCCCTGGATTACCATCATAATAATAATAAATAGTTATCTTTTATGCTTTGAATGATAGTTGCCCCCATGGTTGTTCTGGAACTATAAATAGTTTGCTTGGATCAATAGGCAGGGTTCCACTGTCGGACGCCACTGGCAACAAAAAACAAATACCGGCACTAGATTTCGTGAATTGGCGAAAATTCTTTTTTTTAATTTTCTTTTTTTGTCAAATACATGGCTTCAAATATTTATCTATGAACTATATTGCTCTTAGTTGGCTCCAAGTTTTTTTCAATTGGCGACAGAAATGGCGAACGATAAAAATTCAGAGAGAGGGAACATTAACAGGCAGTGAAAATCTGTTTCTTACCAAAGACACAATCTCGAGGAGAAACATTACAAGCTGACACAGTTCCTCAACACCAACGCAATCCTGACCCTCGTATGCAGAGCCCTGTCTAGACAATGCGGAAGTATGGCATCTCAATAGTTTCTTGTCGCTATTTGAACACGACAGATCGTACATCCTAGCTGTATAGTCCCAGATAAAGTATGGCTCAAACGTGCCAAACAGAAGATTGGCAGTCTTCAATAATTCATCGTATGCACTTGTTTGCTCTTTTGTTTTTATACTAGACAGTGTTTCCGCCTTTAATTTTGAGAGTTCAAACTCACGGTGAAGGCATCTAAATATTGAAAGAAGGACGCTCTCTAAAATAATTGGACCGATTTCTGGTTTATCGAGTAAACTTATCAATATACGGAATGGTCGTAAGACGACAGACTTCACAGTGCTGCTGCCCACACATCCCCCTTCCTGTTTTTCACTCAGTTTATTTCTCAAAGCCTGTATTAATAACTCCTGCGAATATTTTTCAAAGTACGACAATTCTGTTAATTCTACACCATCAGATTTCTCTCCCTTAGATTTTGGTTCCCCTCCATGAGCATGAATTGAAGACAAAGTGCTGGATCCCAGCAGCCATGCATAGAATCTTCTGTTGAGAGACATATCCCTGCGTAGTAAGACATTGATTGCATATTTCACAACTTTTGCCATGTCAGAGTGTGTAAGCTGACTGTTGTGTAATGGGAAGGCCTGTAGGAGGAAGTCTAGCATACTTCTCTGTACCAGCACACTAGTGTCCTGCACAGCACTGCAGATAGCTTCAATCTGAAACACAAAATATGTACTACATGAATACGGTCTCAAAATATGTACTACCTACATTACTACGCTCTCAAAATATGTACTACATGAATACGGTCTCAAAATATGTACTACATGGGTACGGTCTCAAAATATGTACTACATGGGTACGGTCTCAAAATATGTACTACATTACTACGCTCTCAAAATATGTACTACATGAATACGCTCTCAAAATATGTACTACATTACTACGCTCTCAAAATATGTACTACATTACTACGCTCTCAAAATATGTACTACATGAATACGCTCTCAAAATATGTACTACATGAATACGCTCTCAAAATATGTACTACATTACTACGCTCTCAAAATATGTACTACATGAATACGTTCTCAAAATATGTACTACATGACTATGGTCTCAAAATATGTACTACATGACTACGGTCTCAAAATATGTACTACATGACTATGCTCTCAAAATATGTACTACATTACTACGCTCTCAAAATATGTACTACATGAATACGGTCTCAAAATATGTACTACATGGGTACGTCTCAAAATATGTACTACATGGTTACATCTCAAAATATGTACGACACACATACATCTCAAAATATGTACAACACATAGGTCTCAAAATATGTATGACACACATAGGTCTCAAAATATGTATGACATGAATATGGTCTCAAAATATGTACTACATGGGTACGTCTCAAAATATGTACGACACACATAGGTCTCAAAATATGTACGACACACATAGGTCTCAAAATATGTACGACATGAATATGGTCTCAAAATATGTACTACATGGGTACGTCTCAAAATATGTACGACACACATAGGTCTCAAAATATGTACTACATGGGTACGTCTCAAAATATGTACGACACACATAGGTCTCAAAATATGTGCTACAGGTATATGCATATAGTCTCAAAATAGAGAGAATGTGACCACAAAATAGACACTACCTGCATATGGCCTGAAAATATGTACCGTATAATGTGCATATGGCATCAACATAGGCACTACATTATATGTGGCCTGAAAATAGGTATAACGTACATATGACCAATATGAGGCTGTCTGTTTGTCCTATAGACGAGCAGGGATAGTATTTATTATATCATGTGACAAGATTTTGTGACCGTATGCTTACCATAAGGTTAATATTAAGTCCGATCATGTACAGTTGATCTTCCATCGTCTGTTTCTTGTTGTAGTGGGTAAGGAGAAAAGTTATCGCAGGCAGACGTACAGATGGACAACTGTGTACACACTCCCATAGACAGGTGTAGAAATATGATGGATCTGTTCTCATGCAAAACTCTTCCAGTATATTATTTGTTCTGAAAAACAAGAATAACCTGGGACTGAACAACTTTCCAGAAACAACATTAAGTTAACAGGACATATGATAAAACCAAGGCCACTGCCCTAACAGGCGTGTCGGAAGCCACGTGACATTGGGGCCGCGGAATTTTGAGTCTAGGGTGTGCTAGGGGGTCCGGGAAATTGTTGAGATGTAGATACGGTAAACTCGATTATAATGGCTTCTGGACATAAAAAGTAAACATATTTTTTATAATATGTGTTGCTATTTTCAGGGATCATTCTAGAGGGCGATGTGGGCGAAATAGTCGCCCTAGGGACCCTGACTTCACCCTCTGGGGGCCCCAGAAACAAAATGTTGTTTAGTAAGATACACTGGCCCATTATAAAGCACTCCTTCTATTCAAATGTTGTATTTAATGGTTGTACTGTGCATTTTAACCCTATTTTGCAGAAGTATATTAAAGACCACCATTTAAGGAAGCGATCACGCGCTTTCTCACTTCTCCCAAAAATTCTGACCTAGAATGAACCCTGTATTTTATAATATTATTTTACATCCGCGCACTTTATAATCGATAAAATCGACAGTATTATACATAAATGTACGTTCTATATACGGGTACCCGGTACATGTTACCCACACTGTATACAGTTGGTAGGAACCCAGAGTAGATCTACATAGCCGTCACTTGCAATGTGGCGCATAAATTGCACAAGTATAAAATAAAAATACACCCGGCTTGCCAAAATATTGGGGCCGCGGGCATAGCTTCCACCAAAATCAAAATCTTTGACAAATTGCCAAATTTCAAGGTAGTGGGGGACTTACTAAGGGTGTTGAGAATTAGAGGCTTTTTTATTCAAAATAATTTCTGAAATCCAACTATTTTATACCTAGATTAAAGTTCAAGGTCACTCTTAAGGGTATGGCTAGCTAAGGGGCATGAGACAACCCATAGACAGTGCTCAAGCTAGACCCAAATTGTTTGTAGAAGTGAGAAAGCCCGTGATTGTGTCGTCTTATGGTATTATTTAATAAATTCCAACATAATAGGGTTAAAATACACAATATGACCATTAAATACAATATTTGAATAGAAGTGCTTTGCATTGGCCAGTGTATCTTACTGGACAATATTTTGTATGAAAATTGTAAAAAAACTTGTTTTTGTTTTTTTAGGGAGAAGTGGTGCCCACAAGGGGTGAAGTCCATGTCACCCTCTAGAATGAGCCCTGCTCGAACCAGTATGCATGTTATCAAAACATTATATTTGATGGCTATGTGGAAATATGCAATTATTGACAGCACTGTCGCAGCAGCATCACTGGGAAAATGAATACATAATCTGGCTATCCACTAAAGTGGGCAAGACAAAAATATACCGTAATATATGCAATAAATAACAGAGAACTACCTAACACAAATACCAAAATATGTTGGGAGTGCGGGGGGGGGGGGGGCTGCTGTAATATGGAATCATTGAGGACAAATTACCAAACACAAACATATGTTGGGAGGGGGGGCTGCTGTAATATGGAATCATGAGGACAAACTACCAAACACAAATACATATTGGGAGGGAGCTGCTTTAATATGGAATCATTGAGGACAAATACCAAACACAAACATATGTTGGGGGGGGGGGCTGCTTTAATATGGAATCATTGAGGACAAACTACCAAACACAAATACCAACATTGTTGGGAGGGGGCTGCTTTAATATGGAATCATTGAGGACAAACTACCAAACACAAACAAATATGTTGGGAAGGGGGGCTGCTGTAATATGGAATCATTGAGGACAAACTACCTAACACAAATACCAACATATGTTGGGAAGGGGGGCTGCTGTAATATGGAATCATTGAGAACAAACTACTAAACACAAATACCAACATATGTTGGGAAGGGGGGATGCTGTAATATGGAATCATTGAGGACAAACTACCAAACACAAACATATGTTGGGAGGGGGGGCTGCTTTAATATGGAATCGCTGTAATATGGAATCATTGAGGACAAACTACCAAACACAAATACCAACATATGTTGGGAAGGGGGGCTGCTGTAATATGGAATCATTGAGGACAAACTACCAAACATATGTTGGGAGGGGGGCTGCTTTAATATGGAATCGCTGTAATATGGAATCATTGAGGACAAACTACCAAACACAAATACAAACATATGTTGGGAGGGAGGGGGCTGCTTTAATATGGAATCATTGAGGACAAACTACCAAACACAAACATATGTTGGGAGGGGGGGCTGCTTTAATATGGAATCATTGAGGACAAACTACCTAACACAAATACCAACATATGTTGGGAAGGGGGGCTGCTGTAATATGGAATCATTGAGGACAAACTACCAAACACAAACATATGTTGGGAGGGGGGGCTGCTGTATATGGAATCATTGAGGACAAACTACCTAACACAAATACCAACATATGTTGGGAAGGGGGGCTAGGGGGGGCTGCTTTAATATGGAATCGCTGTAATATGGAATCATTGAGGACAAACTACCAAACACAAACCAACATATGTTGGGAGGGGGCTGCTGTAATATGGAATCATTGAGGACAAACTACCAAACACAAACATATGTTGGGAGGGAGGCTGCTTTAAAAATATGGAATCATTGAGGACAAACTACCAAACACAAAACCAACATATGTTGGGAGGGGGGCTGCTTTAATATGGAATCATTGAGGACAAACTACCTAACACAATATGTTGGGAGGGAGGCTGCTTTAATATGGAATCATTGAGGACAAACTACCAAACACAAACATATGTTGGGAGGGGGGCTGCTTTAATATGGAATCATTGAGGACAAACTACCCACAAACATATGTTGGGAGGGGGGGCTGCTTTAATATGGAATCATTGAGGACAAACTACCAAACACAAACATATGTTGGGAGGGGGGCTGCTTTAATATGGAATCATTGAGGACAAACTACCAAACACCAACATATGTTGGGAGGGGCTATGGAATCATTGAGGACAAACTACCAAACACAACATATGTTGGGAGGGGGGCTGCTTTAATATGGAATCATTGAGGACAAACTACCAACAAAAACATATGTTGGGAGGGGGGGCTGCTTTAATATGGAATCATTGAGGACAAACTACCTATGGAATCATTGAGGACTGCTTTAATATGGAATCATTGAGGACAAACTACCAAACACAAATACCACATATGTTGGAAGGGGGGCTGCTGTAATATGGAATCATGTTGGGAGGGGGGCTGCTTTAATATGGAATCATTGAGGACAAAACAAACTACCAAACACAAACATATGTTGGGAGGGGGGGCTGCTTTAATATGGAATCGCTGTAATATGGAATCATTGAGGACAAACTACCAAACACAAATACCCAAAAACAAACAAACACCAAACACAAACATATGTTGGGAGGGGGGGCTGCTAATATGGAATCATTGAGGACAAACTACCAAACACCAAAACCAACATATGTTGGGAGGGGGGCTGCTTTAATATGGAATCATTGAGGACAAACTACCAAACACAAATACGCTGTAATATGGAATCATTGAGGACAACTACCAAACACAAACATATGTTGGGAGGGGGGCTGCTTTAATATGGAATCATTGAGGACAAACTACCAAACACAAACATATGTTGGGAGGGGGGGCTGTAAATGGAATCATTGAGGACAAACTACCTAACACAAATACCAACATATGTTGGGAGGGGGCTGCTTTAATATGGAATCATTGAGGACAAACTACCAAACACAAACATATGTTGGGAGGGGGGCTGGAATCATTGAATATGGAATCTACCAAACACAATACCAACATATGTTGGGAGGGAGGCTGCTTTAATATGGAATACCTACACAAAACACAACACAAACATATGTTGGGAGGGGGGGCTGCTTTAATATGGAATCATTGAGGACAAACTACCAAACACAAACAACATAGTTGGAGGGGGGCTGCTTTATATGGAATCATTGAGGACAAACTACCAAACACAAACATAGGAGCATATGTTGGGAGGGAGGCTGCTTTAATATGGAATCATTGAGGACAAACTACCAAACACAAACATATGTTGGGAGGGGGCTGCTTTAATATGGAATCATTGAGGACAAACTACCAAACACAAACCAACATATGTTGGGAAGGGGGGCTGCTTTAATATGGAATCATTGAGGACAAACTACCAAACACAAACATATTAGGAGGGAGGCTGCTTTAATATGGAATCATTGAGGACAAACTACCAAACACAAATATGTTGGGAACAAGTTGGGAGGGGGGCTGCTTTAATATGGAATCATTGAGGACAAAACCAAACACAACAAATGTTGGGAGGGGAAATATGGAATCATTGAGGACAAACTACCAAACACAAATACCACATATGTGGGGGGGGGCTGCTTTAATATGGAATCATTGAGGACAAACTACCAAACACAACAACATATGTTGGGAGGGGGGCTGCTTTAATATGGAATATGGAATCATTGAGGACAAACTACCAAACACAAACAAAGTTGGGAGGGGGGGCTTTAATATGGAATCATTGAGGACAAACTACCAAACCAATCAAATATGTTGGGAGGGAGGCTGCTTTAATATGGAATCATTGAGGACAAACTACCAAACACAAACATATGTTGGGAGGGGGGCTGCTTTAATATGGAATCATTGAGGACAAACTACCAACACAAACATATGTTGGGAGGGGGGGCTTAATATGGAATCATGAGGACAAACTACCAAATGGAATCATTGAGGTTGGGAGGGGGGCTGCTTTAAACACAAATATGGAATCATTGAGACAAACTACCTAACTGTAATATGGAATCATTGAGGACAAACTACCAACACTGCTTTAATACATATGTTGGGGAGGGGGGGTTGGGAGGGGGCTGCTTTAATATGGAATCATTGAGGACAAACTACCTAAATATGGAATCATGAGGACAAACTACCAACATATACCAACATATGTTGGGAGGGGGCTGCTTTAATATGGAATCATTGAGGACAAACTACCAAACACAAACATATGTTGGGAGGGGCCAACAAGGGAACTGCTTTACCAAACACAAATATGGAAACATTGAGGACAAACTACCAAACACAACACAACATATTTTAATAGGGAGGCTGCTTTAATATGGAATCATTGAGGACAAACTACCAAACACAAAATATGTTGGGAGGGGGCTACTGCTTTAATATGGAACACAAAAAACATTGAGGACAAACTACAAACACACCCAAAAACAAACAAACACCTATGTTGGGAGGGCTGCTTTAATATGGAACAAACAAACACCAACACCCAACCAAAAACATTGAGGACAAACTACCAACACAAACATATGTTGGGAGGGGCTGCTTTAATATGGAATCATTGAGGACAAACTACCAAACACAAACATATGTTGGGAGGGGGGCTGCATTTAATATGGAATCATTGAGGACAAACTACCTAAACACAAACATAACAAACACCAAACACAAACAAAAAAAACAAACAAACACCAACCACAAAACCAACAAAACCAAAAACAATGTTGGGAGGGGGCTGCTTTAATATGGAATCATTGAGAACAAACTACCAAACACAAATACCAACATATGTTGGGAGGGGGGCTGCTTTATATGGAATCATTGAGGACAAACTACAACAAATACCAACATATGTTGGAGAAGGGGGGCTGCTGTAATATGGAATCATTGAGGACAAACTACCAAACACAAACATATGTTGGGAGGGGGGCTGCTGTAATATGGAATCATTGAGGACAAACTACCAAACACAAATACCAACATATGTTGGGAGGGAGGCTGCTTTAATATGGAATCATTGAGGACAAACTACCAAACACAAACATATGTTGGGAGGGGGGGCTGCTTTAATATGGAATCATTGAGGACAAACTACCAAACACCAACATATGTTGGGAGGGAGGCTGCTTTAATATGGAATCATTGAGGACAAACTACCAAACACAAACATATGTTGGGAGGGGGGGCTGCTTTAATATGGAATCATTGAGGACAAACTACCAAACACAAATACCAACATATGTTGGGAGGGAGGCTGCTTTAATATGGAATCATTGAGGACAAACTACCAAACACCAACATATGTTGGGAGGGAGGCTGCTTTAATATGGAATCATTGAGGACAAACTACCAAACACAAACATATGTTGGGAGGGGGGGCTGCTTTAATATGGAATCATTGAGGACAAACTACCAAACACAAATACCAACATATGTTGGGAGGGAGGCTGCTTTAATATGGAATCATTGAGGACAAACTACCAAACACCAACATATGTTGGGAGGGAGGCTGCTTTAATATGGAATCATTGAGGACAAACTACCAAACACAAACATATGTTGGGAGGGGGGGCTGCTTTAATATGGAATCATTGAGGACAAACTACCAAACACAAATACCAACATATGTTGGGAGGGAGGCTGCTTTAATATGGAATCATTGAGGACAAACTACCAAACACCAACATATGTTGGGAGGGAGGCTGCTTTAATATGGAATCATTGAGGACAAACTACCAAACACAAACATATGTTGGGAGGGGGGGCTGCTTAGGCTGTAATATGGAATCATTGAGGACAAACTACCAAACACAAATACCAACATATGTTGGGAAGGGGGGCTGCTTTAATATGGAATCATTGAGGACAAACTACCAAACATATGTTGGGAGGGGGTGCTTGCTGTAATATGGAATCATTGAGGACAAACTACCAAACACAAATACCAACATATGTTGGGAGGGAGGCTGCTTTAATATGGAATCATTGAGGACAAACTACCAAACACAAACATATGTTGGGAGGGGGGGCTGCTTTAATATGGAATCATTGAGGACAAACTACCAAACACAAATACCAACATATGTTGGGAAGGGGGGCTGCTTTAATATGGAATCATTGAGGACAAACTACCAACACAAACATATGTTGGGAGGGGGGGCTTTAATATGGAATCGCTGTATATGGAATCATTGAGGACAAACTACCTAACACAAATACCAACATATGTTGGGAAGGGGGGCTGCTAAAAAAAACAAACGCTGTAATATGGAATCATTGAGGACAAACTACCAAACACAAACCAACATATGTTGGGAGGGGGCTGCTTTAATATGGAATCATTGAGGACAAACTACCAAACACAAACATATGTTGGGAGGGGGGGCTGCTTTAATATGGAATATGGAATCATTGAGGACAAACTACCAAACACAAATACCAACATATGTTGGGAGGGGGGCTGCTTTAATATGGAATCATTGAGGACAAACTACCTAACACAATATGTTGGGAGGGGGGCTGCTTTAATATGGAATCATTGAGGACAAACTACCAAACACAAACATATGTTGGGAGGGGGGCTGCTTTAATATGGAATCATTGAGGACAAAACCTACCAACATATGTTGGGAGGGAGGCTGCTTTAATATGGAATCATTGAGGACAAACTACCAAACACAAACATATGTTGGGAGGGAGGCTGCTTTAATATGGAATCATTGAGGACAAACTACCAAACACAAACATATGTTGGGAGGGGGGGCTGCTTTAATATGGAATCATTGAGGACAAACTACCAAACACAAATACCAACATATGTTGGGAGGGAGGCTGCTTTAATATGGAATCATTGAGGACAAACTACCAACAAAAACATATGTTGGGAGGGAGGCTGCTTTAATATGGAATCATTGAGGACAAACTACCTATGGAATCATTGAGGACTGCTTTAATATGGAATCATTGAGGACAAATTACCAAACACAAATACCACATATGTTGGGAAGGGGGGCTGCTGTAATATGGAATCATGTTGGGAGGGGGGCTGCTTTAATATGGAATCATTGAGGACAAACTAGGGGGCAAACTACCAAACACAAACATATGTTGGGAGGGGGGGCTGCTTTAATATGGAATCGCTGTAATATGGAATCATTGAGGACAAACTACCAACACAAATACCGGGGCTGTAATATGGAATCATTGAGGACAAACTACCAAACACAAACATATGTTGGGAGGGGGGGCTGCTAATATGGAATCATTGAGGACAAACTACCAAACACAAACCAAACACAACAACATATGTTGGGAGGGGGGCTGCTGTAATATGGAATCATTGAGGACAAACTACCAAACACAAATACTGCTTTAATATGGAATCAACATTGAGGACAACTACCAAACACAAACATATGTTGGGAGGGGGGCTGCTTTAATATGGAATCATTGAGGACAAACTACCTAAACACAAACATAGTTGTTGGGAGGGAACACACACACAGTGAGGGAGTAAATGGAATCATTAGCTTAAGGACAAACTACCTAACACAAATACCAACATATGTTGGGAGGGGGCTGCTTTAATATGGAATCATTGAGGACAAACTACCAAACACAAACATATGTTGGGAGGGGGGCTGGAATCATTGAATATGGAATCTACCAAACACAATACCAACATATGTTGGGAGGGAGGCTGCTTTAATATGGACTACCTACACAAAACACAACACAAACATATGTTGGGAGGGGGGGCTGCTTTAATATGGAATCATTGAGGACAAACTACCAAACACAAACAACATGGGAGTTGGGAGGGAGGCTGCTTTATATGGAATCAATTGAGAGGACAAACTACCAAACACAAACATATGTTGGGAGGGGGGGGCATATGTTGGGAGGGGGGGCTGCTTTAATATGGAATCATTGAGGACAAACTACCAAACACAAACATATGTTGGGAGGGGGCTGCTTTAATATGGAATCATTGAGGACAAACTACCTAACACAAACCAACATATTTGGGAAGGGGGGCTGCTGTAATATGGAATCATTGAGGACAAACTACCAAACACAAACTGCTGTATTTATGGAGGGGGGGCTGCTGTATTGAGGACAAACTACCAAACACAAAATATGTTGAGGACAAATTACTGCTTTAATATGGAATCATTGAGGACAAACTACCAAACACAAATATGTTGGGAAGGGGGGTTGGGAGGGGGGCTGCTTTAATATGGAATAATATGGAGGATCATTGAGGACAAAACCAAACACAAACAAATGTTGGGAGTTGGGAAATATGGAATCATTGAGGACAAACTACCAAACACAAATACCACATATGTGGGGGGGGGCTGCTTTAATATGGAATCATTGAGGACAAACTACCAAACACAACAACATTGTGTTGGGAGGGGGGCTGCTGTAATATGGAATATGGAATCATTGAGGACAAACTACCAAACACAAACACAAAGGTTGGGAGGGGGGGCTTTAATATGGAATCATTGAGGACAAACTACCAAACCAATGGAATATGTTTGAGGACAAACTACCAAACACAAATACCTGCTTTAATATGGAATCATTGAGGTCAAACTACCAAACACAAACATATGTTGGGAGGGGGGGCTGCTTTAATATGGAATCATTGAGGACAAACTACCAAACACCAACATATGTTGGGAGGGAGGCTGCTTTAATATGGAATCATTGAGGACAAACTACCAAACACAAACATATGTTGGGAGGGAGGCTGCTTTAATATGGAATCATTGAGGACAAACTACCAAACACAAACATATGTTGGGAGGGGGGGCTGCTTTAATATGGAATCGCTGTAATATGGAATCATTGAGGACAAACTACCAAACACAAATACCAACATATGTTGGGAGGGGGGGCTGCTTTAATATGGAATCATTGAGGACAAACTACAAAACACAAACATATGTTGGGAGGGGGGGTGCTTTAATATGGAATCATTGAGGACAAACTACCTAACACAAATACCAACATATGTTGGGAGGGGGCTGCTGTAATATGGAATCATTGAGGACAAACTACCAAACACAAACATATGTTGGGAGGGAGGCACTAAACGCTTTAATATGGAATCATTGAGGACAAACTACCAAACACAAACATATGTTGGGAGGGGGGCTGCTTTAATATGGAATCATTGAGGACAAACTACCTAACACAAACATATGTTGGGAGGGGGGGGCTTTAATATGAATCATTGAGGACAAACTACCAAAACAAATACCAACATATGTTGGGAGGGGGGCTGCTTTAATATGGAATCATTGAGGACAAACTACCAAACACAAAATATGTTGGGAGGGGGGGCTGCTTAATATGGAATCATTGAGGACAAACTACCAAACACAAATACCAAATATGTTGGGAGGGAGGCTGCTTTAATATGGAATCATTGAGGACAAACTACCAAACACAACATATGTTGGGGGGGGGGGCTGCTTTAATATGGAATCATTGAGGACAAAACTACCTAACACAAACATATGTTGGGAGGGGGGCTGCTTTAATATGGAATCATTGAGGACAAACTACCTAACACAAATACCAACATATGTTGGGAAGGGGGGCTGCTGTAATATGGAATCATTGAGGACAAACTACCAAACACAAACATATGTTGGGAGGGGGGCTGCTGTAATATGGAATCATTGAGGACAAACTACCAAACACAAATACCAACATATGTTGGGAGGGAGGCTGCTTTAATATGGAATCATTGAGGTCAAACTACCAAACACAAACATATGTTGGGAGGGGGGGCTGCTTTAATATGGAATCATTGAGGACAAACTACCAAACAC
>CM026387.1:64196247-64255753 GCA_014843695.1 Archivesica marissinica | reverse complement strand
GGGGGGCTGCTTTAATATGGAATCATTGAGGACAAACTACCTAACACAAATACCAACATATGTTGGGAAGGGGGGCTGCTGTAATATGGAATCATTGAGGACAAACTACCAAACACAAACATATGTTGGGAGGGGGGCTGCTGTAATATGGAATCATTGAGGACAAACTACCAAACACAAATACCAACATATGTTGGGAGGGAGGCTGCTTTAATATGGAATCATTGAGGTCAAACTACCAAACACAAACATATGTTGGGAGGGGGGGCTGCTTTAATATGGAATCATTGAGGACAAACTACCAAACACCAACATATGTTGGGAGGGAGGCTGCTTTAATATGGAATCATTGAGGACAAACTACCAAACACAAACATATGTTGGGAGGGGGGGCTGCTTTAATATGGAATCATTGAGGACAAACTACCAAACACAAATACCAACATATGTTGGGAGGGAGGCTGCTTTAATATGGAATCATTGAGGACAAACTACCAAACACCAACATATGTTGGGAGGGAGGCTGCTTTAATATGGAATCATTGAGGACAAACTACCAAACACAAACATATGTTGGGAGGGGGGGCTGCTTTAATATGGAATCATTGAGGACAAACTACCAAACACAAATACCAACATATGTTGGGAGGGAGGCTGCTTTAATATGGAATCATTGAGGACAAACTACCAACACAACCAACATATGTTGGGAGGGGGGGCTGCTTTAATATGGAATCATTGAGGACAAACTACCAAACACAAACATATGTTGGGAGGGGGGCTGCTTTAATATGGAATCATTGAGGACAAACTACCAAACACAAACATATGTTGGGAGGGGGGCTGCTTTAATATGGAATCATTGAGGACAAACTACCTAACACAAAACCAACATATGTTGGGAGGGGGCTGCTTTAATATGGAATCATTGAGGACAAACTACCAAACACAAACATATGTTGGGAGGGGGGCTGCTTTAATATGGAATCATTGAGGACAAACTACCAAACACAAATACCAACATATGTTGGGAGGGAGGCTGCTTTAATATGGAATCATTGAGGACAAACTACCAAACACAAACATATGTTGGGAGGGGGGGCTGCTTTAATATGGAATCATTGAGGACAAACTACCAAACACCAACATATGTTGGGAGGGAGGCTGCTTTAATATGGAATCATTGAGGACAAACTACCAAACACAAACATATGTTGGGAGGGGGGGCTGCTTTAATATGGAATCATTGAGGACAAACTACCAAACACAAACATATGTTGGGAGGGAGGCTGCTTTAATATGGAATCATTGAGGACAAACTACCAAACACCAACATATGTTGGGAGGGAGGCTGCTTTAATATGGAATCATTGAGGACAAACTACCAAACACAAACATATGTTGGGAGGGGGGCTGCTTTAATATGGAATCATTGAGGACAAACTACCTAACACAAATACCAACATATGTTGGGAAGGGGGGCTGCTGTAATATGGAATCATTGAGGACAAACTACCAAACACAAACATATGTTGGGAGGGGGGGCTGCTGTAATATGGAATCATTGAGGACAAACTACCAAACACAAACATATGTTGGGAGGGGGGCTGCTGTAATATGGAATCATTGAGGACAAACTACCAAACACAAATACCAACATATGTTGGGAGGGAGGCTGCTTTAATATGGAATCATTGAGGACACACTGTAATACTGTCCCGCTGCCTAATTTAACTATTGTAATACTGTCCCGCTGCCTAATTTAACTATTGTAATACTGTCTGTCCCGCTTCATAATTTAACTATTGTAATATTGTATCTCCCACTGCCTAATTTAACTATTGTAATATTGTATCTCCTGCTTCCTAATTTAACTATTGTAATATTGTATCTCCTGCTGCCTAATTTAACTATTGTAATACTGTATCTCCCGCTGCCTAATTTAACTATTGTAATACTGTATCTCACGCTGCCTCATTTAACTATTGTAATATTGTATCTCCCACTTCCTAATTTAACTATTGTAATACTGTATCTCCTGCTGCCTAATTTAACTATTGTAATATTGTATCTCCCGCTGCCTAATTTAACTATTGTAATATTGTATCTCCCGCTGCCTAATTTAACTATTGTAATATTGTATGTCCCACTGCCTAATTTAACTATTGTAATATTGTATCTCCTGCTGCCTAATTTAACTATTGTAATACTGTATCTCCCGCTTCCTAATTTAACTATTGTAATACTGTATCTCCCACTGCCTAATTTAACTATTGTAATACTGTATCTCCTGCTGCCTAATTTAACTATTGTAATATTGTATCTCCCGCTGCCTAATTTAACTATTGTAATACTGTATCTCCTGCTTCCTAATTTAACTATTGTAATATTGTATCTCCTGCTTCCTAATTTAACTATTGTAATACTGTCTGTCCCGCTGCCTAATTTAACTATTGTAATACTGTATGTCCCACTGCCTAATTTAACTATTGTAATACTGTATCTCCTGCTTCCTAATTTAACTATTGTAATACTGTATGTCCCACTGCCTAATTTAACTATTGTAATACTGTATCTCCTGCTTCCTAATTTAACTATTGTAATACTGTCTGTCCCGCTGCCTAATTTAACTATTGTAATACTGTATGTCCCACTGCCTAATTTAACTATTGTAATACTGTATCTCCTGCTTCCTAATTTAACTATTGTAATACTGTATGTCCCACTGCCTAATTTAACTATTGTAATACTGTATCTCCTGCTTCCTAATTTAACTATTGTAATACTGTATGTCCCACTGCCTAATTTAACTATTGTAATACTGTATGCCCCGCTGCCTAATTTAACTATTGTAATACTGTATCTCCTGCTTCCTAATTTAACCCTTTCAACACCACAGACCTCTAAATAGGCTTACAAAAAGTGTAGATCCAGATGAGCCGGCTCATGACGAGCCGTCTCATCAGGATCTGCACTTTTTGCCAGTGATATGACTATTTTTAGACATAATTACCCATTTTGATAAATGAACTTGTCCAAATGTGATTTTCTGATTCATTTATTGGTTTATGAATATCATGGACCAGTCCATGTGAGTTACTTGGTGTTGAAAGGGTTAACTATTGTAATATTGTATCTCCCACTGCCTAATTTAACTATTGTAATAATGTATCTCCTGCTGCCTAATTTAACTATTGTAATACTGTATGCCCCGCTGCCTAATTTAACTATTGTAATACTGTATCTCCCGCTGCCTAATTTAACTATTGTAATACTGTATCTCCCCCCAAAACAAAACACCCCCCCAAAACAAATACTGTATGTCCCGCTGCCTAATTTAACTATTGTAATACTGTATCTCCCGCTGCCTAATTTAACTATTGTAATACTGTATGCCCCGCTGCCTAATTTAACTATTGTAATACTGTATGCCCCGCTGCCTAATTTAACTATTGTAATACTGTATCTCCCGCTGCCTAATTTAACTATTGTAATACTGTATCTCCTGCTTCCTAATTTAACTATTGTAATACTGTATCTCCCGCTGCCTAATTTAACTATTGTAATATTGTACCTCCCGCTGCCTAATTTAACTATTGTAATACTGTATCTCCTGCTTCCTAATTTAACTATTGTAATATTGTATCTCCTGCTTCCTAATTTAACTATTGTAATACTGTATCTCCCGCTGCCTAATTTAACTATTGTAATACTGTATGCCCCGCTGCCTAATTTAACTATTGTAATACTGTATGCCCCGCTGCCTAATTTAACTATCAGTATCTACATGCTGGGTAACATAAAGGCTATAAATCGTTCACAGAATTGTAGCAGATGACAATGCATTAATGTGTTTTTCTTATTTGTAACAGTTTACTGGCGACACTGGAAACATGTCCTGGAATTTCATAGAAATGCTTAGTACAATTCTAGTGAAATTCCACTACATCTTTGACTGCTATTTTCACCGCTAGTATGCAACAAGTTAACCATACAAACCCTGTGCCTGAGGTTGTAACGCTTTTCTCAGAGCTCAAACTCAAGCGCAAATTATCTGATAGGTTGGTTCTGAGTGTTACTGCCAGCTGAACCAATCAGAAGCTTGAGACTGAGTTTGAGATAGGAGAACAGTTTTATAACCTCGAGGCCTGGACTGTGAGACAGGCTTCCTAACCACTAAACAACCACATATTGACAAGCTAGCTGAACAATGAAATACAACGTACTGATCACAAAACTCGGACCCCTCTTCCAGGCCTGGTAGAAGCCCTAGTAGCAGTCCATTCAGGCCAGGCTTGATCCTTGTGCCGAGTGTAACAAAATGACGTTCGTAGATCATCAACAGGATTGGTTTTACGTTCATGGCAGCATGTGTTAACAAGGGGAACAACCCTGCACTGTATATAAACAGATCTTGTGCAAGACGTTCAGTGCCGATACATTTGAAGATGATGTCGTAGGTCTCCAGGGCTTTCATGTGGACTCCGCTCGGAAGGGCCGGGTGTAGACATTGTGCCAGTCTCTTGCCGATTGTCACTCTTTTTGGAATGACCACATATTTCATGTGGCCTAGAAGGACCTGAATATAGAAAAATAAACAGTTACTAAATTACCTGAAAACGAGAATGTTTAACGAGTTTATACAAATTTATTTTAGCTCAATTGTGAAACAAGTTCTTACAACTTATATTAATCACTCTCGAGACCTCATTCCTGAAGGAATTCATCGCCACGAGGGAGAGAGAAGAGGCAATGTGGAATTTAAATGCCTTGCCTAAGGGCACAATCGTAACGGCTCCAGCGGGGCTCGAATACTGGACCTTTCTCACCTGAAGCGAACGCGCATCCACTGCGCTATCACGACTTCCAGAATGTTGTTTGAAAAAGTGATTGCAATTATACATGATAAAGTTGGTTTGTTTTTGGGGTATAACATCGCACCAACAGCTTACGTCATATGGTGACTCTCCAGCTATTATTGGTGGAGGAAGACCCTGGATGTATGGCGACTCTCCAGCCATTATTGGTGGAGGAAGACCCTGGGTGTATGGCGACTCTCCAGCCATTATTGGTGGAGGAAGACCCTGGGTGTATGGCGACTCTCCAGCTATTATTGGTGGAGGAAGACCCTGGGTATATGGTGACTCTCCAGCTATTATTGGTGGAGGAAGACCCTGGGTATATGGTGACTCTCCAGCTATTATTGGTGGAGGAAGACCCTGGGTGTATGGTGACTCTCCAGCTATTATTGGTGGAGGAAGACCCCGGGTGTATGGTGACTCTCCAGCTATTATTGGTGGAGGAAGACCCTGGGTGTATGGTGACTCTCCAGCTATTATTGGTGGAGGAAGACCCTGGGTGCCCCTCCAGCTATTATTGGTGGAGGAAGACCCTGGGTGTATGGTGACTCTCCAGCTATTATTGGTGGAGGAAGACCCTGGGTGTATGGTGACTCTCCAGCTATTGTTGGTGGAGGAAGACCCTGGGTGTATGGTGACTCTCCAGCTATTATTGGTGGAGGAAGACCCCGGGTGTATGGCGACTGTCCTGGGTGCCCCTCGTGGCAGTATTTCTAGCACCTGGGTAGAACCACCAACCACCAACTGGATATCTTCCTCACTTGAAAGAGTCCGGAACCCAAAGTGGGATTAGAGCCTACAGCGGCGCTGGGCAAGTGATTTGAAGTCAACGACCGTAGCCATTCGGCCAACTCGATGACTTTTACATACTTTGTTCAATTTTCCTAGAGCTGAGATAAGGTCTGCCCACTCGCTTGTAGAATCAAAACTTTTCAGTGCTTTCTCTATCTGTGTAATGTACGACCGATATTTACTGTCGTTCAGCAGCTCGCACTCCTCTGCAAGTATCGACAGCGCACTCATCTCACAGCAATCTACAACGATAATACAAACATGTCTTGTTACCGTAAAATGTATTCAGAACGCTAATCATGCGCAACTGTTTTGTTTGTTTTTTTAGGTTTACATAACCTAGGTCATATGGCGACTCTCCAGCTCGGTGGAGGAGACCCAAGCAGTATTGCAGGCACCCGGATAGGACTACTGACCTTCTGTAAGTCAACTTCTTCCCTTCTGAAATAAATCTATGAAAGAATTTAAAATTAAATTTGATACTTTCACAGTCCTATCACAAAGTTCGACCATGGATGCCCCCAATATTTGACATTGGGGCATCTGGAGTATCTCTGAACGCCCAAATAATTTCGATAAAACATGTACATGTAACCGTCTCCGTGGCCCAGTGGTTAAGGCGTCCGCCTACGGAGCGGGAGGTCAAAGGTTCGAATCTCGTCAGGGGTTCGTTCTGATATGGCCGGTTGGTGAGCCGCCAGCTAGTTAAATAATGGTTACCGATTGCCTACCAGCCTGGCATACAAGCATAGGATTCGGGAAGTACTGATGTTCATAAAAAGAGGTGTCTCATAAGTCAGAAATGGCTGGCCCTTTAAATAGGGGTGACACTATAATAAACAAAACACTGTACATGTACATATAGTATCATTTTGGTGTATTTATACTGAAATTAACAGTATATATAAAGGAACCATTTCTATTTTTGTAAACTCTAATGCGGCACCAAAACGAAGATTAGGACATGTATTTGATACGTTTGTTGGCAAACAGTAAAATTGTGTCAACATTTCTCGTTGTTGTTGTTATGGACACCCCAATATGCCCTCCAAACAAAGAATTGTTAACAATATCACAATGTCAACACAGGTATATCATAATTTGACAGTGAATTAAAAAACACATACATTTTTAACTTTCTTTATTTCTAAATAGATAAAATCTAAATCTGGTCTAAGCATACCAATGATGGTAATGGTCAGTGCTTATTCTAGACAAGACCCTGATGGTCAGTGCTTATTCTAGACAAGACCCTGATGGTCAGTGCTTATTCTAGACAAGACCCTGATGGTCAGTGCTTATTCTAGACAAGACCCTGATGGTCAGTGCTTATTATGGACAAGACCCTGATGGTCAGTGCTTATTCTAGACAAGACCCTGATGGTCAGTGCTTATTCTAGACAAGACCCTGATGGTCAGTGCTTATTCTAGACAAGACCCTGATGGTCAGTGCTTATTATGGACAAGACCCTGGTGGTCAGTGCTTATTCTAGACAAGACCCTGATGGTCAGTGCTTATTCTAGACAAGACACTGATGGTCAGTGATTATTCTAGACAAGACCCTGATGATCAGTGTTTATTCTAGACAAGACCCTGATGGTCAGTGCTTATTCTAGACCAGACCCTGATAGTCAGTGCTTATTCTAGACCAGATCCTGATGATCAGTGCTTATTATAGACAAGACACCGATGGTCAGTGCTTATTCTAGACAAGACACTGATGGTCAGTGCTTATTCTAGACAAGACCCTGATGGTCAGTGCTTATTCTAGACAAGACCCTGATGGTCAGTGCTTATTCTAGACAAGACACTGCTGGTCAGTGCTTATTCTAGACAAGACCCTGATGGTCAATGCTTATTCTAGACAAGACCCTGATGGTCAGTGCTTATTCTAGACAGGACCCTGGTGGTCAGTGCTTATTCTAGACAAGACACTGATGGTCAGTGCTTATTCTAGACAAGACCCTGATGGTCAGTGCTTATTCTAGACAAGACCCTGATGGTCAGTGCTTATTCTAGACAAGACCCTGGTGGTCAGTGCTTATTCTAGACAAGACACTGATGGTCAGTGCTTATTCTAGACAAGACCCTGATGTCAGTGCTTATTCTAGACAAGACCCTGGTGGTCAGTGCTTATTCTAGACAAGACCCAGATGGTCAGTGCTTATTCTAGACCAGATCCTGATGGTCAGTGCTTATTCTAGACAAGACCCTGGTGATCAGTGCTTATTCTATACAAGACCCTGATGGTCAGTGCTTATTCTAGACAAGACACTGATGGTCAGTGCTTATTCTAGACAAGACACTGATTGTCAGTGCTTATTCTAGACAAGATCCTGATGGTCAGTGCTTATTCTAGACCAGATCCTGATGGTCAGTGCTTATTCTAGACAATACCCTGATGGCCAGTGCTTATTCTATACAAGACCCTGGTGGTCAGTGCTTATTCTAGACAATACCCTGATGGTCAGTGCTTATTCTAGACAATACCCTGATGGTCAGTGCTTATTCTAGACAAGACCCTGATGGTCAGTGCTTATTCTAGACAAGACCCTGATGGTCAGTGCTTATTCTAGACAATACCCTGATGGTCAGTGCTTATTCTAGACAAGACCCTGATGGTCAGTGCTTATTCTAGACAAGACCCTGATGGTCAGTGCTTATTCTAGACAAGACCCTGATGGTCAGTGCTTATTCTAGACAATACCCTGATGGTCAGTGCTTATTCTAGACAAGACCCTGATGGTCAGTGCTTATTCTAGACAATACCCTGCTGGTCAGTGCTTATTCTAGACAATACCCTGATGGTCAGTGCTTATTCTAGACAAGACCCTGGTGGTCAGTGCTTATTCTAGACAAGACACCGATGGGCAGTGCTTATTCTAGACAAGACACTGATGGTCAGTGCTTATTCTAGACAAGAACCTGATGGTCAATGCTTATTCTAGACAAGACCCTGATGGTCAGTGCTTATTCTAGACAAGACCCTGGTGGTCAGTGCTTCTTCTAGACAAGACACTGATGGTCAGTGCTTATTCTAGACAATACCCTGATGGTCAGTGCTTATTCTAGACAATACCCTGATGGTCATTGCTTATTCTAGACAAGGCCCTGCTGGTCAGTGCTTATTCTAGACAATACCCTGATGGTCAGTGCTTATTCTAGACAAGACCCTGCTGGTCAGTGCTTATTCTAGACAATACCCTGATGGTCAGTGCTTATTCTAGACAAGACCCTGGTGGTCAGTGCTTATTCTAGACAAGACATCGATGGTCAGTGCTTATTCTAGACAAGACACTGATGGTCAGTGCTTATTCTAGACAAGACCCTGATGGTCAGTGCTTATTCTAGACAAGACCCTGATGGTCAGTGCTTATTCTAGACAAGACACTGATGGTCAGTGCTTATTCTAGACAAGACCCTGATGGTCAGTGCTTATTCTAGACAAGACCCTGATGGTCAGTGCTTATTCTAGACAAGACCCTGGATGGTCAGTGCTTATTCTAGACAAGACACTGATGGTCAGTGCTTATTCTAGACAAGACCCTGATGGTCAGTGCTTATTCTAGACAAGACCCTGATGGTCAGTGCTTATTCTAGACAAGACCCTGATGGTCAGTGCTTATTCTAGACAAGACCCTGATGGTCAGTGCTTATTCTAGACAATACCCTGATGGTCAGTGCTTATTCTAGACAAGACCCTGATGGTCAGTGCTTATTCTAGACAATACCCTGATGGTCAGTGCTTATTCTAGACAAGACCCTGGTGGTCAGTGCTTATTCTAGACAAGACCCTGATGGTCAGTGCTTATTCTAGACAAGACACTGATGGTCAGTGCTTATTCTAGACAAGACCCTGATGGTCAATGCTTATTCTAGACAAGACCCTGATGGTCAGTGCTTATTCTAGACAAGACACTGATGGTCAGTGCTTATTCTAGACAAGACCCTGATGGTCAGTGCTTATTCTAGACAAGACCCTGATGGTCAGTGCTTATTCTAGACAAGACCCTGGTGGTCAGTGCTTATTCTAGACAAGACCCTGATGGTCAGTGCTTATTCTAGACAAGACCCTGATGTCAGTGCTTATTCTAGACAAGACCCTGGTGGTCAGTGCTTATTCTAGACAAGACCCAGATGGTCAGTGCTTATTCTAGACCAGACCCTGATGGTCAGTGCTTATTCTAGACAAGACCCTGATGGTCAGTGCTTATTCTAGACAAGGCCCTGATGGTCAGTGCTTATTCTAGACAAGACCCTGATGGTCAGTGCTTATTCTAGACCAGACCCTGATGGTCAGTACTTATTCTAGACCAGATCCTGATGGTCAGTGCTTATTCTAGACAATACCCTGATGGCCAGTGCTTATTCTATACAAGACCCTGGTGGTCAGTGCTTATTCTATACAAGACCCTGATGGTCAGTGCTTATTCTAGACAATACCCTGATGGTCAGTGCTTATTCTAGACAATACCCTGATGGTCAGTGCTTATTCTAGACAATACCCTGATGGTCAGTGCTTATTCTAGACAAGACCCTGATGGTCAGTGCTTATTCTAGACAAGACCCTGATGGTCAGTGCTTATTCTAGACAAGACCCTGATGGTCAGTGCTTATTCTAGACAAGACCCTGATGGTCAGTGCTTATTCTAGACAATACCCTGATGGTCAGTGCTTATTCTAGACAATACCCTGATGGTCAGTGCTTATTCTAGACAAGACCCTGATGGTCAGTGCTTATTCTAGACAAGACCCTGATGGTCAGTGCTTATTCTAGACAAGACCCTGATGGTCAGTGCTTATTCTAGACAATACCCTGATGGTCAGTGCTTATTCTAGACAATACCCTGATGGTCAGTGCTTATTCTAGACAAGACCCTGATGGTCAGTGCTTATTCTAGACAAGACCCTGATGGTCAGTGCTTATTCTAGACAAGACCCTGATGGTCAGTGCTTATTCTAGACAAGACACTGATGGTCAGTGCTTATTCTAGACAAGACCCTGATGGTCAATGCTTATTCTAGACAAGACCCTGATGGTCAGTGCTTATTCTAGACAAGACACTGGTGGTCAGTGCTTATTCTAGACAAGACACTGATGGTCAGTGCTTATTCTAGACAAGACCCTGATGGTCAGTGCTTATTCTAGACAAGACCCTGATGGTCAGTGCTTATTCTAGACAAGACCCTGGTGGTCAGTGCTTATTCTAGACAAGACACTGATGGTCAGTGCTTATTCTAGACAAGACCCTGATGTCAGTGCTTATTCTAGACAAGACCCTGGTGGTCAGTGCTTATTCTAGACAAGACCCAGATGGTCAGTGCTTATTCTAGACAAGACACTGATGGCCAGTGATTATTCTAGACAAGACCCTGATGGTCAGTGTTTATTCTATACAAGACCCTGATGGTCAGTGCTTATTCTAGACAAGACACTGATGGTCAGTGATTATTCTAGACAAGATCCTGATGGTCAGTGTTTATTCTAGACAAGACCCTGATGGTCAGTGCTTATTCTAGACCAGACCCTGATGATCAGTGCTTATTCTATACAAGACCCTGATGGTCAGTGCTTATTCTAGACAAGACACTGATGGTCAGTGCTTATTCTAGACAAGATCCTGATGGTCAGTGCTTATTCTAGACAAGACACTGATGGCCAGTGATTATTCTAGACAAGACCCTGATGGTCAGTGCTTATTCTAGACCAGATCCTGATGGTCAGTGCTTATTCTATACAAGACCCTGATGGTCAGTGCTTATTCTATACAAGACCCTGATGGTCAGTGCTTATTCTAGACAAGACACTGATGGTCAGTGATTATTCTAGACAAGATCCTGATGGTCAGTGCTTATTCTAGACAAGACACTGATGGTCAGTGCTTATTCTAGACAAGATCCTGATGGTCAGTGCTTATTCTATACAAGACCCTGATGGTCAGTGCTTATTCTAGACCAGATCCTGATGGTCAGTGCTTATTCTAGACAAGACCCTGATGGTCAGTGCTTATTCTAGATCAGACCCTGGTGGTCAGTACTTATTATGGACAATACCATGATGGTCAGTGCTTATTCTATACAAGACCATGATGGTCAGTGCTTATTCTAGACAAGACCCTGATGGTCAGTGCTTATTCTAGACAAGACCCTGATGGTCAGTGCTTATTCTAGACAAGACCCTGATGGTCAGTGCTTATTCTAGACCAGACCTGATGGTCAGTGCTTATTCTAGACAAGACCCTGATGGTCAGTGCTTATTCTAGACAAGACCCTGATGGTCAGTGCTTATTCTAGACAAGACCCTGATGGTCAGTGCTTATTCTAGACAAGACCCTGATGGTCAGTGCTTATTCTAGACAAGACCCTGATGGTCAGTGCTTATTCTAGACAAGACCCTGATGGTCAGTGCTTATTCTAGACAAGACCCTGATGGTCAGTGCTTATTCTAGACAAGACCCTGATGGTCAGTGCTTATTCTAGACAAGACCCTGATGGTCAGTGCTTATTCTAGACAAGACCCTGATGGTCAGTGCTTATTCTAGACAAGACCCTGATGGTCAGTGCTTATTCTAGACAAGACCCTGATGGTCAGTGCTTATTCTAGACAAGACCCTGATGGTCAGTGCTTATTCTAGACAATACCCTGATGGTCAGTGCTTATTCTAGACAAGACCCTGATGGTCAGTGCTTATTCTAGACAAGACCCTGATGGTCAGTGCTTATTCTAGACAATACCCTGATGGTCAGTGCTTATTCTAGACAAGACCCTGGTGGTCAGTGCTTATTCTAGACAAGACACTGATGGTCAGTGCTTATTCTAGACAAGACCCTGATGGTCAGTGCTTATTCTAGACAAGACACTGATGGTCAGTGCTTATTCTAGACAAGACCCTGATGGTCAATGCTTATTCTAGACAAGACCCTGATGGTCAGTGCTTATTCTAGACAAGACCCTGGTGGTCAGTGCTTATTCTAGACAAGACACTGATGGTCAGTGCTTATTCTAGACAAGACCCTGATGGTCAGTGCTTATTCTAGACAAGACCCTGATGGTCAGTGCTTATTCTAGACAAGACCCTGGTGGTCAGTGCTTATTCTAGACAAGACACTGATGGTCAGTGCTTATTCTAGACAAGACCCTGATGTCAGTGCTTATTCTAGACAAGACCCTGGTGGTCAGTGCTTATTCTAGACAAGACCCAGATGGTCAGTGCTTATTCTAGACAAGACACTGATGGCCAGTGATTATTCTAGACAAGACCCTGATGGTCAGTGCTTATTCTATACAAGACCCTGATGGTCAGTGCTTATTCTAGACAAGACACTGATGGTCAGTGATTATTCTAGACAAGATCCTGATGGTCAGTGTTTATTCTAGACAAGACCCTGATGGTCAGTGCTTATTCTAGACCAGACCCTGATGATCAGTGCTTATTCTATACAAGACCCTGATGGTCAGTGCTTATTCTAGACAAGACACTGATGGTCAGTGCTTATTCTAGACAAGATCCTGATGGTCAGTGCTTATTCTAGACAAGACACTGATGGTCAGTGATTATTCTAGACAAGACCCTGATGGTCAGTGCTTATTCTAGACCAGATCCTGATGGTCAGTGCTTATTCTAGACAAGACCCTGATGGTCAGTGCTTATTCTATACAAGACCCTGATGGTCAGTGCTTATTCTAGACAAGACCCTGATGGTCAGTGCTTATTCTAGACAAGACCCTGATGGTCAGTGCTTATTCTAGACAAGACCCTGATGGTCAGTGCTTATTCTAGACAAGACCCTGATGGTCAGTGCTTATTCTATACAAGACCCTGATGGTCAGTGCTTATTCTAGACCAGATCCTGATGGTCAGTGCTTATTCTAGACAAGACCCTGATGGTCAGTGCTTATTCTAGACAAGACCCTGATGGTCAGTGCTTATTCTAGACAATACCCTGATGGTCAGTGCTTATTCTAGACAAGACCCTGATGGTCAGTGCTTATTCTAGACAGAAAAGTCCCTGATGGTCAGTGTTTATTCTAGACAAGACCCTGATGGTCAGTGCTTATTCTAGACAAGACCCTGATGGTCAATGCTTATTCTAGACAAGACCCTGATGGTCAGTGCTTATTCTAGACAAGACCCTGATGGTCAGTGCTTATTCTAGACAAGACACTGATGGTCAGTGCTTATTCTAGACAAGACCCTGATGGTCAATGCTTATTCTAGACAAGACCCTGATGGTCAGTGCTTATTCTAGACAAGACCCTGGTGGTCAGTGCTTATTCTAGACAAGACACTGATGGTCAGTGCTTATTCTAGACAATACCCTGATGGTCAGTGCTTATTCTAGACAATACCCTGATGGTCAGTGCTTATTCTAGACAATACCCTGATGGTCATTGCTTATTCTAGACAAGGCCCTGATGGTCAGTGCTTATTCTAGACAATACCCTGATGGTCAGTGCTTATTCTAGACAAGACACTGGTGGTCAGTGCTTATTCTAGACAAGACACCGATGGTCAGTGCTTATTCTAGACAAGACACTGATGGTCAGTGCTTATTCTAGACAAGACACTGATGGTCAATGCTTATTCTAGACAAGACCCTGATGGTCAGTGCTTATTCTAGACAAGACCCTGGTGGTCAGTGCTTATTCTAGACAAGACCCTGGTGGTCAGTGCTTATTCTAGACAAGACACTGATGGTCAGTGCTTATTCTAGACAAGACCCTGATGTCAGTGCTTATTCTAGACAAGACCCTGGTGGTCAGTGCTTATTCTAGACAAGACCCAGATGGTCAGTGCTTATTCTAGACCAGACCCTGATGGTCAGTGCTTATTCTAGACAAGACCCAGATGGTCAGTGCTTATTCTAGACCAGACCCTGATGGTCAGTGCTTATTCTAGACAAGGCCCTGATGGTCAGTACTTATTCTAGACAAGGCCCTGATGGTCAGTGCTTATTCTAGACAAGACCCTGATGGTCAGTGCTTATTCTAGACCAGACCCTGATGGTCAGTACTTATTCTAGACAAGACCCTGATGGTCAGTGCTTATTCTAGACAAGACCCTGATGGTCAGTGTTTATTCTAGACAAGACACTGATGATCAGTGTTTATTCTAGACAAGACCCTGATGGTCAGTGCTTATTCTAGACCAGACCCTGATGGTCAGTGCTTATTCTAGACCAGATCCTGATGGTCAGTGCTTATTCTATACAAGACCCTGATGGTCAGTGCTTATTCTATACAAGACCCTGATGGTCAGTGCTTATTCTAGACAAGACACTGATGGTCAGTGATTATTCTAGACAAGATCCTGATGGTCAGTGTTTATTCTAGACAAGACCCTGATGGTCAGTGCTTATTCTAGACCAGACCCTGATGATCAGTGCTTATTCTATACAAGACCCTGATGGTCAGTGCTTATTCTAGACAAGACACTGATGGTCAGTGCTTATTCTAGACAAGATCCTGATGGTCAGTGCTTATTCTAGACAAGACACTGATGGTCAGTGATTATTCTAGACAAGACCCTGATGGTCAGTGCTTATTCTAGACCAGATCCTGATGATCAGTGCTTATTCTATACAAGACCCTGATGGTCAGTGCTTATTCTATACAAGACCCTGATGGTCAGTGCTTATTCTAGACAAGACACTGATGGTCAGTGATTATTCTAGACAAGATCCTGATGGTCAGTGCTTATTCTATACAAGACACTGATGGTCAGTGCTTATTCTAGACAAGATCCTGATGGTCAGTGCTTATTCTAGACCAGATCCTGATGGTCAGTTCTTATTCTAGACAAGACCCTGATGGTCAGTGCTTATTCTAGATCAGACCCTGATGGTCATTGCTTATTATGGACAATACCCTGATGGTCAGTGCTTATTCTATACAATACCCTGATGGTCAGTGCTTATTCTAGACAAGACCCTGCTGGTCAGTGCTTATTCTAGACAATACCCTGATGGTCAGTGCTTATTCTAGACAAGACACTGGTGGTCAGTGCTTATTCTAGACAAGACACCGATGGTCAGTGCTTATTCTAGACAAGACACTGATGGTCAGTGCTTATTCTAGACAAGACACTGATGGTCAATGCTTATTCTAGACAAGACCCTGATGGTCAGTGCTTATTCTAGACAAGACCCTGGTGGTCAGTGCTTATTCTAGACAAGACCCTGGTGGTCAGTGCTTATTCTAGACAAGACACTGATGGTCAGTGCTTATTCTAGACAAGACCCTGATGTCAGTGCTTATTCTAGACAAGACCCTGGTGGTCAGTGCTTATTCTAGACAAGACCCAGATGGTCAGTGCTTATTCTAGACCAGACCCTGATGGTCAGTGCTTATTCTAGACAAGACCCAGATGGTCAGTGCTTATTCTAGACCAGACCCTGATGGTCAGTGCTTATTCTAGACAAGGCCCTGATGGTCAGTACTTATTCTAGACAAGGCCCTGATGGTCAGTGCTTATTCTAGACAAGACCCTGATGGTCAGTGCTTATTCTAGACCAGACCCTGATGGTCAGTACTTATTCTAGACAAGACCCTGATGGTCAGTGCTTATTCTAGACAAGACCCTGATGGTCAGTACTTATTCTAGACAAGACCCTGATGGTCAGTGCTTATTCTAGACAAGACCCTGATGGTCAGTGTTTATTCTAGACAAGACACTGATGATCAGTGTTTATTCTAGACAAGACCCTGATGGTCAGTGCTTATTCTAGACCAGACCCTGATGGTCAGTGCTTATTCTAGACCAGATCCTGATGGTCAGTGCTTATTCTATACAAGACCCTGATGGTCAGTGCTTATTCTATACAAGACCCTGATGGTCAGTGCTTATTCTAGACAAGACACTGATGGTCAGTGATTATTCTAGACAAGATCCTGATGGTCAGTGTTTATTCTAGACAAGACCCTGATGGTCAGTGCTTATTCTAGACCAGACCCTGATGATCAGTGCTTATTCTATACAAGACCCTGATGGTCAGTGCTTATTCTAGACAAGACACTGATGGTCAGTGCTTATTCTAGACAAGATCCTGATGGTCAGTGCTTATTCTAGACAAGACACTGATGGTCAGTGATTATTCTAGACAAGACCCTGATGGTCAGTGCTTATTCTAGACCAGATCCTGATGATCAGTGCTTATTCTATACAAGACCCTGATGGTCAGTGCTTATTCTATACAAGACCCTGATGGTCAGTGCTTATTCTAGACAAGACACTGATGGTCAGTGATTATTCTAGACAAGATCCTGATGGTCAGTGCTTATTCTATACAAGACACTGATGGTCAGTGCTTATTCTAGACAAGATCCTGATGGTCAGTGCTTATTCTATACAAGACCCTGATGGTCAGTGCTTATTCTAGACCAGATCCTGATGGTCAGTGCTTATTCTATACAAGACACTGATGGTCAGTGCTTATTCTAGACAAGATCCTGATGGTCATTGCTTATTATGGACAATACCCTGATGGTCAGTGCTTATTCTATACAATACCCTGATGGTCAGTGCTTATTCTAGACAAGACCCTGCTGGTCAGTGCTTATTCTAGACAATACCCTGATGGTCAGTGCTTATTCTAGACAAGACACTGGTGGTCAGTGCTTATTCTAGACAAGACACCGATGGTCAGTGCTTATTCTAGACCAGACCCTGATGGTCAGTGCTTATTCTAGACAAGGCCCTGATGGTCAGTACTTATTCTAGACAAGGCCCTGATGGTCAGTGCTTATTCTAGACAAGACCCTGATGGTCAGTGCTTATTCTAGACCAGACCCTGATGGTCAGTGCTTATTCTAGACCAGACCCTGATGGTCAGTGTTTATTCTAGACAAGACCCTGATTGTCAGTGCTTATTCTAGACCAGACCATGATGATCAGTGCTTATTCTATACAAGACCCTGATGGTCAGTGCTTATTCTAGACAAGACACTGATGGTCAGTGCTTATTCTAGACAAGATCCTGATGGTCAGTGCTTATTCTAGACAAGACACTGATGGCCAGTGATTATTCTAGACAAGACCCTGATGGTCAGTGCTTATTCTAGACCAGATCCTGATGATCAGTGCTTATTCTATACAAGACACTGATGGTCAGTGCTTATTTTATACAAGACCCTGATGGTCAGTGCTTATTCTAGACAAGACACTGATGGTCAGTGATTATTCTAGACAAGATCCTGATGGTCAGTGTTTATTCTAGACAAGACCCTGATGATCAGTGCTTATTCTATACAAGACCCTGATGGTCAGTGCTTATTCTAGACAAGACACTGATGGTCAGTGCTTATTCTAGACAAGATCCTGATGGTCAGTGCTTATTCTAGACAAGACACTGATGGTCAGTGATTATTCTAGACAAGACCCTGATGGTCAGTGCTTATTCTAGACCAGATCCTGATGATCAGTGCTTATTCTATACAAGACCCTGATGATCAGTGCTTATTCTATACAAGACCCTGATGGTCAGTGCTTATTCTAGACAAGACACTGATGGTCAGTGATTATTCTAGACAAGATCCTGATGGTCAGTGCTTATTCTATACAAGACCCTGATGGTCAGTGCTTATTCTAGACCAGATCCTGATGGTCAGTTCTTATTCTAGACAAGACCCTGATGGTCAGTGCTTATTCTAGATCAGACCCTGGTCGTCAGTACTTATTATGGACAATACCCTGATGGTCAGTGCTTATTCTATACAAGACCCTGGTGGTCAGTGCTTATTCTATACAAGACCATGATGGTCAGTGCTTATTCTAGACCAGATTCTGATGGTCAGTGCTTATTCTAGACCAGATCCTAGTGGTCAGTACTTATTCTAGACAAGACCCTGATGGTCAGTGCTTATTCTAGACAAGGCCCTGATGGTCAGTACTTATTCTAGACAAGGCCCTGATGGTCAGTGCTTATTCTAGACAAGACCCTGATGGTCAGTGCTTATTCTAGACCAGACCCTGATGGTCAGTGCTTATTCTAGACCAGACCCTGATGGTCAGTGTTTATTCTAGACAAGACCCTGATTGTCAGTGCTTATTCTAGACCAGACCATGATGATCAGTGCTTATTCTATACAAGACCCTGATGGTCAGTGCTTATTCTAGACAAGACACTGATGGTCAGTGCTTATTCTAGACAAGATCCTGATGGTCAGTGCTTATTCTAGACAAGACACTGATGGCCAGTGATTATTCTAGACAAGACCCTGATGGTCAGTGCTTATTCTAGACCAGATCCTGATGATCAGTGCTTATTCTATACAAGACCCTGATGGTCAGTGCTTATTTTATACAAGACCCTGATGGTCAGTGCTTATTCTAGACAAGACACTGATGGTCAGTGATTATTCTAGACAAGATCCTGATGGTCAGTGTTTATTCTAGACAAGACCCTGATGGTCAGTGCTTATTCTAGACCAGACCCTGATGATCAGTGCTTATTCTATACAAGACCCTGATGGTCAGTGCTTATTCTAGACAAGACACTGATGGTCAGTGCTTATTCTAGACAAGATCCTGATGGTCAGTGCTTATTCTAGACAAGACACTGATGGTCAGTGATTATTCTAGACAAGACCCTGATGGTCAGTGCTTATTCTAGACCAGATCCTGATGATCAGTGCTTATTCTATACAAGACCCTGATGATCAGTGCTTATTCTATACAAGACCCTGATGGTCAGTGCTTATTCTAGACAAGACACTGATGGTCAGTGATTATTCTAGACAAGATCCTGATGGTCAGTGCTTATTCTATACAAGACACTGATGGTCAGTGCTTATTCTAGACAAGATCCTGATGGTCAGTGCTTATTCTATACAAGACCCTGATGGTCAGTGCTTATTCTAGACCAGATCCTGATGGTCAGTTCTTATTCTAGACAAGACCCTGATGGTCAGTGCTTATTCTAGATCAGACCCTGGTCGTCAGTACTTATTATGGACAATACCCTGATGGTCAGTGCTTATTCTATACAAGACCCTGGTGGTCAGTGCTTATTCTATACAAGACCATGATGGTCAGTGCTTATTCTAGACCAGATTCTGATGGTCAGTGCTTATTCTAGACCAGATCCTAGTGGTCAGTGCTTATTCTAGAAAAGACCCTGATGGGCAGTGCTTATTCTAGACAAGTCCCTGATGGTCAGTGTTTATTCTAGACAAGACCCTGATGGTCAGTGCTTATTCTAGACAAGACCCTGATGATCAATGCTTATTCTAGACAAGACGCTGATGGTCAATGCTTATTCTAGACAAGACCCTGATGGTTAGTGCTTATTCTAGACAAGACCCTGGTGATCAGTGCTTATTCTAGACAAGACCCTGATGGTCAGTGCTTATTCTAGACAAGACCATGATGGTCAGTGCTTATTCTAGACAAGACCCTGATGGTCAATGCTTATTCTAGACAAGACCCTGATGGTCAGTGCTTATTCTAGACCAGACCCTTAACTTCGCCCCACTTCTCCGTATTGTTTCTCTCTTTTTTTAAAATTGTCATACAAAATGTTGTCAAGTAAGCTACACTGGCCATTGTAAAGTACACCTTGTATTCAAATGTTGTATTTAATTATGTGTACTGTAATCTTATTTTGTTGAAATCTATTAAATAATACCATTTAAGGGAGCAATCCCACGCTTTCTCACTGCTCACAAAACTTCTGACCTACATGTAGAATGATGTCCGATTGGTTAATACTGTAAGCAATATGGTATGTATTGGAGGATTCTTTGATAAATGTGAGCACATGTACATCTTTTAATTAACTCTTTGCATGCTAGCAGACAAATATGTCATGAAATTTCATTAGATGGATGCACGTTCGCTTCAGGTGCGAAAGGTCCGGAGTTCGAGCCCCGCTGGAGCCGTTATGATTGTGCCCTCAAGGCATTTAAATTCCACGTTGCCTCTTCTTTCTCCCTTGTGGCGATGGATTCCATCAGGAATGAGGTCTTGAGAGTGATTAAGAAAAGTTGTAAGAACTTGATTCGCAATTGAGCTAAAATAAATTTGTATAAACTAAATTCCATGACATATTTCCAGAGCCCTAGGGTACTGACTGTCACTTGAATGTAATTCTGATGTCAATTGGGGATTATCTTAAAAGTAGACATACAGTGCTTTGAAAGTACATTATTTTGTTAACCATTGTGTTTTACGTTTATTTATCGTCGCTACCGGTTGCCCATATGAGCGACGCCTCCTGAAGAGATTAGTCATTAGAGATTTTTGGAGAATAGTGCAATGATACAGACAGAGACCCATTCCAGAGTCTCCTCTGGTTCTTTTACATGCACGGTGTAAAGCACCGACACAAGACCTCGGTTTAAAGTCCCATCTGAAAGACTGTTAATTTTATTAGGGTCAGACGGGGGATCTGTAAACCATTTCATCACTACAGCCCTCTAAATAGGCTAGCAATATGAGTAGATCCAGATCAGCCGTCTCATCAGGATCTGCACTTTTTGCTAGTAATTTTCACTATATTTAGGAAAAATTAACCATTTTGATATAAATGAACTAGCCTAAATGTAATTTTCTGATTAATTTATTGATCTAAAAATATCATGGACCAGTCCACGTGAGGTTTTGTTTGGATTAAAGTTACAGTTGGTAGAATATGATATGAAGTATTTAAAATTGTATAACAATAAATCTTAAGAAATGCACTTGATACAGACGGATCTGTAGTCCAGTGGTAACACGCTGGACTGGTAATCCAGGATCACTTGTTTGATCCCCGTCTGACCCTAATAAAATTGAATACTAGACACTTCGGCTTAGACACTTCGGCCCTAAGACACTTCGGCCCTTTTACCATAGACACTTCGGCCCCGTTACCCTAGACACTTCGGCCCATTTTATATATGTGTGTGGGTCGTACGCCCGTACCGCCGAATTAAACAATTTACAATTCACTGATTGCTAAGAGATTACGGCTGAGCGTTTATTTGAATATAGTGTATAAGTTCTAAACCGTTGTGACATTTTTAATAGACTTAATATTAGTAAAATATAAGTTTTGTATTAACTATTGTACCTATGTTCCCTCCATATGTGTGTTGGTTTGGAAGCATCGCTATTATTGCATAGCTGTATAGGTGTCTAAATGTAGAATGATAAATGTATAATAAAAGGTTTTATATACGAGTACAATCAGTTGTTCTTACTCAATCACAATTACAACTGAAACTCGGTGACACAAAGACTATTAGTTAATTATGTATAAATGGGTCGAAGTGTCTTAGGAAATAAGGGCCGACGTATCTTAGGGCCGAAGTGTCTAGGGCCGAAATGTCTTAGGGCCGTAGTGTCTATGGGCCGAATTGTCTTAGGGCCAAAGTGTCTGGTTACCATAAAATTAACAGTCTTTCAGATGGGACGTTAAACCGAGGTCTCGTGTCGGTGCTTTACACCGTGCACGTAAAAGAGCCAGAGGAGACTCTGGAATGGGTCTCTGTCTGTATCATGCACTATCTAAATAATTGTCTCAACCAATTGCTATATTAAAACAAATAAAACAAACAAAGTTCCAACAAATGAACATTATAAGTCTTGAAGAATGTAACGGTCAACCACCTGGTTCTTGCCTTCTTGTTTGTCAGCAGGTCTTGAAGAATGCAACCAACAACCAGGTCTTGAGTAAACCGAGGTCTTGTGTCGGTGCTTTACACCATGCATGTAAAAGAACCAGAGGAGACTCTGGAATGGGTCTCTGTCTGTATCATTGCACTATTCTCCATAAATCTAAAATGACTAATCTCTTCGGGAGGCATCACTCATATGGGCAACCGGTAGCTACGATAAATAAACGTAAAACACACACACACAATAAAAATGTTATGTTTTATGAGTTGCATTAATGAAATGGGCTGTTGCTAATGTTTTCAAAACTTGTAGCCCAATCCTTTCACACTTTGAAAATGTTATGCATATGTAAATTATCAACGTTTCATGTATGTTAGAAATGTGACAGTAATGTTATTGTGACATTGTATTCCTCATTATGAAAAAGTTGGAATAAAATATTATAAAAAAGTATTAATAAAATATTTATTAGATATTTATTAGAAAAGTCAATCTGTCAAAATTAATGGTCTATCTTCCTTTCAATCAAGTTTGTAGTTAATTTATTTTAATCCAAATGTCCCGGATTGGTAACCATACTTGCAAGGACGCTTATTGAAATGCATACGTATCCAAGCACAAGTTTGTTTGTGATGGTAAAAGTAATTATGGTCGTTAGTTTTCGCGATGTGGAATTTCCTAGAGCAAAATTATCTTGGTTTTTATTACTACATGTGGGACCACTGCTTATAATACACAGGGATCCCAGCTGAATACCAGAAGTCAATACGAAAATTGCATATTTTATTTTTTGAACACACTTGAACCTGTTATAGCCAACCCAGAGAGAGAAGCAATGTAGAATTTAAGTGATGTGCACAAACTCTGGGCCTCTCAACCTTGAAGCGAATATACTACCACTGCGCTATCACAACTTCCACAAAACCATTTGAATACCAAAATCACAAATAGATATCGCGCCATACGTAAATCCAACTTCACGTCCTACATGAATGATGAAGAACGTTGTTGGTTTAAACATATTTATTCGACTTTATACAACATAATTTAGGATATATTACGGGTATATCGCGGTACTAGCTATTAAAAACAAAACGTCAGATATACTATTATGTACCTGAATCTAAAACTAATTTTGCTTCATCCTATGACTTCTCCACTTCAACATTACAAATACACAAAGAAGAAACTTTATACTATTGGGAATCACTTGTAATTTTGCTTCATCCTATGACTTCTCCACTTCAACATTACAAATACACAAAGAAGAAATACTATTGGGAATCACTTGTGTTAGTCATGTTTTTGCCGCCATTGTGTCAGCAGCTATGTAATCAGTAGTTCCGGGTATACCGCAGCAAATGGCCAAGGCCCTGATTTGGGTGTTTACACAAAGGTAGTCATAATAAAGAATGATACGTGTCGTTATTTTACCTCACTCTGAAAAATTGTGGATCCTTCGGTATGTCAAGACCAGCGGTATGTTAAGAAACGACTATACTACAAATAATTGTGTACGCAATAAATACAAATGGATTGAATTATGTTAGCTACCAATAACAAACTAAATACTTAAAATAGGGTTACATAAAAATTTAATTACTAACATTTGTGTTAGAACTAACTCATATCAGAACAATGTTTAAATCATACTTCCTAGTTTGAATTTGATCTGAAAATGAAACTAACTGTACAGCTGAAAGGCTAAAGTACATGTAAAGATAAATACTAAAATAGTAAAATACAGATCACTGCAAAACACCTAAATTATTTCAATCACATCACCATCACGATCTGTTCAGACGACATTGTGAAATAAAACAATCGGTCTTACATGTGCTTTCCTAACTTGTGCATGTATAAAAGGAGCTTGTGCGAAGGTATGTGCTATATGATTTCTCTAAATTTAATAGTGACACATCTTGATGGATAAATCTACTTTTGCACCGTTTGAAAAATATTGCTGACAACTGACTGATTTCATCGTTATCATCTAACCATAACTAATGAACTTCATAAAGAATTAAGGATACAGTCATATATTTAAAATATGTCGGTTAATAATTTTATGAAACAATACATGAGTCCCTGTGTATCGATAGCCTTACCAATGGCTTAACAAGTATCACATTTTTTCTGGATGGATGAAACAGAAATTTAATTCGTGAATTTATTAATTTTGTAAACAAGTTCAACCTCACGTGTGTTCGTTAAAAATAGCAAGCATACGCTATGGATTATTCAATGGGTTCAAAGCCGTTAGGTGGAGGAACGGTAGATGTAGATCGACAATTAGCAACTGTGAAACAACAGCTAGATATTGAGGTTATGACGAGAAAATTACAAGTATGAACAACTTCTTATAAACGGTGTTGACCTTGATTTTGACCTCGTGTTGCATTATCCTAGGATGATTTTGTTATTTCCTTATGAGCTATTTGATGTGTGCATGGGTATATAAATTGGTTATGAACTCTACTTAATTTAGCTCGACAGTTTCCACTGTCCTAATGATCTTGTGATGTTCTTCAATGTGACAGTCTTGTGTTTTAATTATAATTATGGATAACTTCATAAGACGAATGATAAGAGTGCAGTGTTGGGGTTTTCATCCAACTTCATGGATATATGTAGTTATATTCCATTAATGTCAAACCTGTTGCGGGGATGTAGACATGTTTTCCTGGGCAAGCTTAGCCGACCTAAGTGGTTAACCAGTACTAAGCAATGTGTGTGAGGTGCCTTGCTCAATGACACTACATACGTGGCCTGACTGAGTATCGAACCCAGGAATGATCGATTCCAAATCCGACGCTCTACCACTGGACCACAGACCACATCATAATTTATGTACATATGTATATATTTCCACAACAATATCAGAATTTTAATATTTGTATTTTTCTGGAAATGTTTACTAAGATGCATGTATTATGTCCTAGAAATAAATTCGCAGCGCTGATCCGAGCTAAGAAATATTCAGTGTCAACCTTAGACACACTATCATCATCAACTTATAAGTCTAAATATTTGGACTACCAGACAGACAGACACTGATTGCTGTCTTACAGTCGACACACAGTTTCAGCCCACACACTATATTGATCATCTAGTGGAACAACCGTGCCCAAACCACCGTCAACATGGCCTCTTTGGATGCCTTCCCGTCAGTTCTGGTCATCAACACCACATAGATTGTCGGCCGTTTTTATCCTTCTTAGTTTTTGTAGTAAGAGACATTTACAAAATGTAGATGTATAGAAATTCTTTTACTTGGTCCCCTAGTCCTATATATATAAGACAGGTAGGTCTACATAAAAAATAATTTTTCAATCTGTTATTGAAAAATGCCTTGATAGTAAAATGTTACATTTTTCAAGTCTAAATATTTGAACTACCTGCTGTTATGCATAGTATTTGCAAATATATACATTGTACTCTATGAAGAGTGCCATAATCATTGATGATGATGATGATGATGTTTCAATTGTGTTCCGGAATCAATCATTATCATTTATTTTATAATTATCATATACCTGGTAACCATCCCCCATGGCGATGAATTCCATCAGGAATGATGTCTCGAGAGAGTTTAATATAATGTTGTAAGAACTAATAACGACCAAAAATAAATTTGTATAGACTACATGTAACATTTATAATTTGTCCGCCTCCGTGGTCGAGTGGTTACGGTCTCTGACTTGTATACCACTGTAACCTATCATCACTGATGGTCACAGGTTCGAGCCCCGCTCAGGCCGTGTCTCATTTATATGAAAAAGTTGGCAGTTTCTTACGGAGGTTGGTGCACTCAAGTACTGGTTAACCGCTGGAGCCTGCCCAGGAAAGGTGTTGTTAAGTAAACTGCCCGCCGGCGATATAGCCCAAAATGTTGCTGATGCAGGTGTAAAACCCGAAATATAACATAACTTAACATTTATAATTTGTGTAAAACAGTAAATTATAATAAAAAAACGACAAGACATACATGTATGTAAGGATATGTAAGATATAAATCAACTGTCGATAAATGTGTGACAGGTTTAACCGTGTTGATCTTTATTGGTGAATTAAAATTGACATATTCCCATAGACCAATACTATTCTATCCCTATCATTTATTTCAGAAAATTACAGACAAATGTTTCCAGAAGTGTGTATCAAAACCAGGAAGTTCTTTAGATAACTCACAACAGGTTAGCTTTATAGATCTGTGTATCAGGTAGTTAGTGTAGGAAGTTATTGAATTTGTTAAATATAAAGTTGAATGTTTTGAAACGCATGAATTTAATTAAGAGCATTACCAACTAGAGAATGCAACATGTATATATGTTCTTGATGCTAGTGTCTAGAATCAGTCATTGGCGTAGCTTCCTATAGGCCGTGGCATACACTTTCCCCCGAAAAATCGAAAAAATAAAAATGCCAAATCTGCAACTAAAATTTGGAGGCCAGGATTAAATTATATACGATATAAATAGTTTTCCTGGGGACGACCCCCGGACTCCCCTCCCATCTTAAGTTTTAAGTTGGCCTACACATCGATTCCAGCCAAGCTGCGCCCCTGGCAGTTCACTTGATTTTAGCGATTTCTTTTCTTCACATTTTATTAATTTATTATAAACCATTCAGTTACATTCACACTCCAGATCTGTGAAAGTCAATGTCAACATAGCCGAGTTACTTTATTCATGCCCGCTTGCAATTCTCCATTTTACATAGCTTTAACAATTACTATAGCAGTATAGCGTGACATCAACACCCTTTCAATGCAAACTTGAAAATGATAATTACGGGGGGGAATCTGATTGGTGTTGACGTGGACCAATTCAAACAGTATGACACACTTGCTCTGATGACTTAACACTACATACTGCTACACATAATTAATTAACACTATGCAAATAACATACAACATTGCATACAGAAAATGTGAAACGAATTACACATAGTTTATCAAATTGTTTTTGTATATATATAAACTCAACTTTTTTCGAACCCGTGACCATCAGTGATGATAGGTTACAGTGGTATGCAAGTCGACGACCGTACAGCTTTATTATTGAATATATATTATATACATGTGGTTCTTACGGAGGTTGGTGCACCAAGCACTGGTTAACCACTGGAGCCTGCCCAGGAAATGTGTTGCTAGGTAAACTAGCGACTTTAAATAAACTTAAAGAAGAAAAAAAGGTGTAACTGCAGCAAATGATTCTCTATAATATAGATATAATATACAAGAGACTTATGAGCAGTTCTCTCCTAGTGTCAATGTTACTACTCCATGTACATGTAAGTAAGAAGTCTTGATCTGCCAGTGTCATTAAATAAACATGCTGAGCATATAATTTACTGAGCAAAAATAACAACTTGCCAGGGGTAAAATAATAAAAGTATGATCGCTATCTCCTGTCAAGTGTTTACGAACATGTAACAAGTAGATAGGGAAGCAACTAAATATGGTTATTTCGCTGTCGTATTTAAATATAAATGTTCTCTTAGTCAATCATAAATAGCGGGAAACATTCAGCCAATGTGGAAGGTCAGCTGATACTGTTTGAACAGATGAGTTCCTATAGCAACTTACAAAATTTCACAACGCATTTAAGTAATCTGCAGGTATTACATTATATTCTATGGGCAAACTAGTTGTTACTCTCATGTAAAGATATACATTTGCTATTTTGCTCAAATTCAGACTTTAATATTTTTTATGTCACTTCACATATACTGTGAAATGGTCCAAATATTTAAATAAGACAGCGAAATAACCATATTTGGTTGCTTCCCTATCTACTTGTTACATGTTCGTAAACACTTGTTTCTTCATGGACAGATATGCTGACTGCAGTAAATGTTCTTGTATTTCAGAAATGTCTAGCTTTCTGCATGTACAGATATGCTGACTGCAGTACATGTTCTTGTATTTCAGAAATGTCTAGCTTTCTGCATGTACAGATATGCTGACTGCAGTACATGTTCTTGTATTTCAGAAATGCCTAACTTTATGCATGGACAGATATAATGACTGCAGTAAATGTTCTTGTATTTCAGAAATGCCTAACTTTGTACATGGACAGATATAATGACTGCAGTAAATGTTCTTGTATTTCAGAAATGTCTAGCTTTCTGCATGTACAGATATGCTGACTGCAGTACATGTTCTTGTATTTCAGAAATGCCTAACTTTATGCATGGACAGATGATATAATGACTGCAGTAACTGTTCTTGTATATCAGAAATGCCTAGCTTTCTGCATGGACAGATATGCTGACTGCAGTAAATGTTCTTGTATTTCAGAAATGCCTAACTTTATGCATGGACAGATATAATGACTGCAGTAAATGTTCTTGTATTTCAGAAATGTCTAGCTTTCTGCATGGACAGATATGCTGATACAGAAAGGCTTGTAACGCAGACACTAGTAACCAGGTTACAGCAGGAGTCCTGATATCTTTCTGTAGACATAAATAATGACAAAATATACGTGTGCACGAACAAATGGTGAAAATATAGATGTACTGGAAGAAATGGTGAAAATATGTGTATATAGGAACACTACTAGCCAGGTTACAATAAGAATCGTGATGAGCGGCATACATAAACAGTAATTGATAATGTAACGTCGAAGATGTGTAGTCTCGTTGAGTCTCGTACAAACAGATAATTGTAATATGTTACGCATACATGTATCTTGAACACATGTATGTAAATTATTATTCAGGACATAATATTTATTGATATTCAATTCTACATGAACATAAAAGAGACCTATATTCTATAGTTAGCTTGGTCTATATATATAGTGTTATTTCTGGAGTGGAATGACAGGGCATCTCACACTTTTGCCATTTATGTCCGGCCTTGTGCTTACCTCAACAGGTGAATGACTTTGGGTGGGCATTCCTATATAAACAAAAGCTCGTCCCACCTGTTGACAGATATGTACTACTATAATTATGAAGCATACATGTAATTAGCTGTCAATCACCGTAAGTTGGCATAATTGTCTAGGGGATAAACCATAAATTCCCCTCCTGCACCTACCCCCCATTGCTGATCAAAATGCACTCTGCTTCTTTTTTGACCCAACATGTCCTTATTTCCGCTCTAGAATAAACCCTACTTTAGTTTATACAAATTTATTTTAGCTCGATTGCGAAACAGGTTCATACAACATATATTAATCACTCTCGAGACCTCATTCCTGATGGAATCCATCGCCACGAGGGAGATAGGAGAGGCAACCTGGCTAAGGGCACAATCATAACAGCTCCAGCGGGGCTCAAACTCCGGACCTTTCGCACCTGCAGCGAACGCGCATCCACTGCGCTATCACAACTTTATATGTGGCTTTACGCTGCAGCTGATCTGGATCTACGTTGTTTGCAACTGTGATTTTATTTACTCAGTAGGCAAAGGGTTAATGGAAACTATAGCCGTTTTCTTCGGGTGCATATAGTTTTTACACTGTCCGTCCGTCCAAGTCAATATTTCCTATCTAGGCTGTAACTTCTTGGGCTATGGAGAGATTTCAAAAGTAACGTACCACAAATGTTCGCCATATAGATGTGATGCATCGTACACATGACCCAGATCTGTAGCTACACGGTCAAGGTCACACTTTGGGGCATTCATCCCCTAATATGACATTTATTTGTTGTTTATTGATGTATTTGAGATTTAAGCTTTCACTCATCTTATGAAATGATTAGTTTATGCAAAGTTACTTTAGCTCGATTGCGAAACAAGTTCTTACAACTTATATTAATCACTCTCGAGACCTCGCTCCTGATGGAATACATTGTCACAAGGGAGAGAGAAGAAGCAACGTGGAATTTAAATGCCTTGCCTAAGGGCACAATCGTAACGGCTCCAGCGGGACTCAAACTCCGGGCCTTTCGCACCTGAAGCAAAAGCGCGACTACTGCGCTATCACGACTTCCATATGAAATGATTCACAAGAGATAAAGACATTTTATTTAAAGGAAAATCTTTGACAGATTGTTTGCCCATTTAAGCACCATCTAATTGCAATGTAAAAATGTGAGTGTAATTCTGAAACAATTATGAAAATCGCACTTTGTGAGCTATAACCTTGATTAAAATCACTTTCAACAGTCTGTGCTACATGTTTTTGTTTATGTTCAAACATTCCTGTTTTGTATATTATATAAATATTGCAAACACCTCATTAATATGGCATATTGCAAACGCCTCATTAATATGGCATATTGCAAACGCCTCATTAATATTCATGTTCTAGGGGTGATATTTTTCATGTTGCCCATATTTATTTTATTATACCGACCCCATGTACAAGTATTTGAAAGGATTTGACCACAGGCACAAGGCACACTTTTGTTTGGGCCCTATGGTAATATAGTAAGTAATGTTTACTGTAAACATTACTTACTATATGACCATAAGGCCAAAAAAAAATTGTGGATTTGACTTGTCTCTGTAAATCTATTTATATATTAATCTGTAAGTATCCAGAAGGTTTTATGCATGCATGCATTTCAATAAGCGCCTACTTATTAAGAGAAATACTTTGTTTTTAAGCAATATTTCAATGACTGATTCCGACCGGAAGTCAAAGCCATTATCGAAAATATTGACGGATCGGCGGCGAATAGTAAATAATATACCGTAGTCATGTGAGCTATAATCATCAATATTATAAAATTTGGCATGCAAGCTGATGAACTATGTCAGCAATCCAATACTACATTATCTAATGAACTATGTCAGCAATCCAATACTACATTATCTGATGAACTACGTCAGCAATCCAATACTACATTATCTGATGAACTATGTCAGCAATCCAATACTACATTATCTGATGAACTACATCAGCAGTCCAATACTACATTATCTGATGAACTATGTCAGCAATCCAGTACTACATTATCTGATGAACTATGTCAGCAATCCAGTACTACATTATCTGATGAACTACGTCAGCAATCCAATACTACATTATCTAATGAACTATGTCAGCAATCCAGTACTACATTATCTAATGAACTATGTCAGCAATCCAATACTACATTATCTGATGAACTATGTCAGCAATCCAGTACTACATTATCTGATGAACTACGTCAGCAATCCAATACTACATTATCTGATGAACTACGTCAGCAGTCCAATACTACATTATCTGATGAACTATGTCAGCAATCCAATACTACATTATCTGATGAACTACGTCAGCAATCCAGTACTACATTATCTGATGAACTATGTCAGCAATCCAGTACTACATTATCTGATGAACTATGTCAGCAATCCAGTACTACATTATCTGAGGAACTATGTCAGCAATCCAGTACTACATTATCTGATGAACTACGTCAGCAATCCAATACTACATTATCTGATGAACTACGTCAGCAATCCAATACTACATTATCTGATGAACTATGTCAGCAATCCAATACTACATTATCTGATGAACTATGTCAGCAATCCAATACTACATTATCTGATGAACTATGTCAGCAATCCAATACTACATTATCTGATGAACTATGTCAGCAATCCAATACTACATTATCTGATGAACTATGTCAGCAATCCAATACTACATTATCTGATGAACTATGTCAGCAATCCAATACTACATTATCTGATGAACTATGTCAGCAATCCAATACTACATTATCTGATGAACTATGTCAGCAATCCAATACTACATTATCTGATGAACTATGTCAGCAATCCAATACTACATTATCTGATGAACTATGTCAGCAATCCAATACTACATTATCTGATGAACTATGTCAGCAATCCAATACTACATTATCTGATGAACTATGTCAGCAATCCAATACTACATTATCTGATGAACTATGTCAGCAATCCAATACTACATTATCTGATGAACTACGTCAGCAGTCCAATACTACATTATCTGATGAACTACGTTAGCAATCCAATACTATAATATCTGATGAACTATGTCAGCAATCCAATACTACATTATCTGATGAACTACGTCAGCAGTCCAATACTACATTATCTGATGAACTACGTTAGCAATCCAATACTATAATATCTGATGAACTATGTCAGCAATCCAATACTACATTATCTGATGAACTACGTCAGCAGTCCAATACTACATTATCTGATGAACTACGTTAGCAATCCAATACTATAATATCTGATGAACTATGTCAGCAATCCAATACTACATTATCTGATGAACTACGTCAGCAGTCCAATACTACATTATCTGATGAACTACGTTAGCAATCCAATACTATAATATCTGATGAACTATGTCAGCAATCCAATACTACATTATCTGATGAACTACGTCAGCAGTCCAATACTACATTATCTGATGAACTACGTTAGCAATCCAATACTATAATATCTGATGAACTACGTCAGCAGTCCAATACTACAACATTATCTGATGAACTACGTTAGCAATCCAATACTACATTATCTGATGAACTATGTCAGCAATCCAATACTACATTATCTGATGAACTACGTTAGCAATCCAATACTACATTATCTGATGAACTATGTCAGCAATCCAGTACTACATTATCTGATGAACTATGTCAGCAATCCAATACTACATTATCTGATGAACTACGTTAGCAATCCAATACTACATTATCTGATGAACTATGTCAGCAATCCAGTACTACATTATCTGATGAACTATGTCAGCAATCCAATACTACATTATCTGATGAACTACGTCAGCAATCCAATACTACAACATTATCTGATGAACTACGTTAGAAATCCAATACTATAATATCTGATGAACTATGTCAGCAATCCAATACTACATTATCTGATGAACTATGTCAGCAATCCAATACTACATTATCTGATGAACTACGTTAACAATCCAATACTACATTATCTGATGAACTACGTCAGCAATCCAATACTACATTATCTGATGAACTATGTCAGCAACCAGTACTACATTATCTGATGAACTATGTCAGCAATCCAATACTACATTATCTGATGAACTACGTTAGCAATCCAATACTACAACATTAGTACTAATAGCTATAGAGGTGGGATAGATATGGTGACTACTTATCCACTGCATGATAGCTAAATGGCTGTCGTTTGTATGGAGATATAACAGTATATAAACCTAAATTTCTATGTAGTCCCAGTAATATCTATGGAGGTGGGATAGATATGGTGACTACTTATCCACTGCATGATAGCTAAATGGCTGTTGTTTGTATGGAGATATAACAGTATATTAACCTAAATTTCTATGTAGTCCCAGTAATATCTATGGAGGTGGGATAGATATGGTGACTACTTATCCACTACATGATAGCTAAATGGCTGTTGTTTGTATGGAGATATAACAGTATATTAACCTAAATTTCTATGTAGTCCCAGTAATATCTATGGAGGTGGGATAGATATGGCGACTACTTATCCACTGCATGATAGCTAAATGGCTGTTGTTTGTATGGAGATATAACAGTATATTAACCTAAATTTCTATGTAGTCCCAGTAATATCTATGGCGGTGGGATAGATATGGCGACTACTTATCCACTGCATGATAGCTAAATGGCTGTCGTTTGTATGGAGATATAATAGTATATTAACCTATATATCTATGAAGGAAAGGGTTAACTCTGCATGCTGTGTGTGTGTTTTACGTTTATTTATCATCGCTACCGGTTGCCCATATGAGCGACGCCTCCTGAAGAGATTAGTCATTTTAGATTTTGGAGAATAGTGCAATGATACAGACAGAGACCCATTCCAGAGTACTATCCTCTGGTTCTTTTACGTGCACGGTGTAAAGCACCGACACAAGACCTCGGTTTAACATCCCATCTAAAATACTGTTAATTTTATTAGGGTCGAACCTGCGATGCCTGGATTACCAGTTCAGCGTGTTACTGTGCATGCTTGGTAAAATAAAGACTATAACTAGTTAACCCTTTCCTTCATAGAGATTTAGGTTAATATACTACAATAAATTCAATACAAACGACAGCCATTTAGCTATCATGAAGTGGATAAGTAGTCGCCATATCTATCCCACCTCCTTAGCTATTACTGGGACTACATGAGATTCTGGCCTTTATTATGAACATTGGTTTGGCTACTACATTGTCAATGTATGTCGTATTGGTAATGGCGTCGAGAGGTGCTTCTATGAGGGAAAGGGTTAAGATAATTGCAGCAGACGACGATTCATTAATGTGTTTTTCTTATTTATAGCTGATATATGACGGTGAATTTCATTACAATTATGTTGTTATGACACAATTCTCTTGCAATTGCATGACATATTTGACTGTTATTTTCATCGCTAGCGTGCAAACCACAGGGATTCTGCACGTTTGGTGGTATTCGGCACGTTTGGGGGTACTTAAATATAGTACTTAAATATATATACTAGTACCCCCAAACGTGCCGAATCCCTGTGGTACTTAAATATATATACTAGTACCCCCAAACGTGCCGAATCCCTGTGGTGTACTTAAATATATATACTAGTACCCCCAAACGTGCCGAATCCCTGTGGTGCAAACAGCTAAAGTACCGTAAATGGGATTTGATTTGTTTATGTCTGGGTGGGTCTGTACAGTGTGTATGCATCATGTAGACCTTGCTGTAATGCCCAAGATAAAAACGTAATCAAAATATATGAAATATCCCCCTTGGGGTGGACTACCTCCATTGAGAGGGTCACAATTATGTTTTGATGAGCTGTGCTTTAGTATAAGCTTTATTTAGTTTACACCAATTGCGAAACAAGAATGAACATCTTACAGTCAAACATGTCTTAGGCAGCCAGCCAAGGGAATCACAGAAAGTGGCTGCTTAGCACAGGTGGCTGTTTAATAGAGGTCAAATGTATAGTAAAACAACCTATTGGGAATCTGGAAACTGGCTGCTTAATACAGGTTGGCTGCTTAATTGAGGTGACCACTAACACAGGTTTGACTATATTAATCACTCTCGTCGGCGCGTTTGAAAGCGTATGTGGTCATGCAGATGGGAGGTACCCGGAGAAAACCCAGCTGGCGACCATTGTACCTGGCGTACCATCTTGCATTACATGGGACCAAATTACAACAATTCCGTTGTATTTAAGATGTTATTTCCTGTTACATAGCCATATCCTTGGATACAGAACTTAAATAGATAGAAATAACCTTGCTACAGAGCCATATCTGTGGATACAGAACTTAAATAGATAGAAATAACCTTGCTACAGAGCCATATCTGTGGATACAGAACTTAAATAGATAGAAATAACCTTGCTACAGAGCCATATCTGTGGATACAAAACTTAAATAGATAGAAATAACCTTGCTACAGAGCCATATCTGTGGATACAGAACTTAAATAGATAGAAATAACCTTGCTACAGAGCCATATCTGTGGATACAGAACTTAAATAGATAGAAATAACCTTGCTACAGAGCCATATCTGTGGATACAAAACTTAAATAGATAGAAATAACCTTGCTACAGAGCCATATTTGTGGATACAGAACTTAAATAGATAGAAATAACCTTGCTACAGAGCCATATCTGTGGATACAGAACTTAAATAGATAGAAATAACCTGTTACAGAGCCATATCCTTGGATACAGAACTTAAATAGATAGAAATAACCTTGCTACAGAGCCATATATGTGGATACAGAACTTAAATAGATAGAAATAACCTGTTACAGAGCCATATCCTTGGATACAGAACTTAAATAGATAGAAATAGCCTTGCTACAGAGCCATATCCTTGGATACAGAACTTAAATAGATAGAAATAACCTTGCTACAGAGCCATATCTGTGGATACAGAACTTAAATAGATAGAAATAACCTTGCTACAGAGCCATATCCTTGGATACAGAACTTAAATAGATATAAATAACCTGTTACAGAGCCATATCCTTGGATACAGAACTTAAATAGATAGAAATAACCTGTTACAGAGCCATATCCTTGGATACAGAACTTAAATATATAGAAATAACCTTGCTACAGAGCCATATCTGTGGATACAGAACTTAAATATATAGAAATAACCTGTTACAGAGCCATATCCTTGGATACAGAACTTAAATAGATAGAAATAACCTTGCTATAGAGCCATATATGTGGATACAGAACTTAAATAGATAGAAATAACCTTGCTACAGAGCCATATCCTTGGATACAGAACTTAAATAGATAGAAATAACCTTGCTACAGAGCCATATCCTTGGATACAGAACTTAAATAGATAGAAATAACCTTGCTACAGAGCCATATCCTTGGATACAGAACTTAAATAGATATAAATAACCTGTTACAGAGCCATATCTTTGGATACAGAACTTAAATAGATAGAAATAACCTTGCTACAGAGCCATATCTGTGGATACAGAACTTTAATAGATAGAAATAACCTTGCTACAGAGCCATATCTGTGGATACAGAACTTAAATAGATAGAAATAACCTGTTACAGAGCCATATCCTTGGATACAGAACTTAAATAGATAGAAATAACCTGTTACAGAGCCATATCCTTGGATACAGAACTTAAATAGATAGAAATAACCTTGCTACAGAGCCATATCCTTGGATACAGAACTTAAATAGATAGAAATAACCTTGCTACAGAGCCATATCCTTGGATACAGAACTTAAATAGATAAAAATAACCTTGCTACAGAGCCATATCCTTGGATACAGAACTTAAATAGATAGAAATAACCTGTTACAGAGCCATATCCTTGGATACAGAACTTAAATAGATAGAAATAACCTTGCTACAGAGCCATATCCTTGGATACAGAACTTGAATAGATAGAAATAACCTTGGATACAAAACTTAAATAGAGAGAAATATCCTTGGATACAGAACTTAAATAGATAGAAATAACCTTGGTACAGAGCCATATCCTTGGATACAGAACTTAAATAGATAGAAATAACCTTGGATACAAAACTTAAATAGATAGAAATAACCTGTTACAGAACCATATCCTTGGATACAGAACTTAAATAGACAGAAATAACCTGTTACAGAGCCATATCATTGGATACAAAACTTAAATAGATAGAAATATCCTTGGATACAGAACTTGAATAGACAGAAATAACCTGTTACAGAGCCATTACCTTGGATGCAGAGCGTATTCGAGGGCATGGCTCTATTACAGATTATTTTTACCTCAGAGGCTCAGCCGGGTCTAGTCTAAATTACTTGTATCCGTATATTTAACATCATTGCTGTGTAAATTATTAATGTGTTAGTGGTTATCATTGGGATGTGGAGTCTATGTTTGGGTTAATCTAGTTTATACATGGATCATAAAGCTGTGAAAATTATCTGTTTTCTGTAACAGATTTGTTGACGATCTATATGTGACGTACAGCATGTCCGAGTTTTCTTCACGTGTTAGTTTCGATGGACAATCGCCCCACCATAAGTATACCAATTAACTCTTTGCACGCTGGTTGTGATAATTAACAGTTACATGTGTAATGTAATGTTTATTTGATGAATTGTCGTCTGCTACGATTATTGGAACTATTTATAGCTTTTATTTTACCCAGCATACAATGAGTTAATACCACAGAAACTTGAAATAAAAATGATAAATAGAGAAGCATTCTGTAACAGTTCTCTGCTTCTGCGCCATACTCACCATACCTCCAGCCAGACCCAACCCCCACCACGAAATAGAGAACGTGATTAATAGGGGTGATGCCTGCATATGTATATTAGTCATATTATGTATTGGAAGATACAGAAACTATCCACTTTCAGATACATCCGTGGTTCTTTTACCGTATGAGAAATGTCCGTACCAATACAACCTCGGTTTATAGTTCTGTCTGGCAGACTTTATATTATTAGGGCCAGATGGGGGATCGAACAGGCGATACAATCTGTGTATCCCGAATATCGAGATGTATGGTACAGAATTACCGTTATATCTCATATGGGTGCCTATGCATATTTATGTGTAGACTAATCTTAGTTAAATTATCTCTTGAAGAATGATTATCTATTTAAGTTCTGTATCCAAGGATATGGCTCTGTAGCAAGGCTATTTCTATCTATTTAAGTTTTGTATCCAAGGATATGGCTCTGTAACAGGTTATTTCTATCTAGTTAAGTTCTGTATCCAATGAGATGGCTCTGTAGCAAGGCTATTTCTATCTATTTAAGTTCTGTATCCAAGGATATGGCTCTGTAGCAAGGCTATTTCCATCTATTTAAGTTTTGTATCCAAGGATATGGCTCTGTAGCAAGGCTATTTCTATCTATTTAAGTTCTGTATCCACAGATATGGCTCTGTAGCAAGGCTATTTCTATATATTTAAGTTTTGTATCCAAGGATATGGCTCTGTAGCAAGGCTATTTCTATCTATTTAAGTTCTGTATCCACAGATATGGCTCTGTAGCAAGGCTATTTCTATATATTTAAGTTTTGTATCCAAGGATATGGCTCTGTAGCAAGGTTATTTCTATCTATTTAAGTTTTGTATCCAAGGATATGGCTCTGTAGCAAGGTTATTTCTATATATACTGAGTCAAAAAAGAAACGATACCAAACTAAAAATGACGTAAAACGGATAAAACCATAGAAAGGTTTAATATATTATTACGTATCAGTACCGGGTATCTTATTGCAACGTCAGCCAACCATAAACACAGGTAAATAAACACCCGATAATCCTGGAACGCCGAATTTCCGATTTGCACGTGCTCCTCAACAAAGACAACTTCCTGCACATGGATAAATCGGAAAACCGGTTTATTGTACTGGTATTGCATTATCATCGAGGAAAAACACCTTACATACCCATTGTTACCTCTAACAAAATGCCTAGGCTAAACCGCAATCAGAGAATGCGTGCCATTGGCATGATTGACGGCGGTTTACGTCAGCGTGACGTCGCAAATCGACTCGGGGGTTACGCGGATCACGATAACACGTCTACTTCGACGTTATCGAACACATGGATCGGTGGACGACCGTGCAAGATCTGGTCGACCACGTGTGACGACGCGTGAACAGGACCGTCACATTCGGACGTCACATTTACGTGACCGGTTCCTACCTGCTACGCACACAGCTGCCGTTACTCCTGGGATGACCAACAATCGCATCAGTGCACAAACAGTCAGGAACCGGCTCGGTGAACGTGGCATTCGTGCCTATCGGCCATACGTTGGACCCATCCTGACACGACGTACGGCGGGAATGGACGACGGAACGTGCTCGCTGGACTCGGTTACAGTGGAATTCGGTGATGTTTAGCGATGAATCGCGGTTCTGTTTGCGTCGAGCGGATGGCAGAGAGCGGGTATATCGCAGACGCGGTGAATGTTACGCCGACGCATGTGTACGTCAGGTCGATCTGTTCGGGGGCGGAAGCGTTATGGCGTGGGGCGGTATCACCTTCGGCAGTCGCACTGAACTGTTAGTGGTGGACGGGAACCTAAACGCCCAGCGGTACTGTGATGAGATCCTTGCGCCAGTTGTTGTGCCGTTCTTTAACGCCAACAGAAACGTCACACTGTTCCAACAGGACAACGCCAGGTGTCATACTGCTCGGATTTCCACCACATTATTGGAACAGAACAATATTGAAACCTTGCCGTGGCCTGCTTTGTCACCAGACTTGTCACCCATAGAACATTTGTGGGATACGTTAGACCGCCGCGTCAGACGACGTCAGCCGGTAACGTTAAACCAACTGAGGGATGTTTTGCGTCAGGAGTGGACACATATTGACCAGCAAGCAATTCAGACACTCTTCCGTTCGATGCGACGGCGGTGCATTGCAGTGAGAGACGCAAATGGTGCCCATACTCGGTATTGACGTCTGTGTGAAAACTCCATTAGACCCCTGTCCGACGAATTACGTCATCACGCAGTAGACAGTTTCGGAAGCTCATTATGCTTTATGTGCTCCTCTTTCAAACATGTTGGACTATCATCTTATGAATTTTCAAAGAATTTTCTTAATAAATGTTGAAATTATAGACACATAAACACCAGGTATCGTTTCTTTTTTGACTCAGTATATTTAAGTTTTGTATCCAAGGATATGGCTCTGTAATAGGTTATTTCTATGAGTGTAGGACAATATCCCCCCCCCGGACAATATCCCCCCGTATATTTTGACCCAGGCGGACAATATCCCCCCCCCCGTCAAAAAAGCTCTGTAGCAAGGCTATTTCATCTATTTAAGTTTTGTATCCAAGGATATGGCTTTGTAACAGGTTATTTCTATATATTTAAGTTCTGTATCCAAGGATATGGCTCTGTAGCAAGGCTATTTCTATCTATTTAAGTTCTGTATCCAAGGATATGGCTCTGTAGCAAGGTTATTTCTATCTATTTAAGTTCTGTATCCACAGATATGGCTCTGTAGCAAGGTTATTTCTATCTATTTAAGTTTTGTATCCAAGGATATGGCTCTGTAGCAAGGTTATTTCTATCTATTTAAGTTCTGTATCCACAGATATGGCTCTGTAGCAAGGTTATTTCTATCTATTTAAGTTTTGTATCCAAGGATATGGCTCTGTAGCAAGGCTATTTCTATATATATTTAGTTTAAACAATATTTATTTCTTTGAAGATGGGGGATCGAAAAGGCGATCCCTGGATTCGCAGTCCAACATGTTAACCACTGGACCACTGACACGTCTAGTGAAATATTATAGAGCCTTAACTTTACCAACCCTTAATCACATGCACAATTAAAGTCGTGTTGGCAAACAGCATTGAGCAGAACGTGTCGCTTCTGGTATTTGGGCATCTTCTGTATCGCTATCCTCCAAATAATAAAGCATAATATACTTCTAGAGGCATCACCCCCCCCCCCCATTGACCTTTCTGCCGATTTTGATTGACAGCTGGCGTTAGCCAATCGCATCGCACCATTTGCGCACACCCCCGGCAACGGCTTATCGCCGCCATCTTGTTAGACAAACAATGCATATTAGACAAACTAGTAACTAGTAGACAAATTTGAAAAGGCGTGAATTTGATCGAAAATACTGGTTTAAAATTGTTTTAATGATGTTAAAAATGTGTAGCTTTGGTGTGTGGGTTAGTTATAGTACAACATTAGTCGACATCCTGGTGATCGACGTTAAATTCAACCCATTTCAAAATCCTTGGACAAATCTAAAAGTGTGTATATGAACCACAAAATACCAGACAGCTGCTTTAACAACAATGCATCTATAAAAACACCGACTGACCCCATATAGTCATTCTTTTCTAGCAAACACAGCAATCAAATTTAAGCGTGTCACACTGTTTATTGGGAATAATCAACAACTAATCGACTACCGGTACATCACAGAGACCGCAGACTGTATAATATCCCGGATATCAAGATCAAAATTGCACATCGGAATTTAGCACTGATTGTGCTAATTGTCAATTATAAAATGTGTGTGCATAATTATAGCATTGATTACTACACCGAGTCATTGTGTTATCGTGCTGTCAGACAAACGAGTTATTTAGTAACGTTTTAATCAAATCTGATAACGAGGGGTCCTGATCTGAAATTATGTTTTTAAACATAATTACAAATTAATTAATGCTGTCTGACATTGACAATGGTGAAAAGATGTAGTTACGGTCTGTGTGATAGTAGATATCCAGATCGATTGATAGGTGACGTTAAATTCGTGCCATTTCCAAAACCTAAGACAAATCTTGAAACATGTCTAAGGTGAATTAAACGACCAGCTGAATACATCCAAAATTAATGCAAACAGATATATTTGCACAAAAGTAAGTTGAAATTAATTGATTTATGCATAATAAAATATTTCGAAAAAATATATTCTGCATTTATAGATTTACTGTTCACAAGAGATGTGTGAGTATAATGGTGATTAAAATTATACATGTGGTTCATACATATTGTCGTGGATGGTGGACTAGGGATCAGATAGTAGTAATAGTACCCATGCATGTGCAGAGCTGTGGGATTCCCATATTAGCTCAGTGAACGTACTGGTGTTCAGTTTTTGGGCCTAATGTTCGAGTCTTCTAGGAGGCATAGGGTCGAGTCTCTCAAGACGGTGGCATATTTCATTTCTTTTGATGTCAAAGTTGACACGATATGGTTGTTCACTCTTCCGTTGACTGCGAAAGCATTTTCCACGAACACTTAACACGTCCTCAACCGTTAAATATATCTGTACTTTAGAGAAATAACCATCACTGAAAAACTTAAACCATTGCTGTCTTGCTTTCAACGAGATATTCTTATCTGGGTGAAATAAAACCGAGAAATTCGACGGAATTTATCTAGATTAACTCGATGCAGGACTGCGTTAGACGCCATTTTGTTAGATAGCTTGTCTCGCGTGGTTACAGCGAGCACCGGTAACTATGGGGGGCGTGCCTAAGTAGCGTTTGCAGAAAGGTCAATTAACCATGGGGTGGCGATAAATAAACGACTCCAAACAATGTGAAAACATGCACTGTACTGTAAAATCATTCTTAAAGCGACACTCTATCGGTGAAAACACAAATGTCTGCAGAATGTAATTTTCTATTATATGATATAATTTCTTCCCAATGTAAATAGGGTGGACATCCATTCGTAATACAATGCGTGTATCCTGAATAACACAATTGATCGGTGTAGTCCTATTGTTCCCACTTATATAAAATTAGGTAAAACGGGTGTGGGAATAAGAGGATTTGTGTTGCAGTATGCTTAAGAGTGTTTAAGATCAAATACAATCAAACGGACGGACAGACACGCAGACAGACAGCAACTATATATATATACATACCATGAACCTGTAACCACCAACAACAAGACTTTGTCCACCGCGTTTGTTGCGGACAAACTCAATTTGAACTTGTGCATTCGCCAACAATTTGGAATGGTCATTTACCTATGAAGTGGGAATAAGAGTACTACTGGACAACAGCAAGTGGGAATAAAAGGATTAAACCAATTGATCATACAAACGTCATTTCAGGAGCGTGGATGACCGTTATATGAAACACCCCACAAAAATACTGTTTACTGATGTATACGTGAAGACATGCATTTTATATACTTGTTGAGATGTAAAGCTTTAAAGCGACACTACATCGGTGAAAACGCAAAATTATACAGAATGTTATTTCTATTATATGGTTTTTTTCTCCAAATATTTGCATCAAAAACTGAGTATTTCATCTAAAAACAAGCGTCGTATACGCGGTTTGTTGACATAACAAAATAATGTAAACAGAGTCGACATACATGCGTAATACAATATGTGTATCCCGAATATCGAGATTTATGGTACAGATTTACCGCTATATCTCACATTTGTGCCTATGAATATTTATTTGTAGACTAATCTTAGCTAAATTATCTCTAAGCGACAGAATCACGCATTTAGTATTGACTCCACTGACAAACAAACGTCATTTCAGGAGCGTGAATGACCGTTATATGAAATCCTACTTTCACTTTTGAAAGTTTGTAGACCTCAAACGCACTGTTTATGGATTCAATGTTAGTGTTGGAATGTATTCAGAATAATTTGTAGTAGCAATGCATTTATGCAAAAAATGCATTTTATTTGCGTTTTGCGATGTAATGTCGCTTTAAACAGCCAGTCAAAAAGCATACACTTAAGTGAACACTTAATTGAAGTCAAATACAATACAATAAATGTATAACATACAACATATATGTATTTATAGCAAATAAAACAGACAATGACGTGGAATTTTACAAAAGTGCATAATGATAAGTTAGTAGTATTGAAATATACATGTATATATGATGTTTATTTGCATAATTTTATAATACCGGTATATCACTTTGGAATGATTGATGGCGATGACAAAATATTGATAAATTGCTGTAGAGTCTGCCAAGTTATACATGTAGTAATATCTTTTAATGAATTTCGATCTTAAAGCAGCATTACATCGTATGAAGTAAAAGATATTTGAAAAATTCAATTTTTACGTATGGGTAGCAATGCTAACATTATACTTTGTATGCTTATGTTCATTTGGTAAACAGTGTTTTTTTTGCGATAAAACAAACTCGAAACCGAAAGTTGGACATTCCGAGTCGATCGGTCACGCACTTGTTTACAACCGGAACGCATCGTCCGCACTTGTTTGCATTCCCCATTTGTCCCACGTTGTCTTTTTTAATTAAATTACTTGATATGTTGATTCATACCTCTGATAGCTAAGTCTTTAGGCACATTTCTACATCCCCGTGAGTGGTTCGACATAGAGGAAGATATATAGATAGTCTTTCATGTTCAAAATATATACGTTGTTTTATACATCCTCTGTTGTTTCACGCATGCGCACTGTGCATGTTACATGTCGTGTGTTGATAAACAAATTCGCGTATACGACGGTTTAAATTTATTGGAATTTTATCGTTTCTGGGCGACTATTTCGATTGTTGTAAACACACACACATTAGTATTTATATCCTACCCAAAACATCCTTTATTACGATGTAATGCTGCTTTAAAGTTCTATCATGTTGATAGATTAGGATGAAATGATATTCATTTCCCAAAAATCTACAATTACAATAAATACATAAAATGTAAACCTTCGATCGTTTCGTGGCATGTGTTGTTAACAACCACGCTCAATAGCTAAACCATGTTAGGATGTTTTAATTCATGTAGGAGCTAAATGTAACAAAGGGACTGGGAAGAGGACAGCATAATGCAGGTAGGCTGTTTAATAGGTGGAAACTAACACATGTTAATAAACTGGGAGTAACTGATAACATTCTAAATAATTAATGATGGCACCACATATATATATATGTTAGCAACATGACATACATGTACATGTAGGTAGAGAACCATGGTGATACAGCATATATTTGTTCCACATAACGTATGGTGATTGGATTTATTTATACAACTATATTCCATAGTGTGTGTATGACAATATGTCATAGGTAACAATGAAAACAATTTTTGGGATTTAAAAATCCCATTTTTTTATCAATCTAAATACTAGTAAGTTCTGATGTTTGAATGTTACTGATGGATGTGTAAATTGCATGTTTATCCGACTGTATACAACAGTTTCAATTGTTATCGCTAGGGCACCACGTTTCTTGTATCTCTGACATAATATCTCAGCTATATGCATACATACTAGCTGTGCTTTGTGTTGAGTGTTGGGATATAACGCGTATGTAAATAGATATATAATATTCAAGGGCTTAGCTAGCCATTTTTAATCTGAGGGTACACATAATATATTGAGCATCAAATCTACGATGGGCATGCTCACCCCAGAACAAAAATCTTAGAACGTTGGTGGTGGACTCTGGTACATTTTAATGTACGTTTTAGATGTTCAAATGTTTCAAAATGATACTAATTTCAGTCTAAAATTGTTATAGAGATGAAATGTCACATATATACATGTATTTAAATTAGGGATGGGACCGAATATTCGAATATCCGAATATCCGAATACCTGACCGAATATTCGAATCCTATTTCGGTATTCGAATACCAAAAAATAAAATAAGTCTATTTTCAATTTTTGTTTTAATATTTGTCATTTCTAGTTATTTCAATCTATAAAGTACACTGATTCACACCTCCTCGTGTGTTTGTTTAAGTGCGAAAACTTGGCCACCTGTTCCCAATCTCGCGCGCCCTCAGGCGTCTCGACACTTTGTACAAGGTGTTGTTATAGAAGCTTAGCTTCAAACAACTTTTAATGGGGAAATTATGCAAATCGACCAGTACCTTATTTAAATAAAATGATCAATATGGTCCCAATATGGTCACTAAAACGAAAAACAATGCTAATTGCCTCTTTGTGAACAACATACCATTTCAAAGTGAGACACCGACGAATAAAACGGAAAATGTCATTGGATGTTTTGTAACTAATTATTTACTCAATAATATTGAGTCAATCTTCATTTTTACACCAATTTGTATATATAGAAATAAAAATGTGAAACTTTCTCATTTATTGTCATTCTGTCTGATAATTATAACTACTATTCAAAATTCATCATGCCTCCACGTCAGCCATCAGCTGTATGGAAATTCTTCACGCGCTCTGCCGACAAGACTTCCGCTACATGCCAACTATGCAACGACAAGTTTGCGTACACGCCTGGCGGGACGACGTCAAACCTCAACAACCATTTACGGAACAAACATCCCTCAGCCGATATGTCGGACTCTAAGAAACAAGTGTCAATGGAGTCAATTTGGAGTCAACGACCGTAACCACTCGGCGACGGAGGCCCCAGTCGTTTTTATGGTTTAATGTCGCACCCATTTATACTTCTGTTCATTAAACAATAGAAACAACCCTTGATATAGACCTCACAAGTCGTAACCAAATCCATGTCAATATAAGTTAATTTCACGACGTGTAAAATACACGCGTGTACCGGTGAACCGGTGAATAGGTCAGGTTTGAAAAAGTTTGGATTTGTTGTGAAATATTCATCGAATATTCGAATACTATTCGAATACCACTTTCGAATATTCGAATACCATTTAGCTATTCGGTCCCATCCCTAATTTAAATATGTGTTTTTTTAGCATCGATATGTTGTTTCAATCACAGGGATCCGGCACATTTCGAAGGGGTACCAGTATATAAAGTTAATTAATTTATATACATAAACATAAGCTTATTAAGACGTATACATGTAAGTACATAGTCATGATAATTTACATATTTTACATACTATTCACTATTCACACGTGATCAATGTAACACAAAACAAATTAATTATAAGCATCAGTATGTTGTTTTAGAGTCCAATTATTGTAGTTATCTATTGCTTAGAGGATAAACTTGAAATTTCCAAATTGCCAAGTATATAGTATTCTAGATGTTGATGGATGGTCTTGGCTATTCCTGGGACATCATGGTAAGTACAATAGCCGTTCTTTACTGCAACTTGAGGTAAGGATGTGACGTTTTCTTAATAACCTATTTAATATTTACACATATATATATTTTTTTTTTTTATAAGTGCATGTCTACTTGTCTATGCTCGGATACTAGGTAAGTATATTGACTGTCACCTACTGCATATTTTATGTACAGCTATATTCAACATTGTCAAGATAAAATAATCGACTGTATTTATAATATAGGTTGGGCAATTATATGATATTTAATATTGAAGTTCTAATATTAACAGCTTGTTTGTAGTACAATGCCAACTTCAGTAAAATATTTCTATTTCTAGATTGTAATAATTCAATAAACTTTACCATATTCGGACTTGCAAAATAGTATTTTTTAATAAATATTTTTCGCAAATGTATGTAGCATGGACATACTAGTATAAAGTGGTATTCGTCTTCCAAGTCTCTCGTGTTACAGCATAAACAGTAACGTTCGTTGTGTGGTATTCTATTTTGTCCATATATACCTGTGTGAATGCTTAATGAATGAGCTGAAATTCTTAGCTTAGCTATTAAGTATCGTAAATTAGATGGAATAATATTAAGATAGGGTTCGTATTCAAATCGCAATTTACAACTATTATACAATACTAGCATACCACTTGTGTCTTTACTACCAAACCACCCCTGTATAAAGCAATCAATAATCCGTTGCTTAAACAAACATATAAAATCGTTAACATTTACATAAGGATCTTCCCAAATATTTGCAAAGCCGTAATTACATAACATATCTTTTAATTGTGATACCCAGTTTTTAGCACCATTATTCATATCACGTACAGATTGCTTATATACGCTCGTAAGAATAATATTGTCTGTATTTAATAATTTGAACCAGTATTTAATAATGCGAATATAACGTGAAATATAAAGGGGATATCTACCCAGTTCACCGTACACTCCTATTGAGCATGAAGTGACCCTTACATTTAAAATACGTTTACAAAATTTTAAATGAATTCTTTTTAGCTCTTTAGATTTTGTAAACCCCCAAATTTCAGACGAGTAGTTCAAAATAGAGCCAACAAAGGCATCAAAAAGCTGACATAGTAGCTTCGGCTTAAGTTTTAATTTGGTACAATTAACTAAGAGAACATTTAAAGATTGTAACGCCTTACCAGACAAGTATTGTTGATTTAATGTGAAATTACCTGTATAGTTAAATACAGTACCCAAATAGTTAAAATCATTCACGACTTCAATGTTGATTCCATTATATGTCCATGATTCATTCGGTAGTAGGCCGCCCCTTTTACGAAACACCATTATCTTAGTTTTTGCTGTATTAACTTTTAAGCCCCATAGCTCACAATATTCATGCAACATATTTAAGTTAGTTTGTAGTTCTAGTGGTGTTTTACCAAATATAACCATATCGTCTGCGAATAACAGTAACATTAATACAATATCACCTATTAACAGTCCTGAATTATTATTTTCTTGCAAAAATAGTTCGAGATCTTCGACAAATAATGAAAATAAAATAGGAGACATTATCTCCCCTTGCCTTAGGCCAACCGCATATTCAAAATAATCAGTATAACTGTTACAGTTTCTAACACAAGACTTAACCTTTTGGTACATATCTTTAATAATCCTTAAAAGCTTTCCTTGTATACCACATTTGTATAATTTCATCCACAGGGCATTTCTATAAATAGTATCAAAACATTTACATAAGTCAACGTATACACAATATAGTCGTTTGTTATTAAACAAATAATTTTGAATTATATTACTTAAAGTGAATAGGGCATCAACTGTTGAACGCCCTTTTCTAAATCCAAATTGAGCATCCGATATTACATTGTTTGATTCACAGAAATTAACTATTCTTTTATTTAAAACTGAAGTAAACAATTTAGACAAACAGCTTACGAATGTTATTCCCCTATAGTTATTTACATTATTTGCATCACCCTTTTTATGCAACGGGATAATAACTCCTTCCGTCCATTTCTCTGGAAAGTAACCAGAGTCCAGGATAGCATTAAAAATATCACATATGTGACCTGACAAAATATCAATACCTGTAATTAAATATTCATTCATAATAAAATCATTACCCATGGCTTTACCCGTTTGTAAAGTCTTCACAGCAGTTAAAATTTCTTCAATAGTAATAAGCCTGTCAAGCTCATCAAATGAACAATCTAAATGATCAAAGTCATGGTTATCACAAAAATTCTCTGCATCCGGGTTTTCAGTTTGAGAAGCATCGTTGCCCAACTCTGAAAAATACTTTTTAAAATCTTCAATAGTTATATTATTAGATACCGAATTTTTATTTTTTCGTTTAAAATATTTCCAAAACTGTTTTGGCTTAGCATGTTTCAATTTTTCAATTTCTAGTAATTTCTTATGTTTGCTAGCATTTCGTTTTTTCTTACATAAATCTTTGTAATGTTTTTTATTATAACAAAACTGCTCTCTACTAGACTTAGATTTAAGCCTGTTAAATACATGCTGTGAACTTACATACACATTTCTGGCTTGAATACATTCATTGTCAAACCATTCCGCTTGACTGACTATAGGTGTATCATTAAAACATGGTGCATATTTATTACGCTTAAACGATTTCTCAAATAACGGGTCCGCAACTTCTCGGATTGCATTGGTAAAATTATTCAACAAATCATTGACATATTCTCTACTATGTATATTAATTGTATTCGTTATGCGATTAAAATCATTCAATCGTGCAATAATACGTGAGCGGAAAACATTTTTTTGACTATCGTCCCATTTAAAGCTCACCCCCTTTTCATCATATCCGTTATCTATACTAACATTACATTTCAATACAAACAATATGCCCGCATGGTCACTATATTCATTAAATGGGCTTACACAAAAATTACATAGCAAAGGAAAATCGTTTTCTTTCAATAGAAGTAAATCAATTACCGATGCACCTTGTGTATTTGCAAATGTGTATGCACCGTTTACGTCATCATATAAGCGTCCGTTAGCTATGCGAATACCCGTGGCTTTACATAAGTCAAGCAATTTTACACCGAAACTATTACACGTTTTATCCATTGAGGCCCGGTGCAGGTTACTATCTGGCACATAATCAATATCATCAATATTCATATTTAAAACATCGCAATCAATAAAATCGTGTTTCACGCCAACCCGGCTGTTCCAGTCTCCCACGAGATACATATGCCCTAAGTCATCAAATTCATGTATATCATTTTGTATGGTATCAAATAAATCAATAGCAGCAATATTGTAAGCTGGTGAATTTTCACACCAGATATAGGTTCCACATATAAAAACGTCCTTGTCAAAGTGGAAAAAATGTCGGTCTAATTTTATCCATATAATAGTGTCATAATGCGTTCTAATGATACGAATACCCGGTGACAAATGATCTTTATAGTATAGAACAACACCTCCACTACAACGCTTAGCGTTGCGGTTTTGGAATCGTCTATAGAAATTATACGACTTATATCCCGAAAGTTCAATATCACTGTCTTTATTGGTCCATGTTTCGAATAGAAAGATAATGTCATTTTTTGTGATAAGGTTAAGGAAATCAGGTGAATGTTTTTTATCACTAGTTAAACCATTTATATTCCAGGATAAAACATCAAGTTCACCCTCTGTGTACCCCTAGGTTTCACTGCTCTCCTTCACTGGTCGATCGTTTACATATAAAGTGTCATATGATATCCAAGCTCTGTTACCCTTCTGCTTCTCCTCCTTCATCCTTGGTATCAGCTTTTTCCGTTTGTCGTTTACCTCTTTCGGGAATTGTTCAAATACAAAATAGTTGGTACCTTGCAATGCTTTCCACTGTTTACGTACATACTCGCGTTCCTTAAACAGAGTAAACTTTGCCACTATGTTCCTATGTTTTCCCTCTCGCATCTGTTTTTGGCCCATCCTGTGCACACGCTCGAACTGCATGTCATCCACCAACTTTCTAGCTATCTTCATCTTATCTACTAGGAATTCTCGTAATTTCTTCTCTGTGTCTTCCGGGACCTCAGTCGGGGCCTCTGCTATATTTCCAAACACAAGGTTATTCCGCATTGACTGTGACTGTAAGTAAATAACTTCCTCCTTCAACAAATCCTTCTCTCTCTCGACTTCCAGTACCTTCACATTTACCACACCAAGAGCAAAATCTGTGCTTTCTACCTTATCTGTAACACTAGACAGCTTTTCATCAGACCGTTTTGAAGTGTCATATACATAAGTCCACATTTTTTTCATCTCAGCTTCGAATTTGTCAACTTTATGCTCTAGTGTCTCTAATTTCTTTAACCGTTCATCCATATCCATTAACTTAGAATCTATGCCCTTCAAACACTTCATAAGGTCTGCATTCGTCGGTCCATCTACCTGACTCATTTCTAATATCTCGGACGCTTGCACTCTATGTGTTATTTGACTAAGTCCATCGGGTTCCAATGAATCTAAGAACGTGCCATGTGGATTTGTTACTTCATCAGTTTCATACAAAACAGAGTTCGCTTGACTTAAAACTGTACTCACATGCAAATACACCCCGTCTGGAGAATCACTGTATTTTTCCCGCTTTCCAGTAGGCGTTTCATTGTTTACACTGGTATCACTTAAATTTCGTTTTTTTTGCACTTTTTCCTCCATCAAAATCGTGGTTCGCACCACATAGTTAAGTAAGTTTATCTAAGCACTAGATCCAATAATTTTCATATCCAAAATCCATCCTGATAAACTAAAATTCAATATTTTCTTGAGAGCTTAAATTTCACGTCCTTCACATACGATCACGTGACATACCTCATATATACTTGTACCCCCCCCCCCCCCCCCCCCCCAAGTGTACCAAATCACCTTGGTTTCAATTCATCAGGGCAATAATTAGTTTCCTTATATCAATATATGGTGGGCGGTTTGCGATCATAGATACAAGCCTGTTGGTGTTCTAGTGATAACGTTTCCGATCTTGCCACAAAGCAAGCCTCGTAGTGGAATGTAATGCAGCAGCAATTAACCCTTTGCCTGCTGAGTAAATAAAATCACATTTGCAAATAGCGTCTGATCAGGATCTATGTTGTTTGCTCCACTATCGGAATAGCAAACAGCATAGAGCCTAATCAGATGACGTTCTGTGTGCCGTCTGATCTGGCTCTATGCTGTTTGCAAAAGTGATTTTATAGCGTGCAAAGGGTTGATAAATAAATAGTATACATGTTTACAAACAGCTACACGTTCTTCTGTGGATTTAGACTACATTGGTGAATTATTTTCAATGTGAATACGTTTGATCTTAAGTTTGGGATCTTTGCCTTTTGATGATATGAAGGAATATGAACTTGAAGGAACGCAATGATGACGCGTGTGTACCGACTGTATGATGAAGTGTGTTCTAACGTGTGTGATACTGTTTCTGTGCACTTGGAGTATATCTGTGACAGATGAGGGCACGCAACAACCCACTAGTAAGTTTATAAATCTCTATATATATATATATATATATATATATGTAATCGCGGCATTTGGCGATACTCGGACCCCCCCCCCCCTGGTTACCTACACACCAGGACCATGTTACAACCGAAAATACACTGTATCATCAATCAAATATCATTTCTAGTCAAAAACAAGAAACATATTCTTTGATAATCTGTTCTGTAGTCAAGAAACATTTTGTTTCAGAAATGTGTGTTTTTGACTAGAAATGTTATTTGATTGTATTTTGGGTTGTAACATGGTCCGGGGATGTAGTAATCTTTTCCAGGATATGCGCCGGAATACCTGTGTATGGAATTCATTAATTTGAAGTAATTACCAGATAATATGTAAGAACAATAATATAGTGTTTGTGTTTATGAAATTTAATTTGGTTTATGGAGAATAGGTTTTGGATTATATATTGTATTAGTCCATGGGCTACCGGCGGTACCATGCACCCCCCAAAAAACTTGGTTGTTATTTTATAGTTGCCTGGGTACCACTGGTCAAGAAAAATGATGTTAACAGAAAAAATCCTCATTCCCAATCCACCTACCACGCCCATTTTTGATCTTTCCTCTGCTTCAATGCGACTCCAAATTTTTGGGGCAGGGGAAACTAAATCTGACATAACGTTAGTTCTAATGGACCGATTTTAATAAATCTTCCACCATTTTAAAGGTCTTGCTGATACCTATCAAAAAGATATCTAGCAAATTATGATGACGTCATTTATGACGTCATCAGAGGTCAAAAGGTCACTAATTTTCGGGTTTGCCCAAAATCTGGGAGGCCGATTTAAACAGCCTACCAAGGCCAGGAACAGACCCAAATGGTTACTTTTACACATAAATATGTTTGAGTAGACACCCTGCTATGATTTTAACCCACCCATGTTCAATTATATTACATAATACCCGCTCCGTAGGAAACGAAAGACAACCTATGTGGAAAAAGTGCTAAAAATAACTATTTTTGTTAAGGGAAACTAAATGTGTCCTAACATCGGTTTCAATTGACCGATTTTAATAAACCTTCCACCATTGTAAAGGTCTTGGTGATACCTATCAAAAAGATATGCAGCAAATGATGATGACGTCATTGATGACGTCATCAGAGGTCAAAAGGTCACTAATTTTCGGGTTTGCCCAAAATCTGGGAGGCCGATTTAAACAGCCTACTAAGGCCAGGAACATACACAAATGGTTCCTTTTACAGATAAATATTAGACATTCTGTTATGATTTTAACCAACGTTCAAGTATATTACATAATGATATAATCACTCCGAGTCATCGTTCCTGTCACTGGACAGTTCTTCATTGTGAAATTGTTCATCATCTTCGCTTTCATCTTCAACTTCCAGTGTTGCCTCAAGCACATCCACCAGCTTGACTGGCATGATCTCGCCATTGATCCATTTCGGTATCATTTCACCATTTTCATTACGCGTCCATCCATGTCCATTTAGTGGATGTGGAATGTCAGGCTTGGCAATATGAGCCCGTTTCCAAATGCCAACCTGGTAGTTTGCACGGTTTAAGTGTTCAAGCAAACTATTGCAAGGTGGTAGAGCACTCAAGTCAAAACTACTAGACATAGCAAGGGCTTTGTCTTGTCCACCACATTTCGTCAGCAGGAGGGAGTGTCGCAGTTCATTAACTGTCTTAATCCTCCGATTCCCATAGAGGGCACATGTGAATTCTTCAATAACAACCAGAGTTTCTGTGGTCACTTCCCAAGATTCGCCCAAAGCCGAGAATACTTTCTGGAAGTGCTTGCTTTTCTGAACTATCTTCAATGCCTTCACCTTTCCTTTGCCTCTGAATGCGCTTGTGCTATCACAGCCAGTGAAGGCGTGAAGGCATAGGAAGGCATCACATATGAGTGGTGATAACTCGTGTGCTAGCTTGCCAATGTTGATGCGGCGCTTCTTGTTTCCTTTCCCGGTTTCGAATAAGATATCAATTCCTTGGAGTTCATGTGCATGTTTAAGGAGGATAAAGAAAATGTCAGAGTCTGGGCTTCTCACCCGAACAAACTTAAAGCCCTTTTCCTTTGCATAATGACAGTAGAGGATAACCCTCGAGTCCGTTTCTTCTTGGGTAGACGCTAGAGAGGCAATCTCCTGGCACAAAGTTGACTCCCCATCAGATGTAAGCTGATAAGCCCGACCTTCACAAATCAATGTCACTTCATGACCTTCTAGTTTATGGGAGAACGATTTGCTCCATGTGGAAAGCAAAAGACGAATTAGTTGTTCCTTGTTTTCATCGTTTGTCAGGAAATCTTTCCAATCTTTAGGGCGCCTAGTTTTTTCTCCTCGAACAATAAGTTTCTCTCCAGTGTTTCTTCTTTTCCTCTAAACTCCCTTCACTGAACAGTCTTAGTACATGTCTGTACTAAATATAACTGGTGAATTCTGCAGTGCTGTTTTCAATACCATCTCCGATATCTCCTCAAAGTTTCTAGGGATTTCTTGTATGTAGTGAAAGATGGCATTCCCATCCTCAATGACCAGACAGCTTTTTGGATCTTCTGGTATGTTTGCGTCATCCAGATCTTTGATGAGATAGTGTAGTCCTTTGGCCTTGTCTGTCTTTGCAAGGAAGTTGTCGGGAAGTCCAATGCTGTAGGGTACTGGAACAAGTGGATAGGTTAGGAGCTTCCTCAAATCCATTTTATCTGCAGCCTGCTGTGATTTGACCAGAAGCTGAAACGCAACATTCCCCTGTTGTTTGTACACGATTGTCTTGTTCTTTGAGGATGTGACTTTGACAGATGTGTGCATCGCCGACATGGTCTTCAGATTCAAGCGCTTTATTGGTTCAAAAATGTTTTCCTTTGCTTCCAAGCGGTTCGTAATGAAACTTTCCTTGCTGGCTCTACCCACAGAGTCTGCACGGAGAATGTCCACTTCGATAACTGCGGATGCTGGCGCTCCTGAAGATATGCAATATACTTTATCCTGGTCTGCTATTGCAAATAGGTCGTTGAAACTTTGAATGGCCTCAACAGTTTTTGAGACGTGTCTTTCACTTCGCAGTTTCTCTGCATTTCGATTATCACGATGTTCTTTGCCGACATACTGGTCGTCCACCATATCTGCCATGCTATACGTGGCCTGTAGATACTTCGCTCGCTCTGAAGCAGACCTGGTCCATCGTTGATATGCACCATAGTTGGTTTGTAACCCTGTCAGTCCTGCACCAGATGATCCACTTCCACCCCTTGACTTGGACTGCTTCATGAAAGTTTCCTCCATAGTTTTGTCAACTTCACACCGATTTCCTGGAATGAAAGACCTTGCCACACTGAAGGCCCCCCTTCGCAGCAGTTCAGTGGCACCAGGATGAGACGTTTCAATATTTGTGATGAACATAGAAAAGAATGCCATGTAACGTGCATAATTGTGTCCTCCGAAGCTGAAGAAGATATCTGGCATTAGACAGAGACAATGCGAATATGCAAGGAAGTCGTTCGTCTTCACAGCCTGCAACAAATTCAATGTCAACCAGACATGATCCATGTAGGACATCCAAAAGGTTGCCGTTTTCCCGAGGACTCCAGTTCGAACATTTTCACGAAATTTCAAGAACCTTTCAATGTACGATACTAGGTGCAGATCAGCTAATACAACAGTTTCATTTTCCTTGCTCGGGGATTTCATGAGTTCATTGAGAAGATCTTTGGATGCCTGTGGGATATTTATGAAAAACACCTCTGTTTTCTCTTTGAATTGTTCAAGCAGTAGCCGCTCAAGTGATTCGACCATGACCTTGTGGCAGTGGATTGCCCTAGCATAACTTTTACCAGAAAGTACAACAGTGAGAGACCCTGGAGAGATAAGACCAGCCTCCAACAGTACATCGGATAGACCGGAACACTCCATCTTCTTTCCTATCATCTTCAAGTAGCTACATGCAAGATGAAATGTTCCTATCATGATGATATGGTTCTCGTATCGCTTTTGGTAGTTCCACACCAGAGGATAAGCTTTCATGCACACGCCCAAATCAAAGAACGTGATCACATACTTTTGTCCAACTTCAAGTGATGCTTCCTCTGAAAATCGCAGACATTCCTTTACCGCCTTGTTGTCAGTGATAGGGAATGGAATCACAGGGAAGTAGTCAACAGTGGTCAGCCGATGAGGAACATCCCCAGTTGAGGACACATATCCTGCCCATCCAGACATGGTCTGTTCTTGCGTTGCACAATGGAGCCGTAACAGTAGCCATATCATGTTTTTCATAATCAAGTTATGTTGTGCTTTCTCTGCGCCATCAATGGCTTTTCGCTTTATTTCATAATGGGGACTCTGTCGCTTTCCAACATAGCATTCGTCTAGCTCATTCACACCTGGGTTGAATGAACGCTGACCAGTCCTTGGTAAAGCAGGAAGCTCAGGCTGTGTGCCGCGAACCTCTTGTCCTGTACCACAGATTTCCTGCAACATGATCCCATGAGATCTGTGCACTGATCCGGCTCCTGAAAGATCATTGATGAATTCATCGAAATTGTCAAAATATGAATGAAAAAGGAATGGACATGCTGGGTTCCTGATGATGGAGACTGGTAGCAAGCTGGAAGTATTCTCTACAGCTTGGGCTATGGCAGTTTCGAGCTCAAGCAGAAACGAATAATTTTCGCACTGACCAAGACGGTTTAGTAGTCTAATGAGATCAGCACTCCTGAATAGATGTCTGAGTGTCATGCCAAGCAGCACATGTGTTGGCATCTTCCACCTTCCATTCGTTACTGCACGGCAAATGTCTTGTCCAATGGAGTTGACCAATCGAAGAACCCGCTTTGATGGTTCTCTGTTATTTCTATCCTGAGATAAAAGGATGCTGAGAAACATCTTCAGTTGGCTGGGGACAACACGATCAATGCTGGCAGAGAGGTCAGTAGCAAGTAGTGGCCATGGAATGTCGTCAGTCTTCTTGAATGCGCTTACGACTTCGTTTTTCAACTGTCCAGCCAAGTCCTTCACTCTACCACTCCGACCTAAGAGATAACTCGCTGAGATTGCATTCCTTAGGTCTGTTTTGGTGTTGAACACAAGGTATGATTGGAATTTGCCACCCGATTTAACTGGACAGAATCCCAATACTTCTTGATAGTCTTTGTGTCTTTCCAATTTGAGCTTCAGATTTTCACTTCGATACTCCGGGTTTGCAAACGGAGTACTCTGTAAATGCGAAACATAAAGATCCCGTAATTCACTCAGTTTGAGGATTTTCTCGTTATTGATGATTACATCAGTAATCACCTCACACACCAGATCAAACGTTTTCTTATGAGCATCCTCCAATGCAGCTTGCTCATGTGCTTGCTCCTCATTTTTCGATCTCCACATTTCCGGTTTACTTAGTAGTTTGTATTTTCGTTGGCAACTTGGGTGATACCTTGCTTCACATGCGAATAAATCAAAACCAGAAATTCTTCTCAAAAGTTCATAGTCCTCTCTCTTCGTGGCTTCTATTTCAACTGACACACCACCTCCTCGTGCAAAGAGCCTTGTCACTTCGGTTGTCCATGCATTGCGAACTTTGATCGATTTTTTGCCTTCCTTTCTGCAAAAAATACAGTCCGGTTTAAATATAGTTTTTTCTTTATCAAGGGATGATCTCCTCGGTTCTCTATTGCTAGTTGATGGCAGTTCACTATCTTCAAGGCGTTTCAGATTCGACGTAAAGCGTGCATAGCAGTCTCTGTGACACCCATGGTGATCAGAATACGTATCAGGGATTTGTTCACATGCCTCAGACATACGATATGGTGATTCTAATGCCTGTGAAAGTCTCAGTTTTTTAATGTCTTTAATCCGTTGAAATCGTTCAGCTGGGTCCTTTGTTTTTACAATGAACGTAAAAGCATCAGAGGTCGAGTCCTTCATGTGAATTATGCACACACCGTATCTCTCCCCATGTTCATGGGCATCATCAAGTTTTCGTTTTTTTATCGAGTCCATTGTAGCATCGGGCTCATGCAGTCAGACCTGAAAAGAACATGGGTGGGTTAAAATCATAGCAGGGTGTCTACTCAAACATATTTATCTGTAAAAGGAACCATTTTTGTATGTTCCTGGCCTTAGTAGGCTGTTTAAATCGGCCTCCCAGATTTTGGGCAAACCCGAAAATTAGTGACCTTTTGACCTCTGATGACGTCATCAATGACGTCATCATCATTTGCTACATATCTTTTTGATAGGTATCACCAAGACCTTTACAATGGTGGAAGGTTTATTAAAATCGGTCAATTGAAACCGATGTTAGGACACATTTAGTTTCCCTTAACAAAAATAGTTATTTTTAGCACTTTTTCCACATAGGTTGTCTTTCGTTTCCTACGGAGCGGGTATTATGTAATATAATTGAACATGGGTGGGTTAAAATCATAGCAAGGTGTCTACTCAAACATATTTATGTGTAAAAGTAACCATTTGGGTCTGTTCCTGGCCTTAGTAGGCTGTTTAAATCGGCCTCCCAGATTTTGGGCAAACCCGAAAATTAGTGACCTTTTGACCTCTGATGACGTCATAATTCATAATTTGCTAGATATCTTTTTGATAGGTATCAGCAAGACCTTTAAAATGGTGGAAGATTTATTAAAATCGGTCCATTAGAACTAACGTTATGTCAGATTTAGTTTCCCCTGCCCCAAAAATTTGGAGTCGCATTGAAGCAGAGGAGAGATCAAAAATGGGCGTGGTAGGTGGATTGGGAATGAGGATTTTTTCTGTTAACATCATTTTTCTTGACCAGTGGTACCCAGGCAACTATAAAATAACAACCAAGTTTAGTTTTGGGGGGGGG
>CM026387.1:64174417-64195247 GCA_014843695.1 Archivesica marissinica | reverse complement strand
TATGGCGTCTATCTCCTCATCATTGAGTTTCTCTCCGAGATTTCTAAGCACATGACGGAGTTCCCCTACCTCGATGTAACCAGCGCCGTGTTTGTCGAATATGCTGAGCGCTTCTTTGAGCTCATCGTGTGTTTCAATTGGCGGTGCTTTCGAAGCGATAATTGTTAGCAGATCTTTCTTAGAAAACTCTTCTGAAAAAGATCCACGGAAAACACGTCACAGAAGAAATTCATTTAGATATATTTGAGAAACAGATGTTACCGTGGCCCTCTCAAGTGTTCTCAAGAATGGCCAGACAAAAGATTATAATTTCGGTTCTGTTCTCTATTTTTTATTCACGGAATTTATTCCTCGATTTCCTCCATGTTCTATTCATCATCATCATCATCATCATCTATAGTGATTGCGTCACTCTGCATAGAGTATACTCGAAATGTCGTTAACACCTGCAACAGTATGGGTAGGCATTTCTCAAAATTAAAATTTTCCATATTTACAAGTAGTTCTTAAAAACGGATAAAGTCCATTCAAGGGAAGACACTCTTCCAACTCTAATACTATAACGGTCAGAAACCACCAAATGATTGAGAACCACCAATATTCTATGTTTCTTTACTACAACGGATATCACATAAACACACTAATATAGGCTGGCATCTGTATCAGAGATTTAGCTCATTGTTTGTTTGTGGGGTTTACCGTCGTACCAACACTTCCAACAGCCTGGCTCATGTGGCGACTCTTCAGCTACCAATGCAAACCGGGTTTGATCCTCGGACCGGGAAGTATGTGAGATGGGTTTTCTCTGGGTACTCCGGTTTCCTCCCACACGAATGACCACAAATACGCTGTCATCCGCGCCAACGAGAGCGATTAATATAAGTTGTTAGAACTTTCTCGTTGTAAAATAAATAAAGTCTAAACTACTGCGGATGTAAACGGTATCATCACTGTTACTCTTTGAGATAGGACGAAATGATGGGCGGACACGAGCAACTCATAATGCATCATTGTCATGGATGGCGAAAATATAAAATAGCAAATTAGAAAGTGGAAAACTTACTCGCATGTACATGTAGCATATTATTGAATTCTTCGCAAGAAAGAATACGATAACCCCGATGGGATTCGAACATACGGCGGAGAGGGGCAAGCGATTAGAAGTCAACGACCGTAACCACTCGGCCAAAGTGGAAAACTCAACGACCCTAACCACTCGACCAAAGTGGAAAACTCAACGACCGTAACCACTCGACCAAAGTGGAAAACTCAACGACCGTAACCACTAGGCCAAAGTGGAAAACTCAACGACCGTAACCACTAGGCCAAAGTGGAAAACTCAACGACCTTAACCACTCGACCAAAGTGGAAAACTCAACGACCGTAACCACTCGACCAAAGTGGAAAACTCAACGACCGTAACCACTCGGCCAAAGTGTAAAAGTCAACGACAGTAACCACTCGACCAAAGTGGAAATTAGACGTTAATCAAGTGCAGTGTGCGTAAACCACTCGCCAAAGTGGAAAACTAGACGAACCGTTACCACTCGACCAAAGGGAAAACTAACGACCGTAACCACTCCCAATTGGAGAACTCACAACCGTAAAACCAGCAATTGGGTTGTGTTGCTCGACCAAAGTGGAAAACTCAACGACCGTAACCACTAGGCCAAAGTGGAAAACTCAACGACCGTAACCACTAGGCCAAAGTGGAAAACTCAACGACCTTAACCACTCGACCAAAGTGGAAAACTCAACGACCGTAACCACTCGACCAAAGTGGAAAACTCAACGACCGTAACCACTCGGCCAAAGTGGAAAAGTCAACGACAGTAACCACTCGACCAAAGTGGAAAACTCAACGACCGTAACCACTCAACCAAAGTGGAAAACTTACTCGCATGTAGCATATTGTTGAATTCCTCGTTTGTAGGACTCAGTCCTATACTTCTCATGACCATCATGGCCTGCTCTTTGTTCACCATACCATTTGCATCAGAGTCGTAGATTATAAACGCTTCTTGATACTCTGCAACAAAAATCACAGACTGGTCAGTAGTCAGAGGTTAACACGCTGTACTGTGAATCACAGGTTCGATACACAATCTGATCCTAATAATATTAACATACTTTCAGATTGGAATTTAAACCGAGGTCGCGTGTCGGTGCTTTACACTGTGCACGTAAAAGAACCAGAGGAGACTCTGGAATGGGTCTCTGTCTGTATCATTACATTATTCTCCAAAATCTAAAATGACTAATCTCTTCAGGAGGCGTCGCTCATATGTACAATCGGTAGCGATGATAAATAAACGTCAAATCACACACAACAAAAATAAAGTAGCATTACACATCGATCTTCTATGTCCAGTCAAATATCTAGTCATCTTTAACACAGTGGGATTTGAACCTACAGCGGTGAGGGGCAAGTGATTTGAAGTCAACGACCTTACCACTCGGTTATGGTGGTCCCAGGATAGCTGTCTTATAATCTGAACTCTGCATGCATGCATGTTTGCAGCTACAAAACTGGTTCACACAAGTAGGTTGTGCGTTACGTTTAACCCTTTCCCTCATAGAAGCACCTCGTGACGCCATTACCAATACGACATACATTGACAATGTAGTAGCCAAACCAATGTTAATAATAAAGGCCAGAATCTCGTGTAGTCCCAGTAATATCTATGGAGGTGGGATAGATATGGCAACTACTTATCCACTGTACGATAGCTAAATGGCTGTCGTTTGTATGGAGTTATAATAATATAGTAACCTAAATCTCCATGAAGGAAAGAGTTCAATGGCTGTCGTTTGTATGGAGATATAATAGTATATTAACCTAAATCTCTATGAGGGAAAGGGTTTAATAAGTTCATCAATCTCACCTCCTTCTTGTTTCGGGGTCAGTTTCACACCAGGCTGAAATTAGAAGCAAAGAATTCTGAGAACAAATGAAATCGAACTCTATGTTGACAACTCGATATATCTGCATACGAATGTTTGAGTCAATGTTGAAGGGCGTGCTTAAAAATGTTAAAAAAACGTTGATTCAACTAAATTACTGTAAATTGTAATAATATTTGAGCATAGTTAACCTATAACCTGCCGAATAAATTGGACGGAATGTGCATATCACATAGATTCAGGTCAGCTGTGGCTTTATCGCCACGTCTGATCAGGATCTATGTTGTTTGCTATTCAGATAAGTGTTTTAGCTCCAAACAACATAAGAGTCTGATCAGACGGCCTGATCAGACAGCCTCTATGATGTTTAAAAAAGTGACTTTAGCCATGATTGACACGTTAAGTGTCAAGTACGGGTCATTGATCAACATGCGTATAATGGCTAGGCATACTGGGTCATATGACGAGGCGGAGGGTACGAGTTGACTAGTTGACTAGGGTACAATTTGACCGTGTATATATCTATGTCAGAGGTGTGGACGTATTTATACAATCAGCATACCACAACGAGTCTGATAGAACCCATACTTAATTACACCAAACCAAGTCCTAGCGGTTGTTATACATATAATTTACCAAATAATGTACCGCAAATGGAACAAAACAATGACATACATGTGCATAATTTAGATATGTACTGACCATTCTCTGTAAGCATTGGCGAAATTCAGCCTGGGGCTTATAACTAGTCCGGGCCAACATTTGTTTGTTCTATAAAACTATCTAGCATGTCGCATCAAAATTCACAGTGGTTTGAAACAAACTTTCATTCAGATATACTATACATGTATGTGGCATTAGTCGGATTTGGAATCGAAGGGTCCCGTTCCGTTTACTCGATCTGGGCACGTACGTAGTGTCCTTGGACAAGACACCTCTGACACACACATAGCGGCTATGTAGCCTAGTAATGGTTAACCACAAAGATGTCTAGGTCCCTGCCACAGGCACACATTTTTTTGCCCTATGGTCATATAGTAAGTAAACATCCATAGGGCAAAATAAATGTGTGTCTTGTGCCTGTGGTCCCTGCAAGGGGGTTAGACATAAATGGAACATATTATATATCATCATCTATAGTGATTGTATATATGTGTCAAACCCCTTGCAGGGACCTAGACATGTGTCCATGGGCAGGCTTAGCAGACCTAAGTGGCTAACCGGTTCTAAGCAATACGTGATACATTGTGTGCGAGATGCCTTGCTCAATGACACTACATGTAGTAGCCAATACTTGTCGTGACCGCCTTGAATGAGTATCAAACAATGGGCCATTCCTGAAATTCCACTGGACCACGGTCTATCTATATATCTATCTTCCGCTAATGTCGAACCCCTCGCGGGGACGTAGACATGACGTAGACGTCTGGCATGAAGAACAACATTAATATATCTCTCATACAGCAGAGACACACAAATAAATTGTAAAAATGCCATACAGTTTATACAATAGATTCAATAAAGAGAATAAGATAGAAAAGCAACGCCTATTTAAATTTATAATACAAAATCCCCGCGTTGAGCCCCACTGTCTAATCTAAAAGAATGTCGACCAATTATCGACCACGTCACTGTATCTAATAATATATGCTGAATATTCGAACCATTTGTATATGAATACAAGTTTGTTGGTTACTCATTATTAAATTAGGCATTACATTAGGCACTCTAGGTTACCCCACTATGTGGAGAAAGGCTATACATTACAATAGGTATACTTCCGGTTATAAATGTATATATCAATCTGAAAATGCCACACCTGTTCCAATAAACGTTAATTTATTGTGACCCAAGACATGTTTCGTAACGACATACTTGTCATGTTCAATGTATATACGGTTACTTACCATAGTTTCCTTTATATCGTCCAAAGTCTTCCGAGATAATGTACAAAATAACCAATTTACTTTTGCAACAAACTGCAATTGTCACGGATTTACAACCGGTTTTAGCCTATAGTCATAGATAGTAAGAGGCTCCTCATGGGGGTTTCTCTTTATATAAATAATATATTATATTATAGAAACTTCCATCCGAAACGTCAATATTGTGTAGGCCTATAAGCCGAAAACGATCCAATATGTTAAATATTGGACTGTGTGAGACGTGTAGCGCCGAAGAGAGTACCAATAATTTACATATTGGAGCCTATATCTTACTTAACGCACACATTTATATAACACAATCCTACTAATTAAAATTGGTAATTTCGTACGTGTGCACGTTGGATTTAATATAATACTCTGGCCTTTTGACAGCAGTCCAATATTAATAATAATAATGAGATTAGTCATTTTAGATTTGTGGAGGATAGTGCACTGATACAGACATCTCCTCTGGTTCTCTTATGTACACGGTTTAAAGCACCGACACGAGACCTCGGTTTAACGTCCCATCTAAAAGACTGTTAATTATATTAGGGTCAGACGTGGGATCGAACCTGAGATCCCTTGATTACCAGTCCAGCGTGTTACCACTGGACTATAGATCCGTCTGTATTAAACCGAAGTCTCGTGTCGTTGCTTTATGTACACCATGCACGTAAAACAACCAGAGGGTACTCTGCAATGGGTCACGGTATACCTGTATCACTGCACTACCCTCCAAACATTAGCGACGCTAAATAAACGTAAAACACACATATACGGTTTGATTCCAAAAATTCTTCGGACCGTGGGGGATTTGGGCCGGGGGTTTACAGAAATGAGAATTATCACAACTGTTTAATATTCTTAAAAAAATAATCATTGACAGTTGTTTCTATACTTTTTATTCATTAAGGTAAAAAGCTGTTCGATTGACGCAGTGGTTAGCGTACTCGCTTCTCACCAATGCAACCCGGGTTCGATCCTCGGACCGGGAGGCATCTGAGATGGTACGGTTGTCGCCAGATCGGACAGGTGGGTTTTCTCCAGGTACTCCGGTTTCCTCCCACACGAATGACTTGGGTTGTTGGAGGGGGTATATACTTCTTAAGTAATAGTTATTGTGGTTCAGCGGCCACATTTGGATATGTTTTTCAGTGTAGAGTAGAGGTATGTTTTTCACCATTTCAGTGTAGAGTAGGGATATGTTTTTCACCATTTCAGTGTAGAGTAGAAGTATGTTTTTCACCATTTCAGTGTAGAGTAGGAATATGTTTTTCACCAGTTCAGTGTAGAGTAGGGATATGGTTTTCACATTTCAATCTAGAGTAGGGATATGTTTTTCACCAGTTCAGTCTAGAGTAGGGATATGTTTTTCACCATTTCAGTCTAGAGTAGAGGTATGTTTTTCACCATTTCAGTGTAGAGTAGGGATATGTTTTTCACCATTTCAGTGTAGAGTAGGGATATGTTTTTCACCATTTCAGTGTAGAGGGATATGTTTTTCACCATTTCAGTGTAGAGTAGGGATATGTTTTTCACCATTTCAGTCTAGAGGAGAGGTATGTTTCCCACCATTTCAGTATAGAGTAGAAGTATGTTTTTCACCATTTCAGTCTAGAGTAGAAGTATGTTTTTCACCATTTCAGTCTGGGATGAAGGTAGGAAATAAATTTTTGGATCGCTAAGTTATGAGAAAAAATGGAGAAGAATGATGTCATTTAACTTAAATGATTTAAGAAATCTGATTGGACTATTTTAAAAAAAATATCTTTACGACACTCGTCCTCGTCCATGATTGGCTGATTATAGACGTCGTCAATTATTACAGGTTTTTTCACTTGCCCAGTTTTGTTAAAAATCACAATATATTGTAAACGACATATTTTAGTTATGGCATACTAACATTAAAATGCCCGTTTTGCAACTTAACAAACCTAGCTTCACAGCAGTTTGTGATAGCTCTTTGTCCGCCCCAGCTAGCCTGGGTGCCAGTATGTCGATTTTTCACTTTTAACTTCTGGCAAAATGATATGATCAGAAACTCAATACGGCCCAATTAATAGTATCGGTGTTAAACTATATTTATTTGCCTGACCAGGCAAATATATATCAACGCCTGTTCCCAGGCGACGTCCCAGCCAGAAAAGCCAGAAATTGTCGGTACAACTTTAAGCACCCAAAACAAGCTTGTTTTCAGACTTGGAATCTGCCCAATGCCGCTATATTTCAATGTTTGCATTTTTATGTCACCGTTATCACGGTAGCCCATAGTGTTGCTATTTCTCCGCGCGTAGATACAGAGCAATCCACCAAGCAGTCCCAAGATTGATGCATTATCCGATACGTGATTAATTGAACTGCAACTACGGAAGACAAGATGAAATGTTCCATTGCGTTTTCCCAAATAGCTCACTGAATGCAATGTTAATCAGACCAAAATACGAATCATTTGGTTCATTTATCATATATGCAATTACGATATGGGTTTGTTTGTTCCATTTCACCAGGACGAATAGCTATCTATAATTCTATATTCCTGATTTTATGTAACTAATAGGAGGTTGCTGGAAATCTAGCTGTGCTCGCAGTAAGTGTGAACGTTTGTCTGGTTTGAGGGTTTAAAGCGACACTACATCAATGAAAATACACATTTCTATAGAATGTCATTTCATATTATATGGTATACATTTGTTCCCAAACTGTGTATTTGAACTAATAAACAAACTTCGTATACGAGGTTTGTTGACATAGCAAACTAAGGTAACTATGGTCGATATCCATGTGTAATACAACGCTTGCATCCTGAATAACACGATGTATGGTACATAGTTATATCCATGTGTAATACAACGCTTGCATCCTGAATAACACGATGTATGGTACATAGTTATATCCATGTGTAATACAACGCTTGCATCCTGAATAACACGATGTATGGTTCATAGTTATATCCATGTGTAATACAACGCTTGCATCCTGAATAACACGATGTATGGTTCATAGTTATATCCATGTGTAATACAACGCTTGCATCCTGAATAACACGATGTATGGTACATAGTTATATCCATGTGTAATACAACGCTTGCATCCTGAATAACACGATGTATGGTACATAGTTATATCCATGTGTAATACAACGCTTGCATCCTGAATAACACGATGTATGGTACATAGTTATATCCATGTGTAATACAACGCTTGCATCCTGAATAACACGATGTATGGTACATAGTTATATCAGTCACATGTGTGCCTATGCATATTTATGTGTAGATTAATCTTAGTTAAATTATCTCTAAGCGACAGTATCACGCGTTTAGTATTGACTCCAGGGACACACCTATGTCAAATGAAATGCTACTTTCATTTTTAAAACTGTGTAGACCACAAAAACACTGTTTATTGATTCAATGTTAGTGTTCGAATGTATTCATAAGAATGTGTAGTAGTAAGGCATTAATATGTGAAATAATGCATTTGTTTTATTTTTGTGATGTAATGTCGCTTTAAAGTCACACCAACAGCATATACCAGCTGACTACTATCAAGTAGCCTGGGAACAGGCGTCGATATATTTTGCCTGGTCAGTCAAATAAATATATTTTAACACATAGACTATTATTTGGGCCGTATTGAGTTTCTGAACATGTCATTTGGCTAGAAGTTAAAAAGTGGAAAATCGACAGACTGGAATCCAGGCTAACTATCCAGCTACTCATAACTATACGAGCTAATATCCCGGAAGCTATACTCACTGGTACCCCAGTGTAGCTGCATATGGCTACGAGCTAATATCCCAGGAAGCTATCTTAATTGGTACCCGGTGTAGCTACACATGACTACGAGCTAATATCCCAGGAAGCTATCTTAATTGGTACCCGGTGTAGCTACACATGACTACGAGCTAATATCCCAGGAAGCTATCTTAATTGGTACCCGGTGTAGCTACACATGACTACGAGCTAATATCTCGTAAGCTATCTTAATTGGTACCCGGTGTAGCTACACATGGCTACGAGCTGATATCCCGTAAGCTATCTCAATTGATACCCGGTGTAGCTACACATGACTACGAGCTGCTATTCCGGAAGCTATCTTAATTGGTACCCGGTGTAGCTACACATGACTATGAGCTGATTGGTACCAGATGTAGCTACACATGACTATGAGTTAATATCCCAGGAAACTATCTTAATTGGTACCCGGTGTAGCTACACATGACTACGAGTTAATATCACGGAAGCTATATTGACTGGTACCCGGCGTAGCTACACAGAGCTAATATCCCGGACGCTATTCTGATGATTATTTTATTAAACATTTTTATTGCATTATATAAACATATACACATATACAATGCACTCGCGTCTCACCAATGCAACCCGGGTTCGATCCTCGGACCGAGAAGTATGTGAGATGGTACGGTGATCGCCAGATCGGACAGGTGGGTTTTCTCCGGGTACTCCGGTTTCCTCCCATATGAATGACCACGTATACGCTTTCATCTGCGCCAACGAGAGTGATTAATATAAGTTTTTAAAACTTGGTTTGCAATCGTTGCAAAATAAATAAAGTTTAAGCTTTAAACATCAATACAAAGATTGACACACACATAAAGTAAATGGGTTGGGCCATAAGTTCTATCAACATTAGTAGTTTATACACATTTATTTTAGCTCGATTGCGAAACAAGTTCTTTCAACTTATATAAATCACTCTCGAGACCTCATTCCTGGTGGAATCCATCGCCACAAGGGAGAGAGGAGGCAACGTGGAATTTAAATGCCTTGCCTAAGGGCACAATCGTAACGGCTCCATCGGGGCTCGAATTCCGGATCTTTCACACCTGAATCGAACGCGCATCCATTGCGCTATCACGACTCCAACATTAGTATTTGACCATCCTCCTCAGTGAAATTAAGCATAAAAAGCGAAACTGAATTGGCTAATATAAGTCCGTATACCACCAGAATGACAAGTACCATATTATTCTTCTTCTTCTTCTTCTTCTCTGTTAATGGCTAACAGTCAATACCTGAGCTATTATGGCCATGCGTGGGGGGGGGGTACCAGTGAGCTACCAGATCTCCTCAGCTACTATAATACTATAATGCCACCAAAGAGGACACTGGTAGTGTGAGAAAAGGTGCAAAAACCTAACACCTTAAACCTTAAAAGCCCGTAAGCCTACAATATGAACATATACTAGAAGTGTGCAAAGAGATGTTAGTAGTTGTTAAGAACAAGATAAAAAACAAGTGTGTTCTGTTATGGTTTCATCATCGATGCAGCCAGCGCTGACTTAAATCCTGCGATAGAGTCAGCACTGACTACATGAGATGGTAGTATGTTCCATTGAACAACTGTTCTCGGAAAGTATGAGCACTTGAAATAGTCAACTTTTCGATACACAGTCGTAAAACTTTTCCAACTTCATGGTTTCATCGGCTACAGCATTATCAATATGTAATCCTACAATAAAGAGACTATTAGTTTGCTAAGTGAATGATCGAATTATATTTCACTCGTGAACATAGAAAGCTATTATTATCACCAATGGCGCTAGCAACGGGTGGTAACAATGCATTCAATTTTCATCCGATGAAATATAATTCGATAATAAACAAATATCTTTTTAATATTTTATTTCTGACGGACATAGCAAAATATATCGACATATATCGACGAATGTACTCTAGCTATGTTTCAATCCATATATATTGTCCAGGAATGTTCGCTGCTGTACAGCGTTGGCTTTGGGTCCCGGGTTCGATACTCGGTCAGGGCACGTATGTAGTATCCGTGAGCAAGGCAGTTCGCACATTGCTTAGTACTTGTTCGCCGCTTAGGTGAGCTAAGTTTGCCCAGTAAAACATGTGTAGGCCCAGTAATGTGTTTCACATTAATGGAACATACATAATTCCGTGTAGTAACACAGAAAGTAGTTCACCCACTTATGCATAGCTTATATTAGATCAACTTGATTGATTGTACTATGGTTTGCTATCCTGGACACAATATTGACATTGCCGAATGCGTTTGTACTTCCGGGATGGCAATTTATTGAATACTCGTTCTGCTATACAAAGTGTCAGGAGGTTACGCAAAATAATGAACTAATAATACCACCAACTAGTGATGAAAGCGTAGGGACCGGATTCGTTTGTTTGAGAAGATGTCGTAAATTCCACGATAAGAAAATTGGTTTTACCTCTTCTGAACGATTCGTGCTCGTATTTCATCAGTATGGTTTCTAAGGATTGTCAATAAATTCTTAGAAAAGTCGTAGCTACATGTCTACTTAGTTGATTTGGAAATGTGGCCGTGACCGTAACATTAGGATCTGGATTAACAAGTTGCATTTCTGCCTGTAACATTGTGTTCGCATGTTGAACTTATGGCATTGGCCCGGAAATGTTACTGTTGAATGAGATGAACATTATGAGATGAACATTTGTGTGAAGTTTTAAAGCGACACTACATCGGTGAAAACGCAAATGTCTGCAGAATGTAGTTTGCTATTACATTGTATATTTATGTTCAAATATTTTCCTCAAAAACGGAGTACTTCAACAAATAAACAAACGTCGTATACGCGGTTTGTTGACACAACAAAATAATGTAAATAGGGTCGACATTCATGCGTAATACAACGCGTTATGCTACATATTTACCGTGATATCTCGCATGTGTAGACTAATCTTAATTAAATTATCTCTAAACGAAAGTATCGCATGTTTAGTATTGACATCAATGATAACAAACGTCAATTCAGGAGCCTGGGTGGCCGTTTTATGAAATCCTACTTTCACGTTTGAAAGTGTGTATACCATAACAACGCTGTTAAATTTATTCAATGTTGGTGTTTGGTATATTCCGAAGAATTTGTAGTAACAATGCATGTATACGCTTTTTGCGATGTAATGTCGCTTTAAGGAAATCCATACTAGTTGACTTTGGTATCCAATGTGCCACATATACATTAAACAGTGTACAGAATAAATATATCATATGTGTGCAGTCAAACCTGTTTTAAGCAGCCAGCCAAATGAATAACAGAAAATGGCTGCATAGCGCATGTGGTTGCTTAATAGATATTAAATGTATAATAAAACAACGTATTAGGAATCTAGAAACTTGCTGCTTAATACAGATTGGCTGCTTAAAAGAGATGACCACTAACACAGGTTCGACTGTATATACATATATACACACCGTAGTGTTGATGAACGTCCTTCAGTAGTCCGCCTCCGTGGTCGAATAGTCCACCTCCGTGACTGATGGTCACGGGTTCAAGCCCCTCCCAGGCCGTGCCTCAATACGAAGGTTGGTGCATCAATTACTGGTTAATCGCTGGAACCTGCCCAGGAAAGGTGTTGTTAGGTAAACTGCCCATCGCTCAAATGGGCAACCGATAGCGACGTTAAATAAACTTAAAGACATTTTTTAAAAAGTCCTGCAGTGGTTCCTTTTGAACTTTGAATAGGATAATGCGTCCTGCAAGTGAACATTTGTTTTAATTTAAGTACTGCAAATATGAAGCAATCTACAAACAGTAGGCCGCGGTTTTAACATGTAGTCTATGTAGCCGAATAGGCGTGGACATTTCTATGAGATGTACACTTTGTGAAGTAATAAATTGATGTAACCATTAACCATGAGGTCATAAACCGACGTAGCCATTGTCCGTGAAGTAATAAACAGATTTAGTCGTTGACCGTGAAGCAGTAAACCGATGTAGCCATTGACCGTGAAGTAATAACCGATGTAGCCATTGTCCGTGAAGTAATAAACATATTTAGTCGTTGACCGTGAAGCAGTAAACCGATGTAGCCATTGACCGTGAAGTAAATAACCGATGTAGCCATTGTCCGTGAAGTAATAAACAGATTTAGTCGTTGACCATGAAGCAGTAAACCTGTGTAGTCATTGACCGTGAAGTAAATAACCGATGTAGCCATTGACCATGAAGTAATAAACAGATTTAGTCGTTGACCGTGAAGCAGTAAACCGATGTAGCCATTGACCGTGAAGTAAATAACTGGTGTAGCCATTGACCATAAAGTAATAAACAGATTTAGTCATTGACCGTGAAGCAGTAAACCGATGTAGCCATTGACCTTGAAGTAAATAACCGGTGTAGCCATTGACCATGAAGTAATAAACAGATTTAGTCGTTGACCGTGAAGCAGTAAACCGATGTAGCCATTGACCGTGAAGTAAATAACTGGTGTAGCCATTGACCATGAAGTAATAAACAGATTTAGTCATTGACCGTGAAGCAGTAAACCGATGTAGCCATTGACCTTGAAGTAAATAACTGGTGTAGCCATTGACCATGAAGTAATAAACAGATTTAGTCATTGACCGTGAAGCAGTAAACCGATGTAGCCATTGACCTTGAAGTAAATAACCGGTGTAGCCATTGACCATGAAGTAATAAACAGATTTAGTCGTTGACCGTGAAGCAGTAAACCGATGTAGCCATTGACCGTGAAGTAAATAACTGGTGTAGCCATTGACCATGAAGTAATAAACAGATTTAGTCATTGACCGTGAAGCAGTAAACCGATGTAGCCATTGACCTTGAAGTAAATAACCGGTGTAGCCATTGACCATGAAGTAATAAACAGATTTAATCGTTGACCGTGAAGCAGTAAACCGATGTAGCCATTGACCGTGAAGTAAATAACTGGTGTAGCCATTGACCATGAAGTAATAAACAGATTTAGTCATTGACCGTGAAGCAGTAAACCGATGTAGCCATTGACCGTGAAGTAAATAACTGGTGTAGCCATTGACCATGAAGTAATAAACAGATTTAGTCGTTGACCGTGAAACAGTAAACCGATGTAGCCATTGACCTTGAAGTAAATAACCGGTGTAGCCATTGACCATGAAGTAATAAACAGATTTAGTCGTTGACCGTGAAGCAGTAAACCGGTGTAGCCATTGACCATGAAGTAATAAACAGATTTAGTCGTTGACCGTGAAGCAGTAAACCGATGTAGCCATTGACCGTGAAGTAAATAACTGGTGTAGCCATTGACCATGAAGTAATAAACAGATTTAGTCATTGACCGTGAAGCAGTAAACCGATGTAGCCATTGACCTTGAAGTAAATAACTGGTGTAGCCATTGACCATGAAGTAATAAACAGATTTAGTCGTTGACCGTGAAGCAGTAAACCGATGTAGCCATTGACCTTGAAGTAAATAACCGGTGTAGCCATTGACCATGAAGTAATAAACAGATTTAATCGTTGACCGTGAAGCAGTAAACCGATGTAGCCATTGACCGTGAAGTAAATAACTGGTGTAGCCATTGACCATGAAGTAATAAACAGATTTAGTCATTGACCGTGAAGCAGTAAACCGATGTAGCCATTGACCTTGAAGTAAATAACCGGTGTAGCCATTGACCATGAAGTAATAAACAGATTTAGTCGTTGACCGTGAAGCAGTAAACCGATGTAGCCATTGACCGTGAAGTAAATAACTGGTGTAGCCATTGACCATGAAGTAATAACAGATTTAGTCATTGACCGTGAAGCAGTAAACCGATGTAGCCATTGACCGTGAAGTAAATAACTGGTGTAGCCATTGACCATGAAGTAATAAACAGATTTAGTCGTTGACCGTGAAGCAGTAAACCGATGTAGCCATTGACCTTGAAGTAAATAACCGGTGTAGCCATTGACCATGAAGTAATAAACAGATTTAGTCGTTGACCGTGAAACAGTAAACCGATGTAGCCATTGACCTTGAAGTAAATAACCGGTGTAGCCATTGACCATGAAGTAATAAACAGATTTAGTCATTGACCGTGAAGCAGTAAACCGATGTAGCCATTGACCGTGAAGTAAATAACTGGTGTAGCCATTGACCATGAAGTAATAAACAGATTTAGTCGTTGACCGTGAAGCAGTAAACCGATGTAGCCATTGACCTTGAAGTAAATAACCGGTGTAGCCATTGACCATGAAGTAATAAACAGATTTAGTCGTTGACCGTGAAGCAGTAAACCGATGTAGCCATTGACCGTGAAGTAAATAACTGGTGTAGCCATTGACCATGAAGTAATAAACAGATTTAGTCGTTGACCGTGAAGCAGTAAACCTGTGTAGCCATTGACCGTGAAGTAATAAACAGATTTAGTCGTCGACCGTGAAGCAGTAAACCGACGTAGCCATTGATCGTGAAGTAATAAACACATATTTAGTCATTGACCGTGAAGCAGTAAACCGACGTAGCCATTGTCCGTGAAGTAATAAACATATTTAGTCGTTGACCGTGATGCAGTAAACCGATGTAGCCATTGACCGTGAAGTAAATAACCGGTGTAGCCATTGACCATGAAGTAATAAACAGATTTAGTCGTTGACTGTGAAGCAGTAAACCGATGTAGCCATTGACCGTGAAGTAATAAACCATTGCAGCCATTGACCGTGAAGCAATAAACCATTGCAGCCATTGCCCGTTAAGTAATAAACCATTGCAGCCATTGACCGTGAAGCAATAAACCATTGTAGCCATTGACCGTGAAGTAATAAACCATTGCAGCCATTGATCGTGAAGCAATAAACCGATCTATAAATGTGCGACACTGTTGACCTACGATATATACACGTGTGACACTGTTGACCTACGATATATACACGTGCGACACTGTTGACCTACGATATATACGTGTGCGACACTATTGACCTACGCTATATACACGTGCGACACTGTTGACCTACGATATATACATGTGCGACACTGTTGACCTACGATATATACATGTGCGACACTGTTGACCTACGATATATACACGTGCGACACTGTTGACCCTACGATATATATTGTGGCACTTGTGCGACACTGTTGACCTACGATATATACACGTGCGAAACTGTTGACCCTACGATATATACATGTGAGACACTATTGACCTACGATATATACACGTGCAACACTATTGACCTACGATATATACATGTGCGACACTATTGACCTACGATATATACACGTGCGACACTGTTTACCTACGATATATACATGTGCGACACTATTGACCTACGATATATACACGTGTGACACTGTTGACCTACGATATATACACGTGCGACACTGTTGACCTACGATATATACATGTGCGACACTATTGACCTACGCTATACACACGTGCGACACTGTTGACCTACGATATATACATGTGCGACACTGTTGACCTACGATCTATACATGTGCGACACTGTTGACCTACGATATATACACGTGCGACACTGTTGACCCTACGATATATATATGTGCGACACTGTTGACCTACGATATATACATGTGCGACACTGTTGACCTACGCTATATACACGTGCGACACTATTGACCTACGATCATATACATGTGCGACACTGCTGACCTACGATCATATAAATGTCCTACAGTGAATACATTGATCCCTAAGTTCGACCCTTGGTGTATAGGTGACATGGGGTTGTGCATGATACGTCACCCAGTTACTGGTTGCAATATTCCATGAATCCAAACACAGCGAATATAAAACTACTATTTAGACAATTGTTCGTATATACAGCGTCACATTTGTGGAATTCCCTCCCTTATCACATCGAAACGATTCCGTTTGTTCCACACTTCAAAGATTTTTATATCAAGTGGTGCAAAGAACATACCAATAACCTAATAAACTGTTAATTAAGAATAAACCTTCGGCCTTCGTGATATATTTCTACGCATAAGAACTTCAAACTCGGGTTATTCTGCGATATACCACGGTTGATACTTATTATTTCGATTCTAACACGACTTACTTCTAATAATTTTAGACTAGAATCAAAGGAGTATTTTCTTCAAACGCGGTGCTACTCCACTGCATTTGGCTTTCGAAATTTCCTCCCGCGTAAGGGGTGATGACGTTATTTGTTATGGAAAATATCAATCTAGTGCATAAATGAACAAACGTTGTAACTGATCAATAATTTTATTTATTTTGTCAAATAAAACTGTACAGAATAGTAACTGAAACGTTACTTAACAGAAAAACAAGACGAACAAGAGATTATCTGATTCTAAAAATAGCTCACTTCCGTGAATTCCCACGGTAGTATTTACAAATATCACCTGACTTTCATTCATAAAACTTTACACGCATTGTATAAATGGAATAGCCAAAACACGGTGCGCGCTCAGCATAGTTCAAGGTAGGTATATCGCAGAATAACCCGAGGTAGATTTTACTCTATAAGTATGTATGTTATTAGCTGGGTCGTGTTATAATTATAATAAATTATACATCATGTATGTAGGCCCTAAGTATTAGTTTCATCAACTTAGTTTCTCTGAAAGTATTACTTGTCATTGTTTAAATGTTTGATTGTGTTAGTTGATATTTTAATTTGTTGAGGGCCTCATGGTAGATTGACTTAATTGTTCAAATGAGTTCCCTCGTTAAATGAAGTCTTTATTATTATTATTATTATTGCCCAGCCTTACTATATATAGTGGACGTATAGTCAAATGCCAAGCTGTTTTGTGTGTGGCGTCATTAAGCCTACACACACGTGCACTGTAGCTCTACCAATCAAAACATTGTACAGCGGAACATAAAAACAGAGAATGCAACAGAAATCAATTGTTCCATTCGCCATGGAAAAAACCCTTTATATTGTGTTAATGTCTACGAGGAGACGTATTTGCTTTCTGCAACTTGTGACAGACCGATCTCCGGTTCTAATCAGAACATTGTTCTGTAGAACTACAACTGGGAGTAATGACGTCTGCATTGCGTCTCTTGAATCAATGCTAGTGGTAGTTGTATCTGCAGATATTTAAAATAATACGTCAGTGTGTGCAAATGTCACCGAGTTCAGTTATTGTTATACAGGTCACACGGTGTTATTGACATAGTGGTCTGGAATTGGTTGAAAAAGTGTAAGGAAGCCCTTAAGAGTTATTGATACATGAACAGATTGGCTGAGTCTTCTAAATATTAAAATACAATATATGAGCTGTGTTTTGGAATATTTAAAAATATTTGTAGACTATTTGGTGACAAATAAACAGCATTTTATAAATGCAGGTGTCAGTGCAACATTCACCACCAAATTACCTTCAGAGTAAGGGGTGGGTGCCTATAGTGGGAAATTAAAAAAACCGCAATTGGTCAACCCCATTGAAATTTGACATTTTCCTCTCAAATGCCAATCTGTTGAAAACTACTGTCTTTTGTGCCAAACTATTGTTGGGGGAAATCTAATGGCACTGTGTGTTATAATGGTGGCCTACGGAAATTGCAATAGCGGTGTCTGACCTACAGCAGTATATCAAATACCCATGTCTCGTTATTGACTATCATTAGACAACGACTAAGTCACATGGTCCAATGAAAAGCCACATTTCTCGCTTCTAAATAGTATAGACGCGACCTACTTATGTACGTTGTCTAAGTCAGATACGGATCTATCCTATACGAAGGGCACATGCCCTATTTATGGTATGTCAAAATTGGAGAGGCTTGACGAAGTTAAATATCTATAGTTTGTTCCTCAAATACCTAGAGTGTGTTTCTCTATATGGGCGCGTAGTTCCTCAAATACCTAGAGTGTGTTTCTCTATATGGGCGCGTAGTTCCTCAAATACCTAGAGTATGTTTCTCTATATCGAAATTACATAGAGTGTTTCTCTATATGGACAATACCTAGAGTGTGTTTCTCTATATGGACGCGTAGTTCTTCAAATACCTAGAGTATGTTTCTCTATATCGAAATTACATAGAGTGTTTCTCTATATGGACAATACCTAGAGTGTGTTTCTCTATATGGACGCGTAGTTCTTCAAATACCTAGAGTGTGTTTCTCTATATCGACATTACATAGAGTGTTTCTCTATATGGACAATACCTAGAGTGTGTTTCTCTATATCGGCAATACCTAGGGTGTGTTTCTCTATATGGACGCGTAGTTCCTCAAATACCTAGAGTGTGTTTCTCTATATGGGCGCGTAGTTCCTCAAATACCTAGAGTGTGTTTCTCTATATGGGCGCGTAGTTCCTCAAATACCTAGAGTGTGTTTCTCTATATCGGCAATACCTAGAGTGTGTTTCTCTATATCGACAATACCTAGTGTGTGTTTCTCTATATCGACAATACCTAGAGTATGTTTCTCTATATGGACGCATAGTTCCCCAAATACCTAGAGTATGTTTCTCTATATGGACAATACCTAGTGTATGTTTCTCTATATGGACAATACCTAAGGTGTGTTTCTCTATATGGACAATACCTAGAGTATGTTTCTCTATATCGCCAATACCTAGAGTGTGTTTCTCTATATGTACAATACCTAGAGTATGTTTCTCTATATCGACAATACCTAGAGTGTGCTTCTCTATATGGACAATACCTAGAGTGTGTTTCTCTATATGGACGCTACCTAGAGTGTGTTTCTCTATATCGACACTACCTAGAGTGTGTTTCTCTATATGGACGCTACCTAGAGTGTGTTTGTTTCTCTATATGGACAATACATATAGTGTGTTTCTCTATACGGGCGCGTAGTTCCTCAAATACCTAGAGTGTGTTTCTCTATATGGGCGCGTAGTTCCTCAAATACCTAGAGTGTGTTTCTCTATATGGACAATACCTAGAGTGTGTGTCTCTATATGGACAATACCTAGAGTGTGTTTCTCTATATGGACAATACCTAGAGTGTGTTTCTCTATATCGACAATACCTAGGGTGTGTTTCTCTATATCGACAATACCTAGAGTGTGTTTCTCTATATGGGCGCGTAGTTCCTCAAATACCTAGAGTGTGTTTCTCTATATGGACAATACCTAGAGTGTGTGTCTCTATATGGACAATACCTAGCGTGTGTTTCTCTATATGGACAATACCTAGAGTGTGTTTCTCTATATCGACAATACCTAGGGTGTGTTTCTCTATATCGACAATACCTAGAGTGTGTTTCTCTATATCGGCAATAACTAGGGTGTGTTTCTCTATATGGACAATTCCTAGAGTATGTTTCTCTATATGGACAATACCTAGAGTGTGTTTCTCTATATCGACAATACCTAGAGTGTGTTTCTCTATATCGACAATACCTAGAGTTTCTCTATATCGACAATACCTAGAGTGTGTTTCTCTATATCGACAATACCTAGAGTGTGTTTCTCTATATCGACAATACCTAGAGTGTGTTTCTCTATATCGACAATACCTAGAGTGTGTTTCTCTATATCGACAATACCTAGAGTGTGTTTCTCTATATGGACAATACCTAGAGTGTGTTTCTCTATATGGACACTACCTAGAGTGTGTTTCTCTATATCAACAATACCTAGAGTGTGTTTCTCTATATCGACAATACCTAGAGTGTGTTTCTCTATATCGACAATATCTAGAGTGTGTTTCTCTATATCGAAAATACCTAGAGTGTGTTTCTCTATATCGACAATACCTAGTGTGTGTTTCTCTATATCGACAATACCTAGAGTATTTATCTATATGGACAATACCTAGAGTGTGTTTCTCTATATGGACAATACCTAGAGTGTTTCTCTATATGGACAATACCTAGAGTGTGTTTCTCTATATGGACGCGTAGTTCTTCAAATACCTAGAGTATGTTTCTCTATATCGAAATTACATAGAGTGTTTCTCTATATGGACAATACCTAGAGTGTGTTTCTCTATATGGACGCGTAGTTCTTCAAATACCTAGAGTGTGTTTCTCTATATCGACATTACATAGAGTGTTTCTCTATATGGACAATACCTAGAGTGTGTTTCTCTATATCGGCAATACCTAGGGTGTGTTTCTCTATATGGACGCGTAGTTCCTCAAATACCTAGAGTGTGTTTCTCTATATGGGCGCGTAGTTCCTCAAATACCTAGAGTGTGTTTCTCTATATGGGCGCGTAGTTCCTCAAATACCTAGAGTGTGTTTCTCTATATCGGCAATACCTAGAGTGTGTTTCTCTATATCGACAATAC
>CM026387.1:64139900-64173417 GCA_014843695.1 Archivesica marissinica | reverse complement strand
ATGGCGTTATCCCATACATACATACATAGATATATAACTCATGGCATTATCCCATACATATATATATAACTCATGGCATTATCCCATACATACATACATAGATATATAACTCATGGCATTATCCCATACATACATACATAGATATATAACTCATGGTGTTATCCCATACATACATACATACATAGATATATAACTCATGGCATTATCCCATACATAGATATATAACTCATGGCATTATCCCATACATAGAAATATAACTCATGGCATTATCCCATACATAGATATATAACTCATGGCATTATCCCATACATAGATATATATATAACTCATGGCATTATCCCATACATAGAAATATAACTCATGGCATTATCCCATACATAGATATATAACTCATGGCATTATCCCATACATAGATATATATATAACTCATGGCATTATCCCATACATAGATATATAACTCATGGCATTATCCCATACATAGATATATATATAACTCATGGCATTATCCCATACATAGATATATAACTCATGGCATTATCCCATACATAGATATATATATAACTCATGGCATTATCCCATACATATATATATAACTCATGGCATTATCCCATACATAGATATATAACTCATGGCATTATCCCATACATAGATATATATATAACTCATGGCATTATCCCATACATATATATATACCTCATGGCATTATCCCATACATAGATATATAACTCATGGCATTATCCCATACATATATATATAACTCATGGCATTATCCAATACATATATATATAACTCATGGCATTATCCCATACATAGATATATATATAACTCATGGCATTATCCCATACATAGATATATATATAACTCATGGCATTATCCCATACATACATATATACCTCATGGCATTATCCCATACATAGATATATAACTCATGGCATTATCCCATACATATATATATAACTCATGGCATTATCCAATACATATATATATAACTCATGGCATTATCCCATACATAGATATATATATATAACTCATGGCATTATCCAATACATAGATATATATATAACTCATGGCATTATCCCATACATAGATATATATATAACTCATGGCATTATCCCATACATAGATATATATATAACTCATGGCATTATCCAATACATAGATATATATATAACTCATGGCATTATCCCATACATAGATATATATATAACTCATGGCGTTATCCCATACATAGATATATAACTCATGGCATTATCCCATACATAGATATATAACTCATGGCATTATCCCATACATAGATATATATATAACTCATGGCATTATCCCATACATAGATATATATATAACTCATGGCATTATCCAATACATAGATATATATATAACTCATGGCATTATCCCATACATAGATATATAACTCATGGCATTATCCAATACATAGATATATATATAACTCATGGCATTATCCCATACATATATATATAACTCATGGCATTATCCAATACATAGATATATATATAACTTATGGCATTATCCCATACATAGATATATATATAACTCATGGCATTATCCCATACATAGATATATATATAACTCATGGCATTATCCCATACATAGATATATATATAACTCATGGCATTATCCCATACATAGATATATAACTCATGGCATTATCCCATACATAGATATATATATATAACTCATGGCATTATCCCATACATAGATATATATATAACTCATGGCATTATCCCATACATAGATATATATATAACTCATGGCATTATCTAATACATAGATATATATATAACTCATGGCATTATCCAATACATACATAGATATATAACTCATGGCATTATCCCATACATACATACATACATAGATATATAACTCATGGCATTATCCCATACATACATATATATATAACTCATGGCATTATCCCATACATAGATATATAACTCATGGCATTATCCCATACATAGATATATATATAACTCATGGCATTATCCCATACATATATATATAACTCATGGCATTATCCCATACATAGATATATAACTCATGGCATTATCCCATACATACATATATACCTCATGGCATTATCCCATACATAGATATATAACTCATGGCATTATCCCATACATATATATATAACTCATGGCATTATCCAATACATATATATATAACTCATGGCATTATCCCATACATAGATATATATATAACTCATGGCATTATCCCATACATAGAATATATATATAACTCATGGCATTATCCCATACATACATATATACCTCATGGCATTATCCCATACATAGATATATAACTCATGGCATTATCCCATACATATATATATAACTCATGGCATTATCCAATACATATATATATAACTCATGGCATTATCCCATACATAGATATATATATAACTCATGGCATTATCCAATACATAGATATATATATAACTCATGGCATTATCCCATACATAGATATATATATAACTCATGGCATTATCCCATACATAGATATATATATAACTCATGGCATTATCCAATACATAGATATATATATAACTCATGGCATTATCCCATACATATATATATATATAACTCATGGCGTTATCCCATACATAGATATATAACTCATGGCATTATCCCATACATAGATATATAACTCATGGCATTATCCCATACATAGATATATATATAACTCATGGCATTATCCCATACATAGATATATATATAACTCATGGCATTATCCAATACATAGATATATATATAACTCATGGCATTATCCCATACATAGATATATATATAACTCATGGCATTATCCCATACATAGATATATATATAACTCATGGCATTATCCAATACATAGATATATATATAACTCATGGCATTATCCCATACATAGATATATATATAACTCATGGCGTTATCCCATACATAGATATATAACTCATGGCATTATCCCATACATAGATATATAACTCATGGCATTATCCCATACATAGATATATATATAACTCATGGCATTATCCCATACATAGATATATATATAACTCATGGCATTATCCAATACATAGATATATATATAACTCATGGCATTATCCCATACATAGATATATAACTCATGGCATTATCCCATACATAGATATATATATAACTCATGGCATTATCCCATACATAGATATATATATAACTCATGGCATTATCCCATACATAGATATATATATAACTCATGGCATTATCCCATACATAGATATATAACTCATGGCATTATCCCATACATAGAATATATATATAACTCATGGCATTATCCCATACATAGATATATATATAACTCATGGCATTATCCCATACATAGATATATATATAACTCATGGCATTATCTAATACATAGATATATATATAACTCATGGCATTATCCAATACATACATAGATATATAACTCATGGCATTATCCCATACATACATACATAGATATATAACTCATGGCATTATCCCATACATACATATATATATAACTCATGGCATTATCCCATACATACATACATAGATATATAACTCATGGCATTATCCCATACATACATATATATATAACTCATGGCATTATCCCATACATACATACATAGATATATAACTCATGGCATTATCCCATACATACATACATAGATATATAACTCATGGCATTATCCCATACATACATACATAGATATATAACTCATGGCATTATCCCATACATAGATATATAACTCATGGCATTATCCAATACATAGATATATAACTCATGGCATTATCCAATACATACATAGATATATAACTCATGGCATTATCCCATACATACATACATAGATATATAACTCATGGCATTATCCAATACATAGATATATAACTCATGGCATTATCCAATACATAGATATTTAACTCATGGCGTTATCCCATACATAGATATATAACTCATGGCATTATCCCATACATAGATATATAACTCATGGCATTATCCCATACATAGATATATATATAACTCATGGCGTTATCCCATACATACATACATACATACATACATATATATATAACTCATGGCATTATCCCATACATAGATATATAACTCATGGCATTATCCCATACATAGATATATAACTCATGGCATTATCCCATACATAGATATATAACTCATGGCATTATCCCATACATAGATATATAACTCATGGCATTATCCCATACATAGATATATATATAACTCATGGCATTATCCCATACATAGATATATATATAACTCATGACGTTATCCCATACATAGAAATATTTAATGCAAGGAACACTTACCCAGGATATATATAACTCATGGCATCATCCCATACATAGAAATGTTTAATCCAAGGAGCTTTCACCTGTAAGTAAAATGTAAGTGGTCATCTAAAACATAGCCAGATTGTAAGAGTATGGTCCCTTTATTGATAAAACATTGGTTTTACATCCAGCTGTGCATTTATGTCGTGTTCCTTTGTGTTTTTATATAAAATTGTTTCCTTTTGTCTCGGTCATCGATTATCTAGTTGACTTAACCCTTTCCCTCATAGAAGCACTTCTTGAGGTCATTGCCAATGCGACATACATTAACCCTTTCCCTCATAGAAGCACTTCTTGAGGCCATTGCCAATGCGACATACATTTTAACCCTTTCCCTCATAGAAGCACTTCTTGAGGCCATTGCCAATGCGATATACATTGACAATGTAGTAGCTATACCAATGTTCATAATAAAGGCCAGAATCTCATGTAGTCCCAGTAATATCTATGGAGGTGGGATAGATATAGCGACTACTTATCCACTGCATGATAGCTAAATGGCTGTCATTTGTATGGAAATATAATAGTATATTAACCTAAATCTCTATGAAGGAAAGGGTTACGCTTGAAGTGAGATACGAGCCAAATTGAGCCATGACATGGAAAGTTCATGGACATTATCATCTTTTCACGCTTACTACTTGTAGTTATTACAACACCTTCGTACATCTTAGGACCACACTGTGTGGATCACTGGTCCAGTGGTTAACACGCCTGTCTGCAAATCCAGAGGTGGGTAGTTCGGTTCCACGTCACACCATAGTAATATTAACAGTCTTTATCAGATGATACAAGATACGGATGTAATCCCCCCCATATGACATAATCCCCCTCATATGTTTGAACACAGAAGGATAAAAAAAACCTGTCTATGGTTAGGGTCCTACCTTGAATCTAATTAATAAGAAACACCTTACCCTTAATAAATGTCCCCTTACAGGAAACACCTCGCTATCTTTGAAGAGTGTTCGGGAATTGAGGCCAGCACAATTTACCAGAACTGTACACTTGCCTGCAAACTGAAAACAAACAGCAATCACAACACTAGTTCAAAGTCTCGCAATATATGTATATATATATATATATATATATATATATATATATAAAACAAATTGTGTACTTTACCCCACCCACCTACATGTACTAATCATATGCTAACTCTTTGCATGCTGGGTAAAATAAAGGCTATAAATAGTTCAAATAATTGTAGCAGATGACAATTCGATATGTTTCTCTTATTTATAACTGAATTTCATTAGAAATATGCATCACATATATCACTGTTTTTTTCCACTGCTAGCGTGAGTTTTACAGTGTACATGTAACTTTGTGTGTGTTTTACGTTTATTTATTGTCGCTACCGGTTGCCCATATGAACGATGTCTCCTGAAGAGATTAATCATTTTAGATTTTTGGAGGATACTGCAATGAAACAGACATCCATTCCAGGGTCTCCTCTGGTTCTTTTACGTGCACGGTGTAAAGCACCAACACGAGACCTTGGTTTAAAGTCGCATCTGAAAGACTTAATTTTATTAGGGTCAGACGGGGATCAAATCGGTGATCCCTGGAGATTACCAGCCCAGCGTGTTAACCACTGGACTACATTTCCGTCTGTACATGTAACTATGCCGTTATCTACCACATCATATAAACCGTCTGTACATGTAACTATGCAGTTATCTACCACATCATATACACCGTCTGTACATGTAACGATGCCGTTATCTACCACATCATATACACCGTCTGTACATGTAACGATGCAGTTATCTACCACATCATATACACCGTCTGTACATGTAACGATGCAGTTATCTACCACATCATATACACCGTCTGTACATGTAACGATGCCGTTATCTACCACATCATATAGCCGTCTGTACATGTAACGTTGCCGTTATCTACCACATCATATACACCGTCTGTACATGTAACTATGCAGTTATCTACCACATCATATACACCGTCTGTACATGTAACGATGCCGTTATCTACCACATCATATACACCGTCTGTACATGTAACGATGCCGTTATCTACCACATCATATACACCGTCTGTACATGTAACGATGCCGTTATCTACCACATCATATAGCCATCTGTACATGTAACGATGCCGTTATCTACCACATCATATACACCGTCTGTACATGTAACGATGCCATTATCTACCACATCATATACACCGTCTGTACATGTAACGATGCAGTTATCTACCACATCATATACACCGTCTGTACATGTAACGATGCCGTTATCTACCACATCATATAGCCGTCTGTACATGTAACGATGCCATTATCTACCACATCATATACACCGTCTGTACATGTAACGATGCCGTTATCTACCACATCATATACACCGTCTGTACATGTAACGATGCCGTTATCTACCACATCATATAGCCATCTGTACATGTAACGTTGCCGTTATCTACCACATCATATACACCGTCTGTACATGTAACGATGCCGTTATCTACCACATCATATACACCATCTGTACATGTAACTATGCAGTTATCTACCACATCATATACACCGTCTGTACATGTAACGATGCCGTTATCTACCACATCATATAATCCGTCTGTACATGTAACGATGCCGTTATCTACCACATCATATACACCGTCTGTACATGTAACGATGCCGTTATCTACCACATCATATAGCCGTCTGTACATGTAACATTGCCGTTATCTACCACATCATATAGCCGTCTGTACATGTAACGATGCCGTTATCTACCACATCATATACACCGTCTGTACATGTAACGATGCCGTTATCTACCACATCATATAATCCATCTGTACATGTAACGATGCCGTTATCTACCACATCATATAGCCGACTGTACATGTAACTATGCCGTTATCTACCACATCATATACACCGTCTGTACATGTAACGATGCCGTTATCTACCACATCATATACAGTTAATTCAATGTATTTTTTATGCTCCTTGGTACTATATTTTCTGAGAACTTTTCACAGTAATTACCATTTGTTCCATCTAGTTGCAGCGCGGAGCAAAATATTTCCAATCACTTCCTTTTGATTGGATACAAATTTTAACCGTTTCATATCAATAAAATTACCATGCGGATATCTACTGAATACACATGTGCCAAGGTTTAGTATTGTACAAGCATCCATATTGAGGATTTCTTTCATAGATTTTGATGCAGAAAAAAATTCTGTCCTGTTTCTCCGAGATATATATACAAAAAATACCCCTCCCCACTGGTCTGATGGAAAATGGAGAAATAGCAGTTTAGAAGAATTCACACAATACCAGACGTTACGATTCGGTCAACCAGCCGCTCGGCCCATCATCTCTTACGTTACATGTATACCGGTACTCGGACAAAAGCCTTGTTTAATTTGACTTTAGTGGAATAATAAACAAACTAGAGTTGCAACGAGGAGCGGCGGGCAGACCGATATAAACTCTAATACACATAATTGGTTACGAGACTATTATAAATCCTTGTCCACCTCTGTGGTCGAGTGGTTACAGCCGCTGACTTGTATACCACTGTAATATATCATCACTGCTGGTCACGGGTTCGAGCCCCACTCAAACCGTTTCTCTTTATATGAAAAAGTTGGCAGTTTCTTACTGAGGTTGGTGCACCACCAAGTACTGGTTAACCGCTGGAGCCTGCCCAGGAAAGGTGTTGTTAGGTAAACTGCCCGTCGCTAATACGGGCAACCGATAAATAAACTTAAAACAAATAATTATAAATCGTGATAATTTTACACTTACATCGTCTATTGAAGTAACAGTTCTGTGTTCTATTTCACCTCCTCTTGATCGAAACCTAACGAACCGAAGAGGGAGAATCAGTTTGTTATGTAAATATAAAAATACACATACCGGTAGGTAAAATTATGTCAGGCAATTATATACTGAGTCAAAAAAGAAACGATACCAAACTAAAAATGACGTAAAACGGATAAAACCATAGAAAGGTTTAATATATTATTACGTATCAGTACCGGGTATCTTATTGCAACATCAGCCAACCATAAACACAGGTAAATAAACACCCGATAATCCTGGAACGCCGAATTTCCGATTTGCACGTGCTCCTCAACAAAGACAACTTCCTGCACATGTACAAATCGGAAAACCGGTTTATTGTACTGGTATTGCATTATCATCGAGGAAAAACACCTTACATACCCATTGTTACCTCTAACAAAATGCCTAGACTAAACCGCAATCAGAGAATGCGTGCCATTGGCATGATTGACGGCGGTTTAGGTCAGCGTGACGTCGCAAATCGACTCGGGTTATGCGGATCACAATAGCACGTCTACTTCGACGTTATCGAACACATAGATCGGTGGACGACCGTCCAAGATCTGGTCGACCACGTGTGACGACGCGTGAACAGGACCGTCACATTCGGACGTCACATTTACGTGACCGGTTCCTACCTGCTACGCACACAGCTGCCGTTACTCCTGGGATGACCAACAATCGCATCAGTGCACAAACAGTCAGGAACCGGCTCGTTGAACGTGGCATTCGTGTCTATCGGCCATACGTTGGACCCATCCTGACACGACGTCACCATGACGTACGGCGGGAATGGATGACGGAACGTGCTCGCTGGACTCGGTTACAGTGGAATTCGGTGATGTTTAGCGATGAATCACGGTTCTGTTTGCGTCGAGCGGATGGCAGAGAGCGGGTATATCGCAGACGCGGTGAACGTTACGCCGATGCATGTGTACGTCAGGTCGATCTGTTCGGGGGCAGAAGCGTTATGGCGTGGGGCGGTATCACCTTCGGCAGTCGCACTGAACTGTTAGTGGTGGACGGGAACCTAAACGCCCAGCGGTACTGTGATGAGATCCTTGCGCCAGTTGTTGTGCCGTTCTTTAACGCCAACAGAAACGTCACACTGTTCCAACAGGACAACACCAGGTGTCATACTGCTCGGATTTCCACCACATTATTGGAGCAGAACAATATTGAAACCCTGCCGTGGCCTGCTTTGTCACCAGACTTGTCACCCATAGAACATTTGTGGGATACGTTAGACCGCCGCGTCAGACGACGTCAGCCGGTAATGTTAAACCAACTGAGGGATGTTTTGCGTCAGGAGTGGACAAATATTGACCAGCAAGAGATTCAGACACTCTTCCGTTCGATGCGATGGCGGTGCATTGCAGTGAGAGACGCAAATGGTGCCCATACTCGGTATTGACGTCTGTGTGAAAACTCCATTAGACCCCTGTCCGACGAATTACGTCATCACGCAGCAGACAGTTTCGGAGGCTCATTATGCTTTATGTGCTCCTCTTTCAAACATGTTGGATTATCATCTTATGAATTGTCAAAGAATTTTCTTAATAAATGTTGAAATTATAGACACATAAACACCAGGTATCATTTCTTTTTTGACTCAGTATATATCGATAAAAGGAGATCATCATCAAAATCACTCAATCAACCAACCAAACTACCAACCACCATCTTCATCAGTTCAACCATCACCATCATCATAGTCATAATCAATGAGTAAATTGGATAAGTAATGGTTGATATGCAAGCAAAGCCTTCTTTTATTTCAATCCAGGAGGGAGAGTCATGCGACAGTCATAAGACCATCGTGAATTGTCGGGTGGGGGGGGGGGCTGTTTTCAAACAATACCGTTGTTGGACGAGCTCACCAGGTATGTTTCCTGCCAGGTATGTTGCTAGCCAGGTATGTTGCCTGCCAGGTATGTTGCCCACCAAGTATGTTGCTCGCCAGGTATGTTGCTCGCCAGGTATGTTGCCCCCCATTTGCTGTTGAGATTTTTCAGTGGAAACAGCGAAGTTCTTTTTTATATTTTGAAATGTTTACATTTATTACTTTATCAAAGTTTGTGTCCAGGAGTTCCACCAGACCACCTCCTCAGCAGGACCAGACATGTCTCTCAGGTGGAATAGCCATCCACTCTCAGCGACAAGACAGTTTTTATTTCCAAGCATTCATTCATTCGCAAGAGCTATAAACCCTCAAATAAAAAAATGTTGCCAGAAAATGCACGACAGACTTATGAAATATAATAATCGTGAGACAATCTTGCTACTGCCTCTCGACAGTGTCATGTGAGAGTCGTAAGATTGTTTGACTAACATATTTCTTCTGGTACCTATGACAAGATATTTATGACAGACTGACGACAGCCACACAACATAGATACCACAACAAATTGAACACAAAGCCAATTTCCAATGTTCAATTTTGCCTCACGAAAAAGACAGCAAGTTGATGCCAAGATGATCCAAATTTCATATGACTGTCTGGAGATGAACCCCAATTTATTTACCCACGATTTGCACATGATTTCTGTCGTGGCACAAATGAATTGTGGGTTTGTTGCGACCAAGCCTTTAAGAGATATCTATGTTTTCTTAACAAAATATTTTGAAGCAACACATAAAATTATCTCATTTACTCTGAGAGATATCTCAGTACTGTAAGAGAAATATCTCTTTCACAAGAAATTGTCATCTGCTACAATTATTTGAACTATTTATAGCCTTTATTTTACCCAGCATGCAAATGCTCACTTTGATATATATTATGCCTCAGACTCTCTCCTTTGAGAAATATCACTGTATCTCTCTTATTAACCCATTCAACACCAAGTAACTGACATGGACTGGTCCATGCTATTTTTAGACCAATTTTCAAAATTACATTTGAACCAGTTCATTTATCAAAATGGGTAATTTTGTCTAAAAATAGTAATTTTACTGGCAAAAGGTGCAAATTCTGATGAGACGGCTCATCTGGATCTACACTTTTTTGTAAGCCTATTTAGAGGTCTGTGGTGTTGAAAGGGTTAACTATCTTTTCATCTCAGATATACCTCTCTTATGATAAGGTCTGTATAAAGTAAAAGAGATATATCATTATTTTGGAATGAATAGCAAAGTAAAATCGAGAATGTATAACTTACATGTTTGTAAGCCATGGTAGGTATCTTCTACATTCAACCATTAGTGTTGAATATTTCATGCCATACCTGTCAGGCAAAGAGAAGAAAATACATGTACTGTTTAATGGTTCAGCTAAACAATTTATGTTACTGAAAACTTCAAAACAACAAACAATTAAATAAACAATCAACAACAAACAATTAATCAAACAATCAACAACAAACAATTAATTAAACAACTGTCAAGGAGGAGTTAGGTTTCCCTGGTAGGAGGAGTTAGGTTTCCTTTGATGGATGAGTTAGATTTCCCTGGAAGGAGGAGCTATGTTTCCCTTGAAGGAGGAGTTATGTTTCCCTGGAAGGAGGAGTTATGTTTCCCTGGAAGGAGGAGTTATGTTTCCCTGGAAGGAGGAGTTATGTTTCCGGAGTTATGTTTCCCTGGAAGGAGGAGTTATGTTTCCCTGGAAGGAGGAGTTATGTTTCCCTGGAAGGAGGAGTTAGGTTTCCCTGGTAGGAGGAGTTAGGTTTCCCTGGTAGGAGGAGTTATGTTTCCCTGGAAGGAGGAATTAGGTTTTCCTGGAAGGAGGAGTTAAGTTTCCCTGGAAGGAGGAGTTAGGTTTCCCTGGAAGGAGTTAGGTTTCCCTGAAGGAGGAGTTAGATTTCATTGGAAGGAGGAGTTAGGTTTCCCTGGAAGGAGGAGTTAGGTTTCCCTGGAAGGAGGAGTTAGGTTTCCCTGGAAGGAGTTAGGTTTCCCTGAAGGAGGAGTTAGATTTCCTTGGAAGGAGGAGTTAGGTTTCCCTGGAAGGAGGAGTTAGGTTTCCCTGGAAGGAGTTAGATTTCCTTGGAAATAATTTTGCATGTGAAATTTATGCAAATTAATGTGATCGGATGGTTCTATCATTTTAAACTATGTAATATTTCAGAATGTTAGCAACAGTTTGGTACTAAGTTTATCGTTCTATCATTAGTAGTTCTTGAGTTACATGTTTTTATTAGCACTATGTTGGTTTTGTCATGTGGTGGCTCATATATAGTCAATGTTTAAATCAATCAATTGAAATCATAAATCACCCATGTATCAATTAAGGAAATCAAGAAGAAACATGCATGTTGTTGCAGAAACATATAGCAAGCATACGTTACTTTGGTTTCCCTGGTAACATTTGAAGCTCCCATTCTGTGAGTTCATTCATGTAGTAGAAATACGGTTCATCTGTAGGCTGAAACAAGGAATAGATACAACATGTAGACTGAAACAAGGAATAGATACAACATGTAGACTGAAACAAGGAATAGATACAACATGTAGACTGAAACAAGGAATAGATACAACATGTAGACTGAAACAAGGAATAGATACAACATGTAGACTGAAACAAGGAATAGATACAACATGTAGGCTGAAACAAGGAATAGATACAACATGTAGACTGAAACAAGGAATATATACAACATGTAGACTGAAACAAGGAATATATACAACATGTAGACTGAAACAAGGAATATATACAACATGTAGACTGAAACAAGGAATAGATACAACATGTATAATAGATGGCAATACAACATGTACAATGGATGGCAATACAACATGTACAATAGATGACAATACAACATGTACAATAGATGGCAATACAACATGTACAATAGATGGCAATACAACATGTACAATAGATGGCAATACAACATGTACAATGGATGGCACTACAACATGTACACTAGATGGCAATACAACATGTACAATAGATGGCAATACAACATGTACAATAGATGGCAATACAACATGTACAATAGATGGCAATACAACATGTACAATAGATGGCAATACAACATGTACACTAGATGGCAATACAACATGTATACTAGATGACAATACAACATGTACAATGGATGGCAATACAACATGTACAATAGATGGCAATACAACATGTACAATAGATGGCAATACAACATGTACAATAGATGGCAATACAACATGTACAATGGATGGCAATACAACATGTACAATGGATGGCAATACAACATGTACAATGGATGGCAATACAACATGTACAATAGATGGCAATACAACATGTACAATAGATGGCAATACAACATGTACAATAGATGGCAATACAACATGTACAATAGATGGCAATACAACATGTACAATAGATGGCAATACAACATGTACAATAGATGACAATACAACATGTACAATGGATGGCAATACAACATGTACAATAGATGACAATACAACATGTACAATGGATGGCAATACAACATGTACAATAGATGGCAATACAACATGTATACTAGATGGCAATACAACATGTACAATAGATGGCAATACAACATGTACAATAGATGACAATACAACATGTACAATAGATGACAATACAACATGTATACTAGATGGCAATACAACATGTACAATAGATGGCAATACAACATGTACAATAGATGACAATACAACATGTACAATATATGACAATACAACATGTACAATGGATGACAATACAACATGTATACTAGATGGCAATACAACATGTACAATAGATGGCAATACAACATGTATACTAGATGGCAATACAACATGTATACTAGATGGCAATACAACATGTACAATAGATGGCAATACAACATGTATACTAGATGGCAATACAACATGTACAATAGATGACAATACAACATGTACAATGGATGGCAATACAACATGTACAATGGATGACAATACAACATGTATACTAGATGGCAATACAACATGTATACTAGATGGCAATACAACATGTACAATAGATGACACTACAACATGTATACTAGATGGCAATACAACATGTACAATATATGACAATACAACATGTACAATGGATGGCAATACAACATGTACACTAGATGGCAATACAACATGTACAATATATGACAATACAACATGTACAATGGATGGCAATACAACATGTATACTAGATGGCAATACAACATGTACAATAGATGGCAATACAACATGTACACTAGATGGCAATACAACATGTACAATAGATGGCAATACAACATGTACAATAGATGGCAATACAACATGTACAATGGATGGCAATACAACATGTACAATAGATGGCAATACAACATGTATACTAGATGGCAATACAACATGTACAATAGATGGCAATACAACATGTATACTAGATGGCAATACAACATGTACAATATATGACAATACAACATGTACAATGGATGGCAATACAACATGTACACTAGATGGCAATACAACATGTACAATAGATGGCAATACAACATGTACAATGGATGGCAATACAACATGTACAATAGATGGCAATACAACATGTACAATAGATAGCAATACAACATGTACAATAGATGGCAATACAACATGTACAATAGATGGCAATACAACATGTACAATAGATGGCAATACAACATGTACAATGGATGGCAATACAACATGTATACTAGATGGCAATACAACATGTATACTAGATGGCAATACAACATGTATACTAGATGGCAATACAACATGTATACTAGATGGCAATACAACATGTATACTAGATGGCAATACAACATGTATACTAGATGACAATACAACATGTACAATGGATGGCAATACAACATGTATACTAGATGGCAATACAACATGTACAATAGATGACACTACAACATGTATACTAGATGGCAATACAACATGTACACTAGATGGCAATACAACATGTACAATAGATGGCAATACAACATGTACAATGGATGGCAATACAACATGTACAATAGATGGCAATACAACATGTATACTAGATGGCAATACAACATGTACAATAGATGGCAATACAACATGTATACTAGATGGCAATACAACATGTACAATAGATGGCAATACAACATGTACAATAGATGGCAATACAACATGTACAATAGATGGCAATACAACATGTACAATGGATGGCACTACAACATGTACAATAGATGGCAATACAACATGTACAATAGATGGCAATACAACATGTACAATAGATGGCAATACAACATGTACAATAGATGGCAATACAACATGTACAATAGATGGCAATACAACATGTACAATAGATGACACTACAACATGTACACTAGATGGCAATACAACATGTACAATAGATGGCAATACAACATGTACAATGGATGGCAATACAACATGTATACTAGATGGCAATACAACATGTATACTAGATGGCAATACAACATGTATACTAGATGGCAATACAACATGTATACTAGATGGCAATACAACATGTATACTAGATGGCAATACAACATGTATACTAGATGGCAATACAACATGTACAATAGATGGCAATACAACATGTATACTAGATGGCAATACAACATGTACAATATATGACAATACAACATGTACAATGGATGGCAATACAACATGTACAATGGATGACAATACAACATGTACAATGGATGGCAATACAACATGTACAATAGATGACAATACAACATGTACAATAGATGGCAATACAACATGTACAATAGATGGCAATACAACATGTACAATAGATGGCAATACAACATGTACAATAGATGGCAATACAACATGTACAATGGATGGCAATACAACATGTACAATAGATGGCAATACAACATGTATACTAGATGGCAATACAACATGTACAATATATGACAATACAACATGTACAATAGATGACAATACAACATGTACAATGGATGGCAATACAACATGTACAATGGATGGCAATACAACATGTATACTAGATGGCAATACAACATGTATACTAGATGACAATACAACATGTATACTAGATGGCAATACAACATGTATACTAGATGGCAATACAACATGTACAATAGATGACACTACAACATGTACAATGGATGACACTACAACATGTACAATGGATGGCAATACAACATGTACAATGGATGGCAATACAACATGTACAATGGATGGCAATACAACATGTACACTAGATGGCAATACAACATGTACAATAGATGGCAATACAACATGTACAATGGATGGCAATACAACATGTACAATAGATGGCAATACAACATGTATACTAGATGGCAATACAACATGTACAATAGATGGCAATACAACATGTATACTAGATGGCAATACAACATGTACAATATATGACAATACAACATGTACAATGGATGGCAATACAACATGTATACTAGATGGCAATACAACATGTACAATAGATGGCAATACAACATGTACAATGGATGGCAATACAACATGTACAATGGATGGCAATACAACATGTACAATAGATGGCAATACAACATGTACACTAGATGGCAATACAACATGTACAATAGATGGCAATACAACATGTATACTAGATGGCAATACAACATGTACAATAGATGGCAATACAACATGTATACTAGATGGCAATACAACATGTACAATATATGACAATACAACATGTACAATGGATGGCAATACAACATGTACACTAGATGGCAATACAACATGTACAATAGATGGCAATACAACATGTACAATGGATGGCAATACAACATGTACAATAGATGGCAATACAACATGTATACTAGATGGCAATACAACATGTACAATAGATGGCAATACAACATGTATACTAGATGGCAATACAACATGTACAATATATGACAATACAACATGTACAATGGATGGCAATACAACATGTACAATGGATGGCAATACAACATGTACAATAAATGGCAATACAACATGTATACTAGATGGCAATACAACATGTATACTAGATGGCAATACAACATGTATACTAGATGGCAATACAACATGTACAATGGATGACAATACAACATGTATACTAGATGGCAATACAACATGTATACTAGATGGCAATACAACATGTACAATAGATGACACTACAACATGTATACTAGATGGCAATACAACATGTACAATATATGACAATACAACATGTACAATGGATGGCAATACAACATGTACACTAGATGGCAATACAACATGTACAATATATGACAATACAACATGTACAATGGATGGCAATACAACATGTATACTAGATGGCAATACAACATGTACAATAGATGGCAATACAACATGTACACTAGATGGCAATACAACATGTACACTAGATGGCAATACAACATGTACAATAGATGGCAATACAACATGTACAATGGATGGCAATACAACATGTACAATAGATGGCAATACAACATGTATACTAGATGGCAATACAACATGTACAATGGATGGCAATACAACATGTACAATGGATGGCAATACAACATGTACAATGGATGGCAATACAACATGTACAATAGATGGCAATACAACATGTACAATGGATGGCAATACAACATGTACAATAGATGGCAATACAACATGTACAATAGATGGCAATACAACATGTACAATAGATGGCAATACAACATGTACAATAGATGGCAATACAACATGTACAATAGATGGCAATACAACATGTATACTAGATGGCAATACAACATGTATACTAGATGGCAATACAACATGTATACTAGATGGCAATACAACATGTATACTAGATGGCAATACAACATGTATACTAGATGACAATACAACATGTACAATGGATGGCAATACAACATGTATACTAGATGGCAATACAACATGTACAATAGATGACACTACAACATGTATACTAGATGGCAATACAACATGTATACTAGATGGCAATACAACATGTACAATGGATGACAATACAACATGTATACTAGATGGCAATACAACATGTATACTAGATGGCAATACAACATGTACAATAGATGACACTACAACATGTATACTAGATGGCAATACAACATGTACAATATATGACAATACAACATGTACAATGGATGGCAATACAACATGTACACTAGATGGCAATACAACATGTACAATATATGACAATACAACATGTACAATGGATGGCAATACAACATGTATACTAGATGGCAATACAACATGTACAATAGATGGCAATACAACATGTACACTAGATGGCAATACAACATGTACAATAGATGGCAATACAACATGTACAATGGATGGCAATACAACATGTACAATAGATGGCAATACAACATGTATACTAGATGGCAATACAACATGTACAATGGATGGCAATACAACATGTACAATGGATGGCAATACAACATGTACAATGGATGGCAATACAACATGTACAATAGATGGCAATACAACATGTACAATGGATGGCAATACAACATGTACAATAGATGGCAATACAACATGTACAATAGATGGCAATACAACATGTACAATAGATGGCAATACAACATGTACAATAGATGGCAATACAACATGTATACTAGATGGCAATACAACATGTATACTAGATGGCAATACAACATGTATACTAGATGGCAATACAACATGTATACTAGATGGCAATACAACATGCATACTAGATGGCAATACAACATGTATACTAGATGGCAATACAACATGTATACTAGATGACAATACAACATGTACAATGGATGGCAATACAACATGTATACTAGATGGCAATACAACATGTACAATAGATGACACTACAACATGTATACTAGATGGCAATACAACATGTACACTAGATGGCAATACAACATGTACAATAGATGGCAATACAACATGTACAATGGATGGCAATACAACATGTACAATAGATGGCAATACAACATGTATACTAGATGGCAATACAACATGTACAATAGATGGCAATACAACATGTATACTAGATGGCAATACAACATGTACAATAGATGGCAATACAACATGTACAATAGATGGCAATACAACATGTACAATAGATGGCAATACAACATGTACAATGGATGGCACTACAACATGTACAATAGATGGCAATACAACATGTACAATAGATGGCAATACAACATGTACAATAGATGGCAATACAACATGTACAATAGATGGCAATACAACATGTACAATAGATGGCAATACAACATGTACAATAGATGACACTACAACATGTACACTAGATGGCAATACAACATGTACAATAGATGGCAATACAACATGTACAATAGATGGCAATACAACATGTACAATGGATGGCAATACAACATGTATACTAGATGGCAATACAACATGTATACTAGATGGCAATACAACATGTATACTAGATGGCAATACAACATGTATACTAGATGGCAATACAACATGTATACTAGATGGCAATACAACATGTATACTAGATGGCAATACAACATGTACAATAGATGGCAATACAACATGTATACTAGATGGCAATACAACATGTACAATATATGACAATACAACATGTACAATGGATGGCAATACAACATGTACAATGGATGACAATACAACATGTACAATGGATGGCAATACAACATGTACAATAGATGACAATACAACATGTACAATGGATGGCAATACAACATGTACAATAGATGGCAATACAACATGTATACTAGATGGCAATACAACATGTACAATATATGACAATACAACATGTACAATAGATGACAATACAACATGTACAATGGATGGCAATACAACATGTACAATGGATGGCAATACAACATGTATACTAGATGGCAATACAACATGTATACTAGATGGCAATACAACATGTATACTAGATGACAATACAACATGTATACTAGATGGCAATACAACATGTATACTAGATGGCAATACAACATGTACAATAGATGACACTACAACATGTACAATGGATGACACTACAACATGTACAATGGATGGCAATACAACATGTACAATGGATGGCAATACAACATGTACACTAGATGGCAATACAACATGTACAATGGATGGCAATACAACATGTACACTAGATGGCAATACAACATGTACAATAGATGGCAATACAACATGTACAATGGATGGCAATACAACATGTATACTAGATGGCAATACAACATGTACAATGGATGGCAATACAACATGTACACTAGATGGCAATACAACATGTACAATAGATGGCAATACAACATGTACAATGGATGGCAATACAACATGTACAATAGATGGCAATACAACATGTATACTAGATGGCAATACAACATGTACAATATATGACAATACAACATGTACAATGGATGGCAATACAACATGTATACTAGATGGCAATACAACATGTACAATAGATGGCAATACAACATGTACAATGGATGGCAATACAACATGTACAATGGATGGCAATACAACATGTACAATAGATGGCAATACAACATGTACACTAGATGGCAATACAACATGTACAATAGATGGCAATACAACATGTACAATGGATGGCAATACAACATGTACACTAGATGGCAATACAACATGTACAATAGATGGCAATACAACATGTACAATGGATGGCACTACAACATGTACAATAGATGGCAATACAACATGTATACTAGATGGCAATACAACATGTACAATAGATGGCAATACAACATGTATACTAGATGGCAATACAACATGTACAATATATGACAATACAACATGTACAATGGATGGCAATACAACATGTACAATGGATGGCAATACAACATGTACAATAGATGGCAATACAACATGTATACTAGATGGCAATACAACATGTATACTAGATGGCAATACAACATGTATACTAGATGGCAATACAACATGCATACTAGATGGCAATACAACATGTATACTAGATGGTAATACAACATGTATACTAGATGGCAATACAACATGTACAATAGATGACAATACAACATGTATACTAGATGACAATACAACATGTACAATAGATGACAATACAACATGTACAATAGATGACAATACAACATGTACAATGGATGGCAATACAACATGTATACTAGATGGCAATACAACATGTATACTAGATGGCAATACAACATGTATACTAGATGGCAATACAACATGTACAATAGATGACACTACAACATGTACACTAGATGGCAATACAACATGTACAATAGATGGCAATACAACATGTACAATGGATGGCAATACAACATGTATACTAGATGACACTACAACATGTATACTAGATGGCAATACAACATGTACAATAGATGACACTACAACATGTACACTAGATGGCAATACAACATGTACAATAGATGGCAATACAACATGTACAATAGATGACAATACAACATATACAATGGATGGCAACACAACATGTACAATAGATGACAATACAACATGTACAATAGATGACAATACAACATGTATAATAGATGACAATACAACATGTACAATAGATGACAATACAACATGTACAATAGATGACAATACAACATGTACAATAGATGACAATACAACATGTATAATAGATGACAATACAACATGTACAATAGATGACAATACAACATGTACAATGGATGGCAATACAACATGTACAATAGATGGCAATACAACATGTACAATAGATGGCAATACAACATGTACTATAGATGGCAATACAACATGTACAATAGATGGCAATACAACATGTACAATAGATGACAATACAACATGTACAATAGATGACAATACAACATGTACAATAGATGGCAATACAACATGTATAATAGATGACAATACAACATGTACAATAGATGACAATACAACATGTACAATAGATGGCAATACAACATGTACAATAGATGGCAATACAACATGTACAATAGATGACAATACAACATGTACAATAGATGGCAATACAACATGTACAATAGATGACAATACAACATGTACAATAGATGGCAATACAACATGTACAATAGATGACAATACAACATGTACAATGGATGGCAATACAACATGTACACTAGATGGCAATACAACATGTACAATAGATGGCAATACAACATGTACAATGGATGGCAATACAACATGTACAATGAAATGAATGGTAATACAAAATATATAAGAAATAAGAGCGATAATGTTGTATCTACCAGGAATAAGAGCGATAATGTTGTATCTACCAGGAATAAGAGCGATAATGTTGTATCTACCAGGAATAAGAGCGATAATGTTGTATCTACTAGGAATAAGAGCGATAATGTTGTATCTACCAGGAATAAGAGCGATAATGTTGTATCTACTAGGAATAAGAGCGATAATGTTGTATCTACTAGGAATAAGAGCGATAATGTTGTATCTACCAGGAATAAGAGCGATAATGTTGTATCTACCAGGAATAAGAGCGATAATGTTGTATCTACCAGGAATAAGAGCGATAATGTTGTATCTACCAGGAATAAGAGCGATAATGTTGTATCTACCAGGAATAAGAGCAATAATGTTGTATCTACCAGGAATAAGAGCGATAATGTTGTATCTACCAGGAATAAGAGCGATAATGTTGTATCTACCAGGAATAAGAGCGATAATGTTGTATCTACCAGGAATAAGAGCGATAATGTTGTATCTACCAGGAATTAATTGATATTCTCCCTATTTATGGGCGAGTCCAATGGCTTCTATGCCAAACCAAGCCGTTATCTGCATCTACTTACATGTAGAATGTGCTGCACACACCACCTTTCACTAGTGCATGTATATGGATTATGATGAAACTTCATGGATAAACATGTCTAGGAGGATGTCTCTCATTTTTTGGGACAAATCGGTCAAGGCTGTCCGATTAGCGCAGTGGTTAGTACGCTTGCTTCTCATCAATGCAACCCGGGTTCGATCCTCGGACCGGGAAGTATGTGAAATGGTACGGTGGTCACCAGATCGGACAGGTGGGTTTTCGTCAGGTACTCAGGTTTCCTCCCACACGAATGACCACATTTACGCTTTCATCCGCGCCAACGAGAGTGATTAATATAAGTTGTTAAAACTTTCTTCGCAATCGTAAAATAAATAAAGTTTCAACTTTAATCGGTCATGGCCTGAAGCCAGGGCAGTCAGATAAGAGTCCATTCCTATTGACTTAGTAAATTATCATGCAAGTAACTCGAAAAACAAACCAAACAAAGGAAGATAGACACATAGTTTCAATGAATACAAGTGGGAAGCCTCATATGATCTTTCAAATAAGCCATACACTGTGACCTTGAGGTTGACCTCTCAAGGAAATGAAGAATTTGTTCTTGTTTCAAATATCAGCAAGTGTTTGCATCTCTCTGACTGCTATTCTCTAGTCTATATACATGTTATGCCACATAGTAATAAATGAATGAATGGTGTTTTACGGCGCATCAACATCTAAGGTCATGTAGCGCGCATTAAAGTTATGTTTACTGTCGAGTGTATGAAATAAAATTCTATATTCTATATAAGTATATGCATTACGTAAAAATTAATACTAAGAAGTTATAAAGACGTAAGATTAATTACAGGTAATATATGAATGAATGATTACTACAAAGGCATGATTAACAATTGATATCACAGCTTATTATAAATTCCTATTGCCTTGATAAATGATATGATGGACTCTACTCTGATAGAGTCGAAGAGTTTTTTAATGTTGTCCACATTGTAGTACTGCAACCGGATTGGTTGAAGGTCAACACAGTGTATTAAGATATGCTCCACCGTGTATAGAGTATTGCATGGGATACATTCTGGTGCATCATCTCGTGACAACAGCCATGAATGTGATATTCGAGAATGACCAATCCTGAGACGGTAAGTGTATCTGTCTATATACATGTTATACCACATAGTGTGTCTGTATATATACATGTTATACCACATAGTGTGTCTGTCTATATACATGTTATACCACATAGTGTCTATATACATGTTATACCACATAGTGTCTATATACATGTTATACCACATAGTGTGTCTGTCTATATACATGTTATACCACATAGTGTCTATATACATGTTATACCACATAGTGTGTCTGTCTATATACATGTTATACCACATAGTGTGTCTGTCTATATACATGTTATACCACATAGTGTGTCTGTCTATATACATGTTATACCACATAGTGTGTCTGTTTATATACATGTTATACCACATAGTGTGTCTGTTTATATACATGTTATACCACATAGTGTGTCTGTTTATATACATGTTATACCACATAGTGTGTCTGTCTATATACATGTTATACCACATAGTGTGTCTGTCTATATACATGTTATACCACATAGTGTATATATACATGTTATACCACATAGTGTGTCTGTCTATATACATGTTATACCACATAGTGTGTCTGTCTATATACATGTTATACCACATAGTGTCTATATACATGTTATACCACATAGTGTGTCTGTCTATATACATGTTATACCACATAGTGTGTCTGTCTATATACATGTTATACCACATAGTGTGTCTGTCTATATACATGTTATACCACATAGTGTGTCTGTTTATATACATGTTATACCACATAGTGTGTCTGTTTATATACATGTTATACCACATAGTGTGTCTGTCTATATACATGTTATGCCACATAGTGTATACATGTTCCAAGGACAGTTGGAAGTTATACGTGTGCTCTGTGAGACACGGACAGTTGGAAGTTATACTTGTGCTCTGTGAGACACGGACAGTTGGAAGTTATACTTGTGCTCTGTGAGACAAGGACAGTTGGAAGTTATACTTGTGCTCTGTGAGACAAGGAAAGTTGGAAGTTATACTTGTGCTCTGTGAGACACGGACAGTTGGAATTTATACTTGTGCTCTGTGAGACAAGGACAGTTGGAATTTATACTTGTGCTCTGTGAGACAAGGACAGTTGGAAGTTATACTTGTGCTCTGTGAGACAAGGAAAGTTGGAAGTTATACTTGTGCTCTGTGAGACACGGACAGTTGGAATTTATACTTGTGCTCTGTGAGACAAGGACAGTTGGAATTTATACTTGTGCTCTGTAAGACAAGGACAGTTGGAAGTTATACTTGTGCTCTGTGAGACACGGACAGTTGGAAGTTATACTTGTGCTCTGTGAGACACGGACAGTTGGAAGTTATACTTGTGCTCTGTGAGACAAGGACAGTTGGAATTTATACTTGTGCTCTGTGAGACAAGGACAGTTGGAAGTTATACTTGTGCTCTGTGAGACACGGACAGTTGGAAGTTATACTTGTGCTCTGTGAGACACGGACAGTTGGAAGTTATACTTGTGCTCTGTGAGACAAGGACAGTTGGAAGTTATACTTGTGCTCTGTGAGACAAGGACAGTTGGAAGTTATACTTGTGCTCTGTGAGACACGGACAGTTGGAAGTTATACTTGTGCTCTGTGAGACACGGACAGTTGGAAGTTATACTTGTGCTCTGTGAGACACGGACAGTTGGAAGTTATACTTGTGCTCTGTGAGACAAGGAAAGTTGGAAGTTATACTTGTGCTCTGTGAGACAAGGACAGTTGGAAGTTATACGTGTGCTCTGTGAGACAAGGACAGTTGGAAGTTATACTTGTGCTCTGTGAGACAAGGAATTGTTGGAAGTTATACTTATGCTCTGTGAGACAAGGAAATAATTATACAAACGTTATTCATACCTTGATTCTTGTTTCAGACAAACGATATCCCGCCAACCGTTGGACGCCTGTTTCTGACGGATCGGTCTCTGTATTCAGTTTATGGTACCAGTTGAAAGAATCCACACACCACTTTCTATGCATTAAAAATATTATCTCTATATAACATGGTCTGGAAAGTCGATGTAATGAATCCCGAAATCAATTGGAAATCATAAAAATTGTTAATAACTTGGTCGTACATACAGTCAAATCTGTGTTAGTGGTTACCTCTATTAAGCAGCCAACCTGCATTAAGCAGCCAACCTGCATTAAGCAGCCAGTTTTCAAATTCCCAGTATGTTACTTTGTTATACATTTGACCTCTATTAAGCAGCCACCTGTGCTTAGGAGCAACTTTCTGTGATTCCCTTGGCTGGCTGCTAAAGACATGTTTGACTGTAGCCCTACTCAGTTATACGTTATATCATGCAGAATAGGAAATGACTGTAGCAATGACTTTCTCTCCCTTTGATAAGAAATGAAATAGGTGCTGTAGATCGTAATCACATCAAACCCACAAGAAACTTCAACTACCCAATTCCACAATCAAAAACCAAATACCATGCGCTCATTCTCCCTCGGAACAATCAGGCTATGGAACAGTCTACCGACACATTATCATATACAGTAGAGACACAGTCTGCCGACTTTTGTTGTCAGCCTATGGACTCTTATTAAACTTTAAACCGTCGTTTTTTAACATTAGCTTTTAGATCCTTTTATCTTCTTAACTTGCACTTAACATTTTAGATTATTAACTCATTGTTCTTTGCGACTGCCAGTTATAGTCAATATTGATTGTTTGACAGTATCAACTTGAAGTCGATTTGTACATGGCCCACTTCGGAAAATTATCATAAAAAGTCAGTCTGTTGTGATGGAGAAGATTACCTGAGTAGAAACCAGTACTCAATTCTGCAACCTCTGCAAGCGACTGACAACATTCTCACATATTATCATTTATCACTTGTCACTGATCAGGAGCGAACTCACGGCCCTGATGAGTGGTGAAAGACGTACTAGACCATTCTGCCACAGAGGCTCTTTATTTAAAGGCTGGTAGATTAAAGAATACCATCCACCCAGAAAACAACCTTCTACCCAAAACACATCCGCAACCCACACTCCATAAATAACCCCTACCCCACAAATACTCATAGCCAGCGCAGACACATACGTACCCCCCTCCCCAAATCCAAACATGGTAGAATGTTACATAATTACTTATGAAGCATACCTGTATTGTTGCAGTGATTTTACTGGTGTTTTTTCTACAGTTGGCCGGAAAATCCCCGCAGCACCATAACTTGTAGTATCCTTGGTAAATTTATCTGCTACAATCGTCAGTTTTCTGCCTGGCAGCAAGTTCTGTATGCTTACAGCAGTTGACAGTCCGACGACCCCAGCTCCTAATACTACTATGTCATACATATCACTGGTTGAACCGTTCCAACTAGATATAATACAATAACAAAATATTAATATAAATCTTACCAGGTTTATGAGATGAGTTTAAGAACACACTGCGCTGTACGTGAATTTCACTGCGACGATTAACGATATATTCCTGCTAAAACAAACCCGAAATTGCACTGTATACGAGTGTCTCGTTTTTTATGCCAGTAATATTAATTAAACATGGTAAAAGTGATGTACACACATTAATTTCACTGCTGTTTGATTTGTTACTGCGACATGGAGCTGTTTGTGTTTATACAAATTTATTTTAGCTCGATTGCAAAACAAGTTATTACAACTTATATTAATCACTCTTGAGACCTCATTCCTGACGAAATCCATCACAACAAGGGAGAGAGAAGAGGCAATATGGAATTAAATGCCTTGCCTAAGGGCACAATCGTAACGGCTCCAGCGGGGCTGGAACTCCGGGCCTTTTGCACCTGAAGCGAACGTGCTACCACTGCGCTATCACGACTTCCACAAGCTATTAAGAGAACAAAATGAAAACAAATACTAGCCTAGTCAAAATATGATTGTTGTATTTTTCAACAATGTTCAAGTATATTAAAAATGTTAAAAGAGATGCATTTCATGAATGCAAAACTTGTGTAAAACTGATTTTGTAACGAATCCAGTTGTACGAAAGCAACCTATTTTTTTTAGAAATTGTGACAACAGTCAGTTTCAACAGGTATATGACTATAGCACACACGTCGGTTGTTTATACACATTTATTTTAGCTCGATTGCGAAACAAGTTCTTTCAACTTATATTAATCAGTGTCGAGACCTCATTCCTGATGGAATCCATCGCCACGAGGGAGAGTGAAGAGGCAACGTGGAATTTAAATGCTTTGCCTAAGGGCACAATCATAATGGCTCCAGCGGGGCTCGAGCTACGGACCTTTCGCACCTGAAGCGAACGCGCATCCACTGCGCTATCACGACTTCCACACACGTCATTCATTTACAGTTTCTCTACTACCAGGTATATATTTATCATGGAGATTAAGAAGTATAAACATTATTTATTTTACAACAATTGCGACACAAGTTTTAACAACTTGTATTAATCATTCTTGTTGGTGCAGATGAAAGCCACATAATCAATATGGATGATGACTTTATAATTATATATTGCGGATAATTTAACCACTCTGCTTTCAAACTAGAGTAAGAACGGTAATAAACAAACATCTGATACAATATTCGCATTACAGGTACCGAAGTCAGGTTGGTAGCATTACAGGTACCGAAGTCAGGTTGGTAGCATTACAGGTACCGAAGTCAGATTGGTAGCATTACAGGTACCGAAGTCAGGTTGGTAGCATTACAGGTACCGAAGTCAGGTTGGTAGCATTATAGGTACCGAAGTCAGGTTGGTAGCATTACAGGTACCGAAGTCAGGTTGGTAGCATTACAGGTACCGAAGTCAGGTTGGTAGCATTACAGGTACCGAAGTCAGGTTGGTAGCATTACAGGTACCGAAGTCAGGTTGGTAGCATTATAGGTACCGAAGTCAGGTTGGTAGCATTACAGGTACCGAAGTCAGGTTGGTAGCATTACAGGTACCGAAGTCAGGTTGGTAGCATTACAGGTACCGAAGTCAGGTTGGTAGCATTACAGGTACCGAAGTCAGGTTGGTAGCATTATAGGTACCGAAGTCAGGTTGGTAGCATTACAGGTACCGAAGTCAGGTTGGTAGCATTACAGGTACCGAAGTCAGGTTGGTAGCATTAACACTTTGCACGCTAGCGGCAAATTAAATCATTTTTTTTCAGACAGTGGAGCTAAAACACTTGGCTGAATAGCAAACAACATAGATCCTGATCAGACACGGCATTACATCGCAGCTGATCTGGATCTAAGTTGTTTGCAAATGTGATTTTATTTACCCAGCAGGCAAAGGGTTAACAATACATCACATTGCCTGTAAGCTATCGTACATTGCGTATACAGTAGTGTAATATTCCAGGGGTTTTATTACTTTACTTTGAAAGCACAGTACCAAGTATGCATATAATATAATTATTCTCCGAATAGATAGATAGAAATGCGCGATATTCAACAATATTTACACACAACTTTAAGTTAATAATCCCAACACAGCAAGAATAAGTCTAATAAGTCGACTTTATAATTAATAAATCAACCACTCAAATCTAAAGTATGTGACCAGTAACTGGGCCTTTGATGTACCTATATTCCTGATATGGCATATTGTTATCAGTTGTGTAAATATCTTGTGTCTAATAAAGGTAAAATTAACCCATTCAACCACAAGTAACTGACATGGATTGGTGCATGCTATTTTTAGACCAATAAATTAATAAGAAAATTACATTTGGACCAGTTCATTTATCAAAATGGGTAATTTTATCTAAAAATAGTAATAATTATTACTGGCAAAAAAGTGCAGATCCTGATGAGACAGCTCGTTACGAGCCAGCTCATCTGAATCTACACTTTTCATAAGCCTATTTAGAGGCCTGTGGGGTTGAAAGGGTTAAACTAAGTTGACATAAACAATGTCACGTAGGCTACCCTTTTATCACCAGATTATTGTCTCAAAGTGTCTTCCCGTCTTATAAGCGAGTGATAAAAATAACTTTTTTATATAAATCAGTTTGTTCCAACTCAATCATTGATGACCTTTGAAATAACTGAAAGGGTTAACATATTGTGTTAATTGTTTATACAATCTGGGTGTAACATATTGTGTTAATTGTTTATACAATCTGGGTGTAACATATTGTGTTAATTGTTTATACAATCTGGGTGTAACATATTGTGTTAATTGTTTATGCAATCAGGGTGTAACACATTGTGTTAATTGTTTAAGCAATCTGGGTGTAACATATTGTGTTAATTGTTTATACAATCTGGGTGTAACATATTGTGTTAATTGTTTATACAATCTGGGTGTAACATATTGTGTTAATTGTTTATGCAATCAGGGTGTAACACATTGTGTTAATTGTTTATGCAATCTGGGTGTAACATATTGTGTTAATTGTTTATACAATCAGGGTGTGACATATTGTGTTAATTGTTTATGCAATCAGGGTGTGACACATTGTGTTAATTGTTTATACAATCAGGGTGTAACATATTGTGTTAATTGTTCATACAATCAGGGTGTGACACATTGTGTTAATTGTTTATACAATCAGGGTGTGACACATTGTGTTAATTGTTTATACAATCAGGGTGTGACACATTGTGTAATTGTTTATCAATCGGGTGTAACATATTGTGTTAATTGTTTATACAATCAGGGTGTGACACATTGTGTTAATTGTTTATACAATCAGGGTGTGACACATTGTGTTAATTGTTTATACAATCAGGGTGTGACACATTGTGTTAATTGTTTATACAATCAGGGTGTGACACATTGTGTTAATTGTTTATACAATCAGGGTGTGACACATTGTGTTAATTGTTTATACAATCAGGGTGTGACACATTGTGTTAATTGTTTATACAATCAGGGTGTGACACATTGTGTTAATTGTTTATACAATCAGGGTGTGACACATTGTGTTAATTGTTTATACAATCAGGGTGTGACACATTGTGTTAATTGTTTATACAATCAGGGTGTGACACATTGTGTTAATTGTTTATACAATCAGGGTGTGACACATTGTGTTAATTGTTTATACAATCAGGGTGTGACACATTGTGTTAATTGTTTATACAATCAGGGTGTGACACATTGTGTTAATTGTTTATGCAATCAGGGTGTGACACATTGTGTTAATTGTTTATACAATCAGGGTGTGACACATTGTGTTAATTGTTTATACAATCAGGGTGTGACACATTGTGTTAATTGTTTATACAATCAGGGTGTGACACATTGTGTTAATTGTTTATGCAATCAGGGTGTGACACATTGTGTTAATTGTGTATACAATCAGGGTGTGACACATTGTGTTAATTGTTTATACAATCAGGGTGTGACACATTGTGTTAATTGTTTATACAATCAGGGTGTGACACATTGTGTTAATTGTTTATGCAATCAGGGTGTGACACATTGTGTTAATTGTTTATACAATCAGGGTGTGACACATTGTGTTAATTGTTTATGCAATCAGGGTGTGACACATTGTGTTAATTGTTTATGCAATCAGGGTGTGACACATTGTGTTAATTGTTTATACAATCAGGGTGTAACACATTGTGTTAATTGTGTATACAATCTGGGTGTAACATATTGTGTTAATTGTTTATACAATCTGGGTGTAACATATTGTGTTAATTGTTTATGCAATCAGGGTGTAACACATTGTGTTAATTGTTTATGCAATCAGGGTGTAACATATTGTGTTAATTGTTTATACAATCAGGGTGTGACATATTGTGTTAATTGTTTATACAATCAGGGTGTGACACATTGTGTTAATTGTTTATACAATCAGGGTGTGACACATTGTGTTAATTGTTTATGCAATCTGGGTGTAACATATTGTGTTAATTGTTTATACAATCAGGGTGTGGCACATTGTGTTAATTGTTTATACAATCAGGGTGTGACATATTGTGTTAATTGTTTATACAATCAGGGTGTGACACATTGTGTTAATTGTTTATACAATCTGGGTGTAACATATTGTGTTAATTGTTTATGCAATCAGGGTGTAACACATTGTGTTAATTGTTTATGCAATATGGGTGTAACATATTGTGTTAATTGTTTATACAATCTGGGTGTAACATATTGTGTTAATTGTTTATACAGTCTGGGTGTAACATATTGTGTTAATTGTTTATGCAATCAGGGTGTAACACATTGTGTTAATTGTTTATGCAATCTGGGTGTAACATATTGTGTTAATTGTTTATACAATCAGGGTGTGACATATTGTGTTAATTGTTTATGCAATCAGGGTGTGACACATTGTGTTAATTGTTTATACAATCAGGGTGTAACATATTGTGTTAATTGTTCATACAATCAGGGTGTGACACATTGTGTTAATTGTTTATACAATCAGGGTGTGACACATTGTGTTAATTGTTTATACAATCAGGGTGTAACATATTGTGTTAATTGTTTATACAATCAGGGTGTGACACATTGTGTTAATTGTTTATACAATCAGGGTGTGACACATTGTGTTAATTGTTTATACAATCAGGGTGTGACACATTGTGTTAATTGTTTATACAATCAGGGTGTGACACATTGTGTTAATTGTTTATACAATCAGGGTGTGACACATTGTGTTAATTGTTTATACAATCAGGGTGTGACACATTGTGTTAATTGTTTATACAATCAGGGTGTGACACATTGTGTTAATTGTTTATACAATCAGGGTGTGACACATTGTGTTAATTGTTTATACAATCAGGGTGTGACACATTGTGTTAATTGTTTATACAATCAGGGTGTGACACATTGTGTTAATTGTTTATACAATCAGGGTGTGACACATTGTGTTAATTGTTTATGCAATCAGGGTGTGACACATTGTGTTAATTGTTTATGCAATCAGGGTGTGACACATTGTGTTAATTGTTTATACAATCAGGGTGTGACACATTGTGTTAATTGTTTATACAATCAGGGTGTGACACATTGTGTTAATTGTTTATACAATCAGGGTGTGACACATTGTGTTAATTGTTTATACAATCAGGGTGTGACACATTGTGTTAATTGTTTATACAATCAGGGTGTGACACATTGTGTTAATTGTTTATACAATCAGGGTGTGACACATTGTGTTAATTGTTTATACAATCAGGGTGTGACACATTGTGTTAATTGTTTATACAATCAGGGTGTGACACATTGTGTTAATTGTTTATACAATCAGGGTGTGACACATTGTGTTAATTGTTTATACAATCAGGGTGTAACACATTGTGTTAATTGTTTATGCAATCAGGGTGTAACACATTGTGTTAATTGTTTATACAATCAGGGTGTAACATATTGTGTTAATTGTTTATACAATCAGGTGTGACACATTGTGTTAATTGTTTATACAATCTGGGTGTAACATATTGTGTTAATTGTTTATGCAATCAGGGTGTAACACATTGTGTTAATTGTTTATGCAATCTGGGTGTGACACATTGTGTTAATTGTTTATGCAATCAGGGTGTGACACATTGTGTTAATTGTTTATGCAATCAGGGTGTGACACATTGTGTTAATTGTTTATACAATCAGGGTGTGACACATTGTGTTAATTGTTTATACAATCAGGGTGTGACACATTGTGTTAATTGTTTAT
>CM026387.1:64058808-64138900 GCA_014843695.1 Archivesica marissinica | reverse complement strand
TGCCTGGACTATATATGCATAGACTAGGTTTTGTTTCATTTAGCGCTGTGGTTAGTTACTTCTCACTAATGCAAACTGTCGATCCTCGGACTGGGAATGGTGTAGAATGGTACGCTGATCGCTGGAATGGATATCATTTGTTTTCTTCGGATACTCCGGTTTGCTCCCACATAATGATACACACTTTGTTGTTCAAAGTTTGTTTTCCAATCGTTGCGAAATAGTTCATGTACCACATTTATTGCATAAATAATTGCGCAGGATTTCTTTGCCGTTTTTTCCTTTGCCGTTCGTCTGTCCGTGCCTCATCTCCATTACCACGTGTGTGATTTTCACCAAACTTGGCAGAAGGCATCAATATTATGTCTTGTTGTGTTTATTGTAACCCCGTTCCAGTTGGATGATTTTTGCGGATTTATGGTAATTTGGATATTTTTATAGCACAAAGCGTGTCTGCGCTTCACCTCCAAAATCCCTAGTTGGAGTATATCACCAAACTTGGCAGGAAGCGTCGGTATAATATCTAGTTGTGCATATTGTAATCCCGTTTTTGTTTGATATTTTACAGATGTACTGCTATTTGAACGTCTTTATAACCAGACGTATTTACGGCCATTTGAACGTCTTTATAACCAGACGTATTTACGGCCATTTGAACGTCTTTATAACCAGGCATATTTATGGCCATTTGAACGTCTTTATAAACAGGCGTATTTACCGACAGTTGAACGTCTTTATAACCAGGCGTATTTACCGACAGTTGAACGTCTTTATAACCAGGCGTATTTACGGCCATTTGAACGTCTTTATAACCAGGCATATTTATGGCCATTTGAACGTCTTTATAAACAGGCGTATTTACCGACAGTTGAACGTCTTTATAACCAGACGTATCTACGGCCATTTGAACGTCTTTATAACCAGACGTATCTACGGCCATTTGAACGTCTTTATAACCAGGCGTATCTACGGCCATTTGACCGTCTTTATAACCAGACGTATCTACGGCCATTTGAACGTCTTTATAACCAGGCGTATTTACGGTCAGTTGAACGTCTTTATAAACAGGCGTATTTACGGCCATTTGAACGTCTTTATAACCAGGCGTATTTACGGTCAGTTGAACGTCTTTATAAACAGGCGTATTTACGGCCAGTTGAACGTCTTTATAAACAGGCGTATTTACGGCCACTTGAACGTCTTTATAACCAGGCGTATTTACGGCCATTTGAACGTCTTTATAACCAGACGTATTTACGGCCACTTGAACATCTTTATAACCAGGCGTATTTACGGCCATTTGAACATCTTTATAACCAGGCATATTTACGGCCATTTGAACGTCTTTATAGCCAGGCGTATTTACGGTCAGTTGAACGTCTTTATAACCAGGCGTATTTACGGTCAGTTGAACGTCTTTATAACCAGGCGTATTTACGGCTATTTGAACGTCTTTATAACCAGGCGTATTTACGGCCATTTGAACGTCTTTATGACCAGGCGTATTTACGGCCATTTGAACATTTTTATAACACACAGTTTTGTCAGCACATCATCTCGTAAATCCAGTGTTGGCAGCAAGCATCAGTATTCTGTCTAGTTGTGCATGTTGTAATATAACCATGTTCCAGTTGGATGATTTTTGATGGATTTACATCCATTGTTGACATGTTTATAACATAACACTTGTCCAGGCTTCATCTCCAAAACGCCTTGTTACTTTTTCAACAAGCTTGGCATGAAGCATCAGTATGGTGATATGATATATATTTATTTCGTAATAAGCCATTTCTGGCCCATAAACAAAGCATCAATACAAAATATTACAAAGTGAAACATGTATGGTAATATGGTGACGGACACTAATCTCAACGAAGCATCAATACAAAACATTACAAAGTGAAACATGTATGGTAATATGGTGACGGACACTAATCTCAACGACCAATTATGGGAGAGACATACATCCTTATAAAAAAAACACAACCACCACACCACCACACCACACACACCACCACCACCACACCACCACACCACCCACACACCACAACACCACCACACCACCACACACACACCACCACCACACAAACACCCCCACACACACAAAACCCACAACAACACAACCCCACCAACCAAACCAAACACCAACCACCACACCACACACCACACCACACCACACACACACACACACACACACACACACACACACACACACACACACACACACACACACACACACACACACACACACACACACACACACACACACACACACACACACACACACACACACACACACACACACACACACACACACACACACACACACACACACACACACACGCACACACACACACACACACACACACACACACACACACACACACACACGCACACACACACACACACACACACACACACACACACACACACACACACACACACACACACACGCACACACACACACACACACACACACACAAATCAGTATAAAGTGAGCATTCAATAATAAAGTGATATTCATCCTCTAACTTATTACATACATTGCATTTCCTTTCAATGAAAGGTGTACATTGTGGGTTTTTCCATCTACCACATTCAATTTCTAATCAGCGGGGCTCGAACTCCGGACCTTTCGCACCTGAAGCGAACGCGCATCCACTGCGCTATCACGACTTCCGCTGAGAATAGGTTCCACCACTCTATGTAACTCTATCTACAATGAATTTTAAATTTCAGTAAAGCTAGTGTCGTGTCTTACTGGGACAATCGTCCTGCAAGTTCTCAACTGTTGGAACGATGGACTGATGTACATCAAGGATGATATTAGCGTATATAACATGCAGTTTACAACCAATGGTACGGTCGTATATGCCTGCACATTTGAGGAATGCAATCTAGCATGGGTACGTTATTACCAAATAATTATTGGTAAGAGTAAGATGATATTTGTTGTGTGTATTTTACGTTTATTTATCGTAGCTACCGGTTGCCTATATGAGCGACGCCTCCTGGAGATTAGTCATTTTAGATTTTTGGAGGATAGTGCAATGACATTAAACCGAGGTCTCGTGTCGGTGCTTTACACCGTGCACGTAAAAGAACCAGAGGAGACTCTGGAATGGGTCTCTGTCTGTATCATCATTGCACTATCCTCCAAAAATCTAAAATGACTAATCTCTTCAGGAGGCGTCGCTCATGTGGGTAACCAGTAGCGACGATAAATAAACGTAAAACAAACCAAATGGGACTTTAAACTGAGGTCTCGTGTCGGTGCTTTACACCGTACCCGTAAAAGAACCAGAAGATACTTTGGGTTTTTCCTCCACCAATAATAGCTGGAAAATCGCCATATGACCTAAGCTGTTTGTGCGACGTTAAACCCCAAAACAAGCAAACAAACACGCATTTGATATTCACTAACCAACTCTACAGTTTTGCCCAATTTGGTTTGCTATATATATATATATATATTGTATCTCTAAGTCCGTTTTCTTGACATGGGGTCACATGGTACAAAGTCAGATGTGCGATTTAGAGTAATTATGTAGGTCCCCTTGTTGCCTAACTCTTATGATATAACACATTACTAGTATATTGATTTCTTATGTGGTGAAACCTATGTTAGTGGTCACCTCCATTAGGCAGCCAACCTGTATTTAGCATCCATATTTCCAATATGTTGTTTTGTTATAGACCTACATTTGCAGCCACCTGTTGTAAGCAGCCACTGTCTGTGATTCCCTTTACTGGTTGCTTAACTTAGGTTTGACTAAAGCAAACAAATGTAGAAACCACAGGCAGCAGATTGCATAGATATCATGTTTATGTTTTCATTACAGAATACCAAATTCACATTTGTGGTTCAACAAAATTCGATCGTTCAAACGCAGTATGACTTGGTTCAGAGTTACACGTGTGTTGCTGATCAAGGGGATATAAACCCGGACAATAATGCAAACCAGAAGTGAGTATGAATTTAAATAGTTATGTTAAACATGTTTTATGTTTCAATTTAATTGAATATACATAGCAACAAAAATCATTTATACAAAATAATGGATAACGGACTGAAAGATCAAGTCTTATAGAATTCTGATCCCTATTAAAAGGACTATGTGTGACTTTGCTGACTGATTCGGCCCCCAGAGTTTGGGCGACACTAGATGTACATGTATATGGTATGGTATACAAATATTACAACATTTGAAATTGTGCATACAAGTAGAAATGCTACTACACTTTCTTCCAGTATTATATGAATAATTATTTTCAGTCACTAAACTGTTTTAATTTTTTTGAGGGCTGAAAGTACATAATTATAGGTCGAATTTCATTAAATCAGAAAACACAGGAAATCGCTTCTATACCCTAAACATTTTAAGGGGGAACATGCCCCCGGACCCCCTAGATTGCCTCGCTTGAAATTTGCCTCTGGCTACGGTACTGTGGAGAGTCGCCATACGCCATCCGTGCGACTTTAAACCCCAAACACAAACAATATAAATTGAACACATGTTTTTACCTCATCCATCAACATCTTTTCTCCTCCCTGATATAAACATTATAGTTTGGACCTGATGTCGCATCATTATTGTGACATATCAAGGGAAATTACATAACTGATATATGTAAATATAATTAAAGTATAATTATGTGTAAACAGTGTATGATCAAATTATATTTCGCTTAATTAATGAACATTGATAATAATCATTTTCCTATGTTCACGAGTGAAACATAATTTCGACCATTCACGTAACAAATTTTCTTTTTATTTTAGACTATTAATTTTATGATAGAATACGACGCAACCATGTGCTAAATGGCGCTAGAACATCACATGTAGACGTCATAAATGACTCCAAAAACGTTGACAGCAGTGGGTCTGTGGAAACCATATTTGTAAAACAGTCAGAAATACATTCTAAAATGCATTATTCCTCTGTTTTCAACCAGTGGAAAAGCACATATTATTTCACTGATAAATTTCTATATTTCATTGGAAAACATCAAAATATGTGGCATATATATGTGACCCCTACCAATCCTACGAGTCATAACTGGGAGTACCTCCTAAGACCGCCTGAACAAATGTTTAGATATTAATAAATCGTGTCTTGTCTCATTTACAGTACTGGTCCATCAGCTCATGGTAAATTCTTTGTCCAGACAGCTATAGCTTCTATGAAATTCTATGGAGATTCTGGAGAGATAGAGACTGGGAGCTACATGAAACTGGGAACCAGTGTCACCATGGTTATTGAGCTTGTCGATACGTATGATGGTAACATTTAAAAACAAATATATTACTAGATTTTCACTCTTTCAGACCACACCCTCATTTGAGTAAAGATATGTTATCTCCGCCCCCCCCCTCCCCAGGTCTTGGAGATAAAAGAGCAATATATATATATTAGTTTCTGGACAGTTCGTCCGTGTGTGCGTACATCAGTGACACTTACTTCTGACCTCAATTCCAACCAGTTTCATCCATTTCAAACGAAACTTTGTATGCATCATTAACATCAAGTGAATATACCCAAATTGAGAGCATAACTATAGCAATAACAAGAAAATCGTAACAATTACGTAATGCTTTGAAATCTGTTTGCATACAGGTTGTAAAGGTTGCTTTGAGTGTGTGATTTCTGTAAGAAACTAGGTCACTATGTCAAATTAAAGAAAGTCCTTGTAAACAGTAGGCCTAGAGCAGCTCTCTTATGTTGGACCCAATATAACACTTTGTTCCTGTTGATAAAGGTCACTAGATATAATTAACAAAGTCCTTGTAAACACTAGCAAATCATGTGAGCGTTCTGGTATGCACATTAAATAACCCGATTTGGAAATTTTGTTTTGACAATTTTGACCACCAGAGTGATCTTTGTTATTTTCCTTTGTATGTAATATATATGGAAAATTCGTCATTTACATATTGCACCTATTAGTCACTATAGAACCAAATGGCTTCATAGTTGGCATGGTGACTTGCCTTGGTATGTAGTTGATAAACCTGGTCTGGAATTTTGGTTCAACAAATTTTACTAAAGTTATGGCCCTTTGTTATTTTTTTCTTGTATGTATTGTAAGGGTAACTTGTGTACGGAAAACTCAATGTCATCATTCACTATTGGGCCAACATTGGTTTCATATTTGGCATGGTGACTTGTCTTCATATTTGGCATGGTGACTTGTCTTCATATTTGGCATGGTGACTTGTCTTCATATTTGGTATGGTGACTTGTCTTCATATTTGGCATGGTGACTTGTCTTCATATTTGGCATGGTGACGTGTCTTCACATATAACAGTAACTGTTTCAGCCCGAATGGAATAGTTTGTTATTACAATTAACAAAGTCGTTGTAAATACTAGTCAGGTCACAGGCACAAGACACCAATTTTGTTTGTGCCCTATGGTCATATAGTAAGTAAAGTTACTTACTATATGACCATAGGGCTAAAAAACATTACTTACTATATGACCATAGGGCTAAAAAACATTACTTACTATATGACCATAGGGCTAAAAAACATTACTTACTATATGACCATAGGGCTAAAAAAACATTACTTACTATATGACCATAGGGTAAATAAATGTTGATAGCTCAATTCCGTCCAGTACTTTGATTCTCTATATCTTCAGGACTCCTTGACCTAAGTATTAAATCATGCGAGGCATCCGGGATAGACTTGATTCTTGACAGATGTCCAGTAGATGAGAACTTGTTTGACATATTCAACAAAACGTCAGTGGGAACAGTTGAGAACATATTCCAGATGTTTCGAGCCACCTCATCTAGTGCTGGGCCAGTGAACATGCTGTTTTCATGTGTTCTTGTAGTGTGTTATGCTCCGTGTATAGAGGTGAGTGCCTAGTTTTTGGTATGAAATGCAAGGACCAACAACATAACATATGGATGCAAGTTGGTTAACTCCTATCAAAGAGTACTGGCCGTCCGATTAGCGCAGTGGTTAGCATGCTTACTTCTCACCAATTCAACCCCGGTTCGATCCTATGACAGGCAAGTATGTGAGATGATACGGTGGTAGGTAAAATAATGCCACATATCATTCTTTCCATTGGATCAGAAAGGTAAACATGTGTATATAAACGACCAAGTTTGGGTCGCAGAGTCATTATGATTTTATCTTTCGTTCGAGAGCACAGGGATTCGGCACGTTTGGGAGTACTAGTATATATACTTAAATATATATACTAGTACCCCCAAACGTGCCGAATCCCTGTGTTCGAGAGGGACATATATTATTTTAGATCAGATTTATAAGATTAAATAGAAGGATTAGGATCGAGATTATCATTATTTTATTATTTCAACAAGAGAGAAACGGATCTTTAATGTTAGCGATTTTAGACTTCCTCGGGATCACACTCTGCTGTAATTTATTCAAGTATATTATTAAAGTATTAGAATTATTGGGGATTTTATCAAAGTACAGTTGACTGTACACGTAGCGTCTAAACGCGACGGATGACTAGTACTGTGTCGTACCGACTGCGAGTGGTTGTAACATTATATAAGTACAGTACTTATTGTACGGTGTCACTGTTCTACGGCGTCGTTAGTGTCGTATCATATCTCGCGCGTAGAACCGTCGGAGGTCTTGGGAGTACGGTCTTTTATTATGTTATTATAATGTGTTTCGAGAGTAAACTCATCTTTAAACTTACTCATAGTACATTCTCTTTATACCCACGCACATATACACATCGCGCATGTAGTGCAGTCCACAGGGATTCGGCACGTTTGGGGGTACTAGTATATATATTTAAGTATATATATATATATAGTACCCCCAAACGTGCCGAATCCCTGTGGTGCAATCAACGCATTGTAGTACCGTAATATCTGCATGAAGAGCACTAGCTAGAGAAGTGCTCCAGTGCCGAGTAGGGACCACGTGGACACTCTACGCATGCTACCACGGCAGTAGGGTGGGCCCTTACTCATTGGAACGCAACAATACTTGTTAATAACTGCGACCACTAACACAGGTTTGACTGTATATACTTGTTTGCGACCACTAACACAGGTTTGACTGTATATACTTGTTAATAGATGTGACCACTAACACAGGTTTGACTGTATATACTTGTTTGCGACCACTAACACAGGTTTGACTGTATATACTTGTTAATAGATGTGACCACTAACACAGGTTTGACTGTATATACTTGTTTGCGACCACTAACACAGGTTTGACTGTATATACTTGTTAATAGATGTGACCACTAACACAGGTTTGACTGTATATACTTGTTTGCGACCACTAACACAGGTTTAACTGTATATACTTGTTAATAGATGTGACCACTAACACAGATTTGACTGTATATACTTGTTTGCGACCACTAACACAGGTTTGACTGTATATACTTGCTAATAGATGCGACCACTAACACAGGTTTGACGGTATATAAATGTTTCTTACAGTATAGTTGCAATGATACAGATGTTGAGCAAGAGAGGAAGAAACGGCAAGCAGAGAACAGTGGAGACATTGCCAAATCCATGACTGTCGGATCCTTCTTCCAAGTCGGCATACGAGGCATTATAAATCTTTCTATCCTACCTTCATGTGTAATATATGTCACTATCGCGCGTGTAAACTTACTGGGAGATTGAAGAGATTGAAGAGTATGGTGAAATCTGAGTTATGGAAAACTGGAAATATATGGAAGGACACTAATCAATCGCTCCTTAGAATATCTCCTGGTAAAGCATATTCTAAGTGACCGTTCCTTAGAATATCTCCTGGTCAAGCATATTCTAGGTGACCGTTCCTTAGAATATCTCCTAGTGAAGCACATTCTAGGTGACTGTTCCTTAGAATATCTCCTGGTCAAGCACATTCTAGGTGACCGTTCCTTAGAATATCTCCTAGTGAAGCACATTCTAGGTGACCGTTCCTTAGAATATCTCCTAGTGAAGCACATTCTAGGTGACCGTTCCTTAGAATATCTCCTAGTGAAGCATATTCTAGGTGACCATTCCTTAGAATATCTCCTGGTGAAGCATATTCTAGGTGACCGTTCCTTAGAATATCTCCTAGTGAAGCACATTCTAGGTGACTGTTCCTTAGAATATCTCCTGGTGAAGCATATTCTAGGTGACCGTTCCTTAGAATATCTCCTGGTGAAGCATATTCTAGGTGACCGTTCCTTAGAATATCTCCTGGTCAAGCATATTCTAGTTGACCACATGAAGAGGGCAAATTGCATTGTATTAATATTTTTATCTGATATAAACAGTCAGTCGAGTTGTTGTGATAGTATCCGGCACCCACCGTCAACAATTCCATTCAAATTTGATAATATAAACCAAATACAATGTATTAGCGTTTAACCCATTTTATTCTGGATATATTTAAAGGCTTTTGCAAACAACATAGATCCAGATCAGCCGCAGCGTGATGATCAGGATCTATGTTGTTTGCTTAGCAAGATCATCTGAATAGCAAACAGCATAGAGCCTGATCAGACGGCAAGTTATGTGGCGGTTGATCTGGCTCTATGTTCTTTGCAAATACTGCTTGAATGGTATCCAGAATGAAATGGGTTAATGTATTAGTGTTAGAATGAAAGCTATTCTTTCAGAACACAGGCTAGGCTGGCTTTAATGCTATATTGCATTTTCAGATCCAGTTATTATGAAGAAAGGAAGCAGCAATTGTATAAAAATCCATATCCTTACTGCAACATTTTCTGTGCTGGGATTTTTTCTGTGTTTATCGACATCTACACTATTCTTCTACTGGAAGGAATGGATGATATCAGAGAAGTTACTGTAAGCCATGATACATCGCAACGAGTCGAGATACATCACACAAAGCAGGGATACATCGCACCAAGCCGAGATACATAGCAACGAGTCGATATGCATCGCACAAAGCCGAGATACATCGCACCAAGACGAGATACATCGCAACAAGTGCAGTATCAAGAGAATCAGAATCGGGTCAATAACTCAATCATCTAACATAAACAGCATTGACTTAACAAGGACAGAGGAATGTGAAGTCAATGATACAGGAATAGAACAATCTTCAACAATTCCAACTAAAGTCAGCGGCATTGAAGGTGAAAACATTGAATTATCAACAGATAAATTACATGAAATCAAGGCTAACATTATAAAATTACGTTCTTCAACGAAGGTTACTGGCATTGAATAATCAAAGGATAAATTACATGAAATCAAGGCTAACAGTATAAAATTACGTTCTTCAACGAAGGTTACTGGCATTGAATAATCAAAGGATAAATTACATGAAATCAAGGATAACAGTATAAAATTACGTTCTTCACCGAAGGTTACTGGCATTGAATAATCAAAGGCTAAATTACATGAAATCAAGGCTAACAGTATAAAATTACATTCTTCAACGAAGGTTACTGGCATTGAATAATTAATGGATAAATTACATGAAATCAAAGCTAACCAAATATAATTATAATCAGCAACTACCGGTATAACTAACGTTAGCAGCATTGAATGACCAAAGGATAAGCTACATGAAATCAAGGCTAGTGGAATATAGACTTAGGTTCTACAACTTCCAGCAAATGTCATACCTTGAAATGAAGTGAATGATAGTTAGTTACAAACAACAAATGAAGCTCCAGTAAGCAGCACTGAGCTTCTACAAACTATGGTTTATATAGGCATTAAATGAATGCCCGGCACTCCAGTAAGCAGCACTGAGCTTCTACAAACTATGGTTTATATAGGCATTAAATGAATGCCCGGCCCTCCAGTAAGCAGCACTGAGCTTCTACAAACTATGGTTTATATAGGCATTAAATGAATGCCCGGCCCTCCAGTAAGCAGCACTGAGCTTCTACAAACTATGGTTGATATAGGCATTAAATGAATGCCCGGCACTCCAGTAAGCAGCACTGAGCTTCTACAAACTATGGTTTATATAGGCATTAAATTAATGCCCGGCACTTCAGTAAGCAGCACTGAGCTTCTACAAACTATGATTGATATAGGCATTAAATTAATGCCCGGCCCTCCAGTAAGCAGCACTGAGCTTCTACAAACTATGGTTGATATAGGCATTAAATGAATGCCCGGCCCTCCAGTAAGCAGCACTGAGCTTCTACAAACTATGGTTGATATAGGCATTAAATGAATGCCCGGCATTCAAATCATAACGAGGCTCATCAAACTTCACATGTTAGCTACAATGGTTAATGATATAGGTCAGACATTCACTCGACGATTTTGACAAACCATCAAACATTTTATTTTAGATGTATCACCAAAGTTTTAAAAAAACATACCTGGCGGAATATTCAAAACCTATTTTACTATTCAAATACATCAAAATATTTTATTTCATTTTAAATTTTCCATTTTTGCTTTAATATTGGTTATTTTCTAGTTACTATATATATATATATATATATCCACTCCAAACTGGTATCTCCTTGAAAGATTGTTCAAGCCCGATAACTTGGCCACCTGTTCTCAATCAGATGCCCATTGCATACATTTTACTTGTGTTCATCATTAAACAATAGAAACAGTATGTTCTTCTTTTATTGAAATATCAACTGTAAGTAAGTATATTTTTGATTTATAGACTAGGACAATTTTCAGGAAGTGTGAATGTTGGAGGCGTTTTTGAGGAAAAGTTGGCAAACAACTTTTTCCAATGGATTTGGGTATGCTAAAAATGAATATTTTGTTTGCCAAGCTCAATTTTGATTTCTTGGTACCCAAATTGCTAAAAAACGTCCATAACTTTTGAATGAAGGGTGATAAAGCAAAGTTTTTTTGCACCAAATACCATGTTTTTTATGCCTACCAACACACTGAACATACCATAATGGAGCTATGATCAATATATGTTCACTTCTCAGCAGACAACATAGACATAAATGATTCAACTTTAGATGGCAAGAACACTTTCCATGCCACCCAAGTTGCAGCTTGGCAGAGAGGGCCAGCTCCTGACGACTTGTTGAAGAACATAGAACCCTCCAAACATACATCTTTGAGTGTTCCAGAGGCAATGGAAGCTATTATCCCAGTCACCATCAATGAAGGCACCACCGAACCACAGTTTGGGGAATTGAAAGCGGAATGGTTTGAGAAATCCAATGATATTCCCACATCGGCATTGAAAGCTAAAGCAACAGACAAAGCATTTACGTCAACACGAAGAACCTAAATCCACCTGGACATCTTTTAGCAGAAGGCACAGTCAAATGGATCCAGAAAAAACCACTGTTGGATACATGCCTATCATTCAGGCACCAGCACATGAGATCCAAACTTTGAACACAATTGTTCAGAGTTCTACATGTAGCAGCCTCTTTACAGCAAAATCATGCCGTGATTACAGTAGACAAGGCTCTCTTCCCTGCACTGATGGAGCTGAAATGGACAATACCACAGTACAAGGATCTTCTGATACCCAGATTAGGAGGCCTACATACGGCGATGGACTTTCTGAAGGTCTTGGGACAACACACTGCAGATTCTGGTTTGGCAGACGTCTGGATAGATAATGGAATTTTGGGACCAAATTCAACAGAGAAAGCAATGACTGGAAAATCATATGCTAAGGGAGTGCGTGCACACAAACTAACCATGCAAGCTATGTGGCAACTTGTGCTTCCACAACTCCTGCCGTATATAGAGAAAAAAGACCATGAGCTGAAAGAAGATATATTGAAAGCAGCAAGGTCAGATGCTCCACAAGATTATGATGCACTGGTGACAACACTGGCATCCACACGATTTTGCAATCTCATGGCTGAATTTGTTCTTAGCAAAGAGCAAGATGTTAACTTTCAGTACTGGTGGCAGTATATGAACATGGTATGTATACTACTCCTGTTCATCAGGGCCCAGTGTGATGGTCTCTGGGAGCTTCACCTCTATGCTTTTAAGCAAATGCTTCCATACTTCCACCGCTATGACCACATAAACTATGCCAGGTGGGGTACTGTGTACTTAGCCGAGATGAACCAGCTACCTGATGAAGTCAAAGAGGAATTCTACAAAGGCAACTTTGTTGTGAAGGGATCAGACCAGAGATTCAACCAGGTTGACCCAAACCACAGCCAAGAGTGGCTAAATGGCACAGGGGAAAAGGGTGGTGGTATCATTGGAATTACCAAAACCACAGCAGCATTGAGCCGTTGGGCCTTGTCGTATAATCTCAGGGCCTGCATTGCAACCAACACAAGGGCACTGTTTATGGTTGGACATGAAGACCAGATGATTCACAATGAAACCACTCCTGCTAGAATGAAACGGGACACCGAGGATGAAGACAAAATCATGTCAGTTCTACAAAGAATGAAAGTTTTTGCACTAGACACATCCTATTAAGAGACATGTGCAAACATAAAGTTGATAATAATCATGGAATGTTTTTATTTGGTGTAAAATATTCATCGAATATCACTTTCAAATATTCCCATGGCATTTTACATGGTGTAGAGATGTTGACTGCTTATCCATTGGCTACAATAAGTAACGTATGAAGATACAGTAGCATATATGTGTGACCCAGGTGAGAGAAACATGCAGCCAGTGCGGTACACAAACCCTGGGCCTCTCGTTAACAGGGCAATTGCTCTACCGACTGAACAAACCGGGCTGCCTACATATCATCTCACATAATGGGTTAATATACCCATTACACTCTCAAATTGGAATTCTTCCATGAATTTCCATCGAGATAAGAGATACATTGTGATTTTTTTTCCGGAGTTTATACTGCAACGTTTTCAAAGAGAAAAACATGCAGCCAGTCCGGGACGCAAGCCCAGGGCCTCTCGCTAACATGGCAATTACTCTACCGACTCAAAGCCAGGGCCTCTCGCTAACATGGCAATTACTCTACCGACTCAAAGCCAGGGCCTCTCGCTAACATGGCAATTACTCTACCGACTCAAACCCAGGGCCTCTCGCTAACATGGCAATTACTCTACCAACTCAAAGCCAGGGCCTCTCGCTAACATGGCAATTACTCTACCGACTCAAACCGGCTCTCGCTAACTGGCAATTACTCTACCGACTCAAAGCCAGGGCCTCTCGCTAACATGGCAATTACTCTACCGACTCAAACCCAGGGCCTCTCACTAACATGGCAATTACTCTACCAACTCAAAGCCAGGGCCTCTCACTAACATGGAAATTACTCTACCGACTCAAAGCCAGGGCCTCTCGCTAACATGGAAATTACTCTACCGACTCAAAGCCAGGGCCTCTCGCTAACATGGCAATTACTCTACCAACTCAAAGCCAGGGCCTCTCGCTAACATGGCAATTACTCTACCGACTGAGCTAACAAGGCTGCATATCTTCACACATAATGGGCTAATATACATACAGTTACATAAAGCCTACGACACTATGGAGGAAAGGTTAAACAGTAGGTCACCTCCATGGAACATCTTTGAAACAAATTCTTTTGCTAGGAATGTTGCCGAATTTAAACTGTAACGTAATTAATTCTGTAAATACTATGTGCATGATATGCATTGTACAAACTGTATTCCATGACTGTTTATTGGGAAATAAAATTATGTTTAAACTAATTTATCAGTTGTGTTCAAACTGTAGGCCTCTATAAGATAAGATAAATTTTATTTTGAGTCGGCAAGATAGCAACAGTACAACACAAACTCTGAGTGAGCTTTTGAACCGACTATATATAGCATACTACCGGTATATAACATAAAATAATGGTAACAGCTATAAAATTAGAATCCCTGATAATAGTATGCATATTTATTATTAATTTGTATTGAAGATAAATATTGAAAAATGTTATAACATAACTAAGTTATGTAGGTAAGACAAATGTGCTTGTTAACCATAAAGAATATTAACCTAGTAAATCAATGACTTAATTGGTAAGACTAATATAAGTATATATGGATTAAACAAACATTTTTTACAGAACATCAATTTTTAATTTTGTTTATAATATTCATCATTATAAAAGATATTGATTGATATGTAAACCTAAAGGAAAATAAGGGTTGCTATTGTGTTTATACAAGTATTATCTTTAATTTGACATAATAACAAGTTATAAAATGATCAGATGGAATGGCAGATTATTTTTAAAAAATAGTTCCGAGATTTCATCTAAGAGTAATGAACTCACACTATCTACAGTGAAGTGCTTTCGTAATTAAAGATTGACAAGAACTGATTTCTTTGAGTTTATATTGTTGTTCGCTGTTGAATAAAAGTGTACACACAAGAAAAATATCAGTAGCAATATATCGCGATACATATTGCAAATATGCTGAGAAAGTATTGCTATTCATTGTGGTATGCATCAGGAATATCGTTCCACCCCTTGCTATCAATTCTTTTCGAAATTTCAGGATTGTTTTGGTATAGACATATCCAATTCTTGTTAATGGAAGGACTGACAGTGATACAATTTTGTTGGCAGATTGACACTTATATAATTAATTAATCATATATCTCCGCAAGCCTTTCACTACGGAGTACTAATAATAACCTGGGAAAGATAAATAAAACAGAATTGTATTATCAGAACTGAAGTTTATTTTTAGATAGTCGTTACAATAGGCTAAATTGATCATTCTTTTCAACAGCTCTCGTCATATATCCTTGTTTCAATGTATGATGGAATTATTTATATTCACTGAATGAACTGTCCGATTAGCGCAGTGGTTAGCGCGCTCGCTTCTCACCAATACAACCCGGGTTCGATCCTCGGACCGGGAAGTATGTGAGATGCTACGGTGGTCGCCAGATCGGACATGTGGGTTTTCTCCGGGTACCTCCCACACGAATGACCACATTTACGCTTTCACCCGCACCAACGAGAGTGATTAATACAAGTTGTTAAAACTTGCTTCGCAATCGTAGTAAAATTAATAAAGTTTTAAAAAAACAAAAAACATTGAAAGCATTATTATTATAAGTGAACTAGTATTCGATCATTCACTTAACCCATTCAACCCCAAGTAACTGACATGGACTGGTGCATGCTATTTTTAGACCAATAAATTAATAAGAAAATTACCTTTGGACCAGTTCATTTATCAAAATGGGTAATTTTATCTAAAAATAGTAATAATTATTACTGGCAAAAAAGTGCAGATCCTGATGAGACAGCTCGTTACGAGCCAGCTCATCTGGATCTACACTTTTCATAAGCCTATTTAGAGGCCTGTGGGGTTGAAAGGGTTAAACAGATATTCTTTATTTCTTATGCTATAAAGTAGTTCTATGATATAAAATGATGCATTTAGACGACATTATAAATGGTATCACTGATGACTTGGAGTGCGAAAACTTCATGTCGACAATATTTCAAACTGCAGTGAAAACCTTTTATATATTTATATCTCAGTCTGCTGCAGCCATGTTTTGAATAGATTTTTTGGTTGTTAAGGCAATGTCCTTGACCTTTGCAATAGTTTCCGTCATAATCGGATCAGTTTCCTTATTCTCATCTCCGTCTGTTTGTTGTTTTTGGAGCTGACATATCACAAGATCTGCAAGAGAGATTACATACAATTTAAATATTCTACAGAGAAGATATATATCACAAAGGATATACAGTTAAACCTGTGTTAGTGGTCACCTCTATTAACCCATTTCATTCTGGATATATTTAAAGGCTTTTGCAAACAACATAGATCCAGATCAGCCGCAGCATGACGCTGCATGCTGATCAGGATCTTTGTTGTTTGCTGCATAGCCAAGTGTCTTAGCAAGATCATCTGAATAGCAAACAGCATAGATCCTGATCAGACGGCACGTTCCGTGGCGGTTGATCTGGCTCTATGTTCTTTGCAGATACCGTTTGAACGGTATCCAGATACCAATACAGCAACCCAATATGTTGTTTTATTATACAGTTGACCTGTGTTAAGCAGCCACTTACTGTGACTCCCTTGGCTGGCTGTTTAACACAGGTTTGACTGTACATGCTTAGAGGATATTTGTTTCTTACAGTGTATGACCAAATAATATTTCCAGAATTGAACATTGAATGCATTATTATCAGAAGTCATAACAATAGCTTTCTATGCTCAAGAATGAAATATAATTCGATAATTCACTTAAACCAACAGCCTGTCCGATTAGCGCAGTGGTTAGCGTACTCGCTTCTCACCAATGCAACCCTGGTTCGATCCTCGGACCGGATAATATGTGAGATAGTACGGTGGTCGCCAGATCGGACAGGTGGGTTTTCTCCGGGTACTCCGGTTTCCTTCCACATGAATGACCACATATACGCTTTCATCCGCGCCAACGAGACTGATTAATATAAGTTGTTAAAACTTGCTTTGCAATCGTTGTAAAATAAATAAAGTTTAAACTTAAACCAACAGTTTCTTCTTACTTTGGACTGAAATGTGTTTTTATGATGGAAATAGGTGTAATCATGCGCTAAATGGTGTTAGGAAAGAGGTAACCATACAAATCATACAATCCTACATGTATGTACATATTATTTATACTTGACTATGTTTATTGAAGAAATAACTATTGTTTAACCCTTTCCCTCATAGAAGCATCTCTTGACGCCATTACCAATACAACATACATTGACAATGTAGTAGCCAAACCAATGTTCATAATAAAGGCCATAATCTCATGTAGTTCCAGTAATATCTATGAAGGTGGGATAGATATGGTGATTACATATCCACAGCATGATAGCTAAATGGCGGTGGTTTGTATGGATATATAATAGTATATTAACTTAAATCTCTATGAAGGAAAGGGTTAAACTAAATGGCGTTAGAACGTTGCATGTAAACGACATCATAAATTGAATGACGTCACAGATGGCTTGAGTCTGTTCATGTTGTCGATGTTTCAACCTGTGGTGGATGGTGGGTGGTGGGTGGTGGGTGGTGGGTGGTGGGTGGTGGGTGGTTGATGGAAATGGTAAAGCAGTGAGAAATAAAATATGTTATCCACTGAACAAAATAAATATCATTATTTATCATCTTACACTCGTGGTGATTTCATACCATATTTTATGAAACAAGTTTTCATTGCAAAACAGAAATAACAGACGACAACGATACTTTCAGTCACATGAGGTATCTAACATCTGCACAAACTTTACATGTGAATATGCAATTTAAACAAGTTAAACAACTCACTAATTGTGTTATTGATTCACTTGCAAGTTGATTATGTCAACACCGTTTCATGTAAATATATTGATCATCATGGTAACCGAGTACTCGATCGAATACGTTTCCGAGTACTCGATTGTATACCTTTCCGAGTTCTCGATCCAATACCTTTCCAAGTACTCGAGTACAAGAATTACTACTCGTTGACATCCCTAGTATAATTTTTTAAAAATTCAAAAATTCATGTGACTTGTTTGTTTTTGTTCATTCATTCAAGATGGCTGCCAACCATTTTTCTAAAAGGCTTGTTTAATAGCAAATTTCCAAAACTTGTTACATGTGGAAGTCGTGATAGCGCAGTGGATGCACGTTCGCTTCAGGTGCGAAAAGTCTGGAGTTCGAGCCCCACTGGAGCCATTACGACTGTGCCCTTAGGCAAGGCATTTAATTTCCACGTTGCCTCTTCTCTCTCCCTCGTGGTGATGGATTCCATCAGGAATGAGGTCTCGAGCGTGATTAATATATGTTGTGAGAACTTGTTTCGCAATCGAGCTCAAATAAATTTGTATAAACTATAAAATATGGTATGAATTCACCACTCATGTAAAATTCTATATTTATGTATTTTAGCTTTAAATAGGTATTACCGCGATATACCCAACTAACTTGCATCCTAAAGACAAGGTGTGGTATCAGGATACAGAGAATTATATAATATAAAGAATAATAATTATTGTATACATATATATTCGGGAGGGGAGAGGAGGGAGATAGGGGTGCATACATTTCTATACCTGTACATAGTATTATATACAGGTTTGGGTGCCTGCAAACACACTTCAGTAAATACTAAGTGTGTTGGTATTACAAGGGGCATGCTGTCTGCAGCGCACACTTTTCTACACCATGCACAAATGAAATGAGGCTACAACGAAGATAACATCAACATTTTCTTATCTTCGTATTTAAAATATTTAAATAGTTTTAACCTATTTTCGCTGACAATAGCATTCCGTTGTGCTAATGCTACTGTCACCTGACTGGTTCAGTAGCCGAATATAAACAACTTGTTGGGGAAATTTTTTCCACGAAATGATGCAGTTTATGAGCATTTAAGGTAGCTATCCGAATTGGGGGAAAATGTACAAATAACCAGAAGTTTCTTATGAGTTGTAATATTGTTAGTTATCGATGTAACTAAGTCAAAATAATATATTCAACATTTACCCATGGATAAATAAAAAAATCCATGTACACCGTGCATAGGTGCCCTAAAGTATCTAGGTCCCCATGGAAACAGGTGCCGTTGCAATACCTGCATTGAGGCGCATGGTTACGTAATGAAGCTAAAATTTTCAACAACAATTTTTTGAAAGTTGTGTTCACGACTTAAGGAAATAATAATATACGGCAAGTGCATTTAACTTTTTTTATAGGCCATGATATGTAGGATTTACGCCGAGCATAGGTTCCACCACTCTATGCAAAACATATAACGTCTTCAAAGGGACATAACTCCGTAAACAGTGTATTCTTCAAAGGGACATAACTCTGTAAACAGTATTCTTCAAAGGGACATAACTCCGTAAACAATGTATTCTTCAAAGGGACATAACTCCGTAAACAATGAGCCGAGTGGAACGCAAAGATGGTGTTGACAACTAGGTTCGATAGTGAACACTGCTATAAAGTTTCATCAAAATACGGAACAGTGTTTTAGAGATGAAGATCGGACAAGCAAAACGTTAAATAACAAACAGACGCCAATGTCAAAAACAATAAGTGGAAGTCGTGATAGCGCAGTGGATGCGCGGTCGCTTCAGGTGCGAACGGTCCGGAGTTCGAGCCACACTGGAGCCATTACGATTGTGCCCTTAGGCAAGGCAATTAATTTCCACGTTGCCTCTTCTCTCTCCCTCGTGGTGATGGAAGAATGAGGTCTCGAGAGTGATTCATATAAGTTGTTAGAACTTGTTTCGCAATCAAGCTAATATTAAATTTGTATAAATAAAAACAATAAGTATCCCAGGAAGCGGCGGACACATAATTAGTAAACATGTGATTCTAAAATACTTTCTGGATCAAACCACAGGCACAAGACACAAATCTTTTTTGTTGCCCTATGGTCATATAGTAAGTAATGTTTACAGTAAACATTACTTACTATATGATCATAGGGCAAAAAATAGAAAGATTTGTGTCTTGTGCCTGTGGTTCAAACAACTGAAGTTCCATATAAAAAGGTGGATTAACTATACATCATAATTTAACCACACTCATCCTTTGTGAAGATAACCGTTGATGTTACCGTTGGTAATGTAAATAGAATATACTTGTACTATCTGATTGCATGTAACAATAGGATGTTGCGCGACATTCCAGGAAGCTACGCATTCACAGGAGGAAGGATGTTTAGAGATTTGATATCAACCTCTCTACAATGCAAGAGGAAGGATGTTTAGAGATTTTATATCAACCTCTCTACAATGCAGGAGGCAGGATGTTTAGATATTTGATATCACCCTCTCTACAATGCAAGAGGAAGGATGTTTAGAGATTTTATATCAACCTCTCTACAATGCAGGAGGCAGGATGTTTAGATATTTTATATCAACCTCTCTACAATGCAGGAGGAAGGATGTTTAGAGATTTTATATCAACCTCTCTACAATGCAGGAGGCAGGATGTTTAGAGATTTGATATCAACCTCTCTACAATGCAGGAGGAAGGATGTTTAGAGATTTGACATCACCCTCTCTACAATGCAGGAGGAAGGATGTTTAGAGATTTGACATCACCCTCTCTACAAAGCAGGAGGAAGGATGTTTAGATATTTGATATCAACCTCTCTACAACGCAGGAGGAAGGATGTTTAGATATTTGACATCACCCTCTCTACAATGCAGGAGGAAGGATGTTTAGAGATTTGATATCACCCTCTCTACAACGCAGGAGGAAGGATGATTAGAGATTTGATATCACCCTCTCTATAATGCAGGAGGAAGGATGTTTAGAGATTTGATATCACCCTCTCTACAATGCAGGAGGAAGGATGTTCAGATATTTGATATCAACCTCTCTACAATGCAGGAGGAAGGATGTATAGAGATTATATATCAACCTCTCTACAATGCAGGAGGAAGGATGTTTAGATATTTGATATCACCTTCTCTACAATGCAGGAGGAAGGATGTATAGAGATTAGATATCAACCTCTCTACAATGCAGGATGAAGGATGTTTAGATATTTGATATCACCTTCTCTACAATGCAGGAGGAAGGATGTATAGAAATTAGATATTAACCTCTCTACAACGCAGGAGGAAGGGTGTTTAGAGATTTTGTGGGAAGATGGCTATTGTTGGAAGGTGGCTGTTATGGGAAGATGGCTGTTGTTGGAAGGTGGCTGTTATGGGAAGATGGCTGTTATGGGAAGGTGGCTGTTATGGGAAGGTGGCTGTTATGGGAAGGTGGCTGTTATGGGAAGGTGGCTGTTATGGGAAGATGGCTGTTATGGGAAGATGGCTGTTGTGGGAAGGTGGCTGTTGTTGGAAGGTGGCTGTTATGGGAAGATGGCTGTTGTTGGAAGATGGCTGTTATGGGAAGATGGCTGTTGTGGGAAGGTGGCTGTTGTTGGAAGGTGGCTGTTGTGGGAAGGTGGCTGTTATGGGAAGGTGGCTGTTATGGGAAGATGGCTGTTATGGGAAGATGGCTGTTGTTGGAAGGTGGCTGTTATGGGAAGATGGCTGTTGTTGGAAGATGGCTGTTATGGGAAGGTGGCTGTTATGGGAAGATGGCTGTTGTTGGAAGATGGCTGTTATGGGAAGGTGGCTGTTATGGGAAGATGGCTGTTGTTGGAAGATGGCTGTTATGGGAAGGTGGCTGTTATGGGAAGATGGCTGATGTGGGAAGGTGGCTGTTGTGGGAAGGTGGCTGATGTGGGAAGGTGGCTGTTGTGGAATGTGGCTTTTGTGGGAAGGTGGCTGATGTGGGAAGGTGGCTTATGTGGGAAGGTGGCTGTTATGGGAAGGTGGTTGCTACGTGTAGGCCAGGCTGGTGGTGTATAGACATAGCAAGTAGTGAGAGGTTTCACTGCAATGGATCTCTAGACTGTACAACCTCTCCAACGTCCTAATGACCAGAATTTTCCGGCAATCAGTTGTTCCAGTAATGCATTGCATGCTTCGTGCTTTGTTACCCCTGGGTTAGCTTCAGCCTTGTGTAGGTGAAGTAGATGAACTAAACATATATGATATTTATACATCTTATATATGATTATGTATACACTTTATCAGTAATTAATATACCTTTATAAAACATGTTATAAAATCGTTGTAAAACTTTTAAACATGTACAGTTTTAGTAAATATGCTTGGATTGCTCTTAGTGTTTTCGTTGCTCAACTCCTTAGATCAGACTGAGTTGGAAAACATGGAAATAGTCGAGCCTTTGTGGTGAAAAGGTCCGGCTCATAATCGAGAGGTTGTGAGTTCGGACCCCACTATAACCACGGTGGCGATATCCTTAGGCAAGACTTGTATCTACATTGACTTTACTCTCTCACTCATGGTGATGAATTCGGTATTGAGAGTGATTAACCTACTGATGTGAGAACTTGCTTCGCAATCGAGCTAAAATAAATTTGTATAAACTAGCTATCCAAATAAATCTGAAACTGAAGTCAATAATTTATGTGTAATACTGGGGGACACCATTTGCAGAAGTTCAAACTAGCTACGTTCCTGATTTACACGTTACTCTCGACCCAGGTGTGGGAACGCTTCGTCACAATACGAGATGATTCTGGCATACATTATATATGCGTCACACCATGAAATGAGGACATTTGTCTCAAATAATTGCATGAAATGTTTTAAAACAAACGTAGGTCACATCACAAGTTGTGGATTTTTAAAAACAAATTATCAACTAATTGAACAAAATTTCATTGTGTATTTAAGTTTATTTAACGTCGTTACAGGTTGCCCATTTGCCCACATGGTCTGAGCGGGGGTGAACTTGTGACCATCAGTGATGATAGGTTACAGTGGTATACAAGTCAGCGACCGTAACCACTCGACCATGGAGGTATCCAAAAAGGTTTCATTAAAATTGAAAAATGGTTTTGTGGGAGGTCTATAATATATTTTCAATTTGGGACGAGAAGTCGGAAGTGCGTTATCAAGATGGTTATTGTCATATTCGGATAATTAGACAGCGCAGTCATGTACCATTGTTTAAATGTTAGAAATAAGTTTAGCCGTTTCTGATCTACAACGATTCTCCATACTAAGCTTCATCAAAATTGACCAAGTGATTTCAGAGATGTCATTAGACGCCATTGTTAACAGACGACAGACAGATTGCAAGACAATGGATGCTGTAATTGCGGCCTAGGCCTCAACATGAGCATTACTCAGGCTAGTAAAAATTATAATTGCCACAACAAGAATTTGCTTCTCTGGTTTAGTCTTTACAAATTTCTATAACATCGATTGCTAAACAAGTTCTTACAACATTAGCTTCATCGCTCACAAGACCTCATTCTTGATGAAATCCTTTGCATTGAGGGAGAGAGAAAAGGCAATGTGAATCTAAGTGTCTTTGCTTAAGAACATGACCATGGCGGTTCTCGCAGGGTTCAAACTCACAACCTCTCGAATACCAGATGATGATGATCCGCCACATCCATTACACCACAGAGGTTCCACGATGTTCAGGTTAAATAACAAAATAATTTTGTTAAAATTTAGCTTAAAAATGTGATATAAGAGTGAGTAGGCAGGACTGACTCGGGTACCTTGTAATGTGGTAAATTCCTTGAACTTTTCTGGTTCCATATGCTCTTTCAGGTGCATAACAACTTGCGGCACACACTTTCCCGGAACATGTATAACACATTGTGTGAACTTGTGAAACAGAATAACACACGCTAGATGTAACGTCATTGCCGGGTCTGTCTCGCCGCCGAGCTGTTCACACAACGCTTGTCTGTGACTAAATGTTAACTGCCTGAAATGTGCAAACACTATTGCGGTTATCTAGACCTAGGGGCATAAAATGAGTAATTGACACCTTCTGTTGTGGTGTAAAGGGTTAAAGCGGACAGATGGATTGGCAAAGGCGGGGCTCATTCTAGAGGGCCACATTCACACTACATTCGCCCTAGGGACCCTGACTTCGCCAAATATTTTTTGGAATAATATGAAACATTTATTACCCTTTGTTGTAATACACCATTTGTAGTTTTTTTGAGTCTTTGAAACAATGGAATTTAGTTCTAAACTGAAGTATAAGACGCACCAGACTTTTGGATACTATTTTAAAGGGGAAAAAATGCGTCTTATACATACACAATGACGGTACATTTATATTCAATATTATTACTGATTTGTTAAAAATAATTCTATACCTTTCCTTTTTCTTATCTGGCTTCTTCAGCAATACACTTAAATGTAACGGTCCACATAAAACGTCTAACTGGTTGAAGAATTCATCCAACGACTGAAACATACATGGACAATGATCAAAATAAAATTGATAACCGATCTATATGGAGATTGTTAGGCCAGGGTCCTCAGTGGTTGAGTTGTTACGGTCGTTGACTTCAAATTACTTGCAAAAACTCACCACTGTAGGTTTGAATTCAACTGAGGATGTTAAATTCTTTCACTTTCATGTGAGGAAGCTATCCAGTTGGCTTGCAGAAGGTCAGTGGTGCTACCCAGGTGTTCGTCCATACCGGGAATACTGTTGGTCTTCATCCACCATTAAAAGCCCTATGATCCAAGTTGTCGGTGCGTCAAAAAAGTGCATTTAGTCTAAAACATATTTATTTTCTGTCAATACATGATTATTTACAACAACTGATATAAGGAATTGGACAGAAAGCTGTATAGCTTATGATTGTCCTCTCCTTAGAAAAGTGCATTTTCTTCGGAAATATTCTGACATGGCTACAGCATAATTATATCCGGCACATGTATATAGCATGGTGAAATATCCATCTCATAATCAAGGGGTTGTCAGCAGCTCGAACCCTGCCAGAACCTCGATGGCGATGTCCTTAAGCAAAATCTTAAATCCACATTGTCTCATATCTCCCTCATGGAGATGATGGAATCTATCAGGAACGAGGTCTCAAGAGCGATTAAACTAATGTTGTCAGAACTTGTTCCACAATCGAGCTAAACTAAATATTTAGAGAGACATGTCAGTTTTACTGCGAATAATTGATACAATGAACCTGAGACCACATGTTGGTTTTACTGTGAATAGTTGATACAATGAACCTGAGACCACATGTTGGTTTTACTGTGAATAGCTTCTTTTTTAATGAGGCCCCCTTGCGGGGCGACCCCGTTTATTTTCATAATATATATTTTACATAGCTTATTATACATAATTATTAAATAATAAACATTTATTTTAGAAACATTATTTTAGATTTCATGGTTTATATACATGTCTAATTGTCCCACATATGATATAATCCTCACTGAAAAAACGAAATGTGCTTTATATATATAATATATAGAATACATGGAACATAGCATTGATTCCAGCAGTAGTGTGAACAAACATATGACACTCGACCTTGGGCATTTCAACCCATCTCCAACTCCACGTCTAGCGATTTAGGGCTAGAATGTTGAACGTCGCATGCCGTATGCTGTCCCCACAACCCAGCTGATTCCTTCACGTTAATACATTTTTGTTGTCCCTTGCTGAGTCCTCTACTTCCATATATAGGAGGTACAGGGAAACAATTTCATAAGACTATTAACAGATTGTTTTAGATCTTTCATCTCTACTACATTGGTAGGTGGGTTTGGTAAGTTTATAAGTACGCTATCAAGCTGAATCAAATATATCGTGAGCTTTTCAGTGAGAAGAATGACAATGCAGTAGCTAAGATCAAATGCATGCTTTACCTTCCCGCTTAACGAGCTGTTCAGTTTCAACATAGCTCCTTGTACATCACCCAAAAGCTTTCCTATGAGCTTAGCTCGACTCTGAAAGTTAAAGAAAGGGTATTAGTCTATGCCAATTTATGTTAGCTCCATTGCGAAACAAGTTCTTACAACTTAGTTTAATCGCTCTCTCGAAACCTCATTCCTGATGGCAACCATCGCCGTGAGCGGAGACAAGAGGCAATGTGTATCTTAAGTGCCTGCCTAAGGACACAATCGTAATGGCTACTCGTAATGGCTACACCTGAACAGAACACGCTACCACTGTGCAATCACGACTTCCACTAGGTATAATATAATCATAAGATATTAATTACACATTTACCACAATATTACTAAATAAAGTAAACCAGTGGAAGCCGTGATAGCGCAGTGGATGCGCGTTCGCTTCAGGTGCGAAAGGTCTGGAGTTCGAGCCCCGCTGGAGCCGTTACGATTGTGCCCTTAGGCAAGGCATGTAAGTTCCACATTGCCTCTTCTCTCTCCCTTGTGGCGATGGATTCCATCAGGAATGAGGTCTCGAACTCCGGACCTTTCGCACCTGAAGCGAACGCACATCCACTGCGCTATCACGACTTCCACTTGTACGGAATTGATCGATATTGTACAGATATTTTTTGTACCTTCGACAATTTATATTACTTTAATAGGCATCAAATCGTCTGAGTATCTATATTATAATATATTATCCGATTGTCGCTCTGTATAACTGTATGTACATTTGGATGGTACGAATATTTAACAGAGAATAGATACAACTGGCTCAAATAACATGGAGTCAAATGGAACTGTAGGTCAGATGCTGTTGTTGAAATTGTGGCATCGGATTGGTTGAAAGTGTTGCGAAGATTGATTGAGACATAAGATGAATGGCTGAGCAGGTATTGTCCACAATATCGAATATAACTTCTAAAAATTATAATATATATATATATCAACTGCATTTTGGAATACTATAGAATTTTTACAAAATATTTGATGAAAAATAAACAGCATATTATAAATGTACATGTAAAGTGGAACATTCACCAACACATTACCTTCAGTCTTTGGTGAGATATTAAAAAAAAAAAGTTCAACCCTTTTCAAAAGTGCCATCTTTGGGAGTTTCAAAAGTAACACTGATGAAAGGTATAGTTTTTTGTGGCAAACTATTTTTGGGGAACATACAATGGAACTGTTTGTTATAATGGAAGCCAATGGTTATTTCAATAGCAATGCTGACCTACTGGCAACATATTCATACTGGAAGCTAATAACCGGTGCAAACATGCTTTTTCCATTCAACTTGTATGATTTATTTGAGTACTTTTTTGTTGCGCATCTTGTGGGCGTGGCTTATTTTACGCAACAAAAAATGGCCAGTAGAATACGTCCAATACTTTGTATTACCGCATCTGGAAAATATCTACGGCTATAACATATACGTGAAAATAACAGTGAGCAAAAACCTGTAGTTTGAACAGGAATATAACTTTAAAGTAAGTGTTGATGCAGTTTCATCCACTATCTCTACTATGTCTAGTGTTTCATCCACTATCTCTACTATGTCTAGTGTTTCATCAACTATCTCTGCTATGTCTCAGGTTTCATCCACTATCTCTACTATGTCTATTGTTTCATCAACTATCTTTGCTATGTCTAGTGTTTCATCAACTATCTCTACTATGTCTAGTGTTTCATCCACTATCTCTGCTATGTCTAGTGTTTCATCCACTATCTCTGCTATGTCTAGTGTTTCATCAACTATCTCTGCTATGTCTCATGTTTCATCCACTATCTCTACTATGTCTAGTGTTTCATCCACTATCTCTGCTATGTCTAGTGTTTCATCCACTATCTCTACTATGTCTAGTGTTTCATCCACTATCTCTACTATGTCTAGTGTTTCATCCACTATCTCTACTATGTCTAGTGTTTCATCCACTATCTCTACTATGTCTAGTGTTTCATCCACTATCTCTACTATGTCTAGTGTTTCATCCACTATCTCTACTATGTCTAGTGTTTCATCCACTATCTCTACTATGTCTAGTGTTTCATCCACTATCTCTACTATGTCTAGTGTTTCATCCACTATCTCTGCTATGTCTAGTGTTTCATCCACTATCTCTACTATGTCTAGTGTTTCATCCACTATCTCTGCTATGTCTAGTGTTTCATCCACTATCTCTACTGTGTCTAGTGTTTCATCCACTATCTCTACTATGTCTAGTGTTTCATCCACTATCTCTACTATGTCTATTGTTTCATCCACTATCTCTACTATGTCTAGTGTTTCATCAACTATCTCTATTATGTCTAGTGTTTCATCAACTATCTCTGCTATGTCTCATGTTTCATCCACTATCTCTACTTTGTCTTGTGTTTCATCCACTATCTCTGCTATGTCTTGTGTTTCATCCACTATCTCTGCTATTTCTTGTGTTTCATCCACTATCTCTGCTATGTCTCGTGTTTCATCCACTATCTCTACTATGTCTAGTGTTTCATCAACTATCTCTACTATGTCCCAGGTTTCATCCATTATCTCTGCTATGTCTAGTGTTTCATCCACTATCTCTGCTATGTCTCAGTTTTTATCCACTATCTCTGCTATGTCTAGTGTATCATCCACTCTCTCTGCTATGTCTCAGTTTTCATCCACTATCTCTACTATGTCTCAGGTTTCATCCAATAACTCTGCTATGTCTCAGGTTTCATCCACTATCTCTGCTATGTCTAGTGTTTCATCCACTATCTCTGCTATGTCTAGTTTTTCATCCACTAACTCTACTATGTCTCGTGTTTCATCAACTATCTCTGCTATGTCTCGTGTTTCATAAACTATCTCTAGTTTTTCATCCACTAACTCTACTATGTCTCGTGTTTCATCAACTACCTCTTCTGTGTCTCGTGTTTCATCCACTATCTCTACTATGTCTAGTGTTTCATCAACTATCTCTGGTATGTCTAGTGTTTCATCCACTATCTCTACTATGTCTCGTGTTTCATCTTCTATCTCTGCTATGTCTCGTTTTTGTTACCTTGGGCGAGATTAATAAGAAAAACTAATGTATATACCTCTGTTGTAAATTGTGTTTCATCAGCAACTGACAACATCTGATCATTGGCTACTGCATTCAACACAAGATTAGTCATATCTGTACAGACGGTCCTCAATAGATGACGTATCAAATTGATCTGGGTATCGTCTGTAATACAAGATTAGTTATATATGTACAAACAGTCTTCCATAGATCATGTATCAAGTTGACAAGGTTAGTTACATCTGTACAAACAGTCTTCCATAGATCATGTATCTGACACGTTGACAAGATTAGTTACATCTGTACAAACAGTCTTCCATAGATCATGTATCTGACACGTTGACAAGATTAGCTACATCTGTACAAACAGTCTTCCATAGATCATGTATCAAGTTGACAAGATTGGTTACATCTGTACAAACGGTCTTCCATAGATCATGTATCAAGTTGACAAGGTTAGCTACATCTGTACAAACAGTCTTCCATAGATCATGTATCAAGTTGACAAGATTAAGATTAGCTACATCTGTATAAGCAATCCTCAATAGATCAAGTTGATCTGGGTATTTTCTTTTTGAAATTTGATTTGACTCTAATTGAGAATACCGTCCATGGTGGAGTGATAAATCTGCTCATCAATGGTGCGTGATAACGCAGAGAAGATGGCATAGTGGTAAATGCTTATCTCTGGAATGCTTGAGGGTGCTAGACCCAGAAGGGTAGGGGCTTGAGGGTTCTAGTACTGAGTAGGGGCTAGCCAACTCCATAAACAGGATTATTCTGCAGCATTATTTGCACACATGATTTTGTGGGTGGTGGCAGTGATGGTAGAGTTCAGTTTTATTATTGCTGTCACCGTAGGGGTGTTGGTTTGAAACTTAGCTTAAACAATATTTTATTCAAGAATGGTACATAATATAGGAATAGTTGCAATAGCACAGTTAGGATTGGGAAAAAAGTTACATAGTAACATATTCGAATCCCTTTCCTTTGAAACTTGCCATAGTAATTCAAACTTAATTGATAAAGAACTATAAAATAAACTCTTACCATTAAAAAGCTTCAGTCCTTTTTCAAACAATCTAGCATTTGTCCAGAGGCCGACTAATTTTTCTTGTAATTCAATGTTTGTTTTCTTCCTTTCGTGGCTTGATGACCCTGACGTCTGCAGGAATATTGACTTGGCTACATCCTGGTACTGTTTAGTAAGAGGCCTACAATATAAAAAGTATAAACGTTATTTATATTACAATGATAGCGAAACAAGTTTTAACAACTTATATTAATTGCTCTCGTTGTCACAGATGAAGGCGTATATGTGGACATATGTGTGGGAGAGAAAGACTGCGCTATTCTGTAATCGTGCAGCCTAGGGACTGCGCTATTCTGTAATCGTGCAGCCTAGGGACTGCGCTAATCTGTAATCGTGCAGCCTAGGGACTGCGCTAATCTGTAATCATGCAGCCTAGGGACTGCGCTAATCTGTAATCGTGCAGCCTAGGGACTGCTCTATTCTGTAATCGTGCAGCCTAGGGACTGCGCTATTCTGTAATCGTGCAGCCTAGGGACTGCGCTATTCTGTAATCGTGCAGCCTAGTGACTGCGCTATTCTGTAATCGTGCAGCCTAGGGACTGCGCTAATCTGTAATCGTGCAGCCTAGGGACTGCGCTATTCTGTAATCGTGCAGCCTAGGGACTGCGCTAATCTGTAATCGTGCAGCCTAGGGACTGCGCTATTCTGTAATCGTGCAGCCTAGGGACTGCGCTATTCTGTAATCATGCAGCCTAGGGACTGTGCTATTCTGTAATCGTGCAGCCTAGGGACTGCGCTATTCTGTAATCGTGCAGCCTAGGGACTGTGCTATTCTGTAATCGTGCAGCCTAGGGACTGTGCTATTCTGTAATCATGCAGCCTAGGGACTGTGCTATTCTGTAATCGTGCAGCCTAGGGACTGTGCTATTCTGTAATCGTGCAGCCTAGGGACTGTGCCATTCTGTAATCGTGCAGCCTAGGGACTGCGCTATTCTGTAATCGTGGAGCCTAGGGATCCAATATAAGAACTGGTATGTCAATTAAACTTTATTTCTTTTACAACGATTGCGAAGCAAGTTTTAACAACTTATATTAATCACTCTCGTTGGCGCAGATGAAAGCGTATATGTGGTCAATCATGTGGGAGGAAACCGGAGTATCCGGAGAAAACCCACCTGTCCGATCTGGCGACCACGGTACCATCTCACATACTTACCGTTCCGAGGATCGAATCCGGGTTGCATTGGTGAGAAGCGAGTGCGCTAACCACTGCGCTAATCGGACAGCCAGTATGTTCTTAAAGGAAGACAATCAACAAGAGTGATGTTAATCTTGAAAACTGAAGCTCACTAAAACATAAAATGTAATGTATGAATTGAAAATATATACAGATTGATTATCTTAAATAGAATATTATGGAGGCGACCATCTTGGATTAACCAAGTCACATGACATTTTAAAAACAAATTATACTCAATTGATCAACAAAAATATATAATTTAACATCTCTATTAAGAGATGCTTTCCTTATTTTGTGTGGCAGCAGTTTTGGTCAATTTCAAGTTTTAAATTCACATAGCTGCTTTATTTGAAGCACGATTGGCCTGATATTTTCCGTATTTTCAGTTACTGCCCCTGAATACTCACTAAAAGTATGTAGGTCTTCTTAAGTTGTTTCCTTTGTTTTTATCGTTGTTTCCTTTGCACAATATGCTCTTAATTTTCACAGTATATCCAATCGGTAAAAAATCTGTAAATTTTTTTATCAATTAACTACCGTAACATGATTTGGATAATATCACATATATCATAGCGCAATATCTGGTTATGGAATAACTGTAAAAACAAAGGCTTCCAACTGAAAGGAGCGCTAAACATTTAGGGATAAATTGACTTTATCTGACAAGGGAGGTAATAGAAAAGTCAGCGAGGTCCCTCATTAGATGGTGCTTAAACAAACTGTCGAAGTATTTCCTTGAATGAAGGTAATTATCTCTCTCCTGCTGCATTCAATGAAACACAGCAATACTATGCATGCTATGGTAATGATGTGATGCAACTGTATTTCTAGTTGTAGTAAGGAATGAATCTCGGGTTAATCGTTTCCATTGTGGTATGAACTATAGGGCATTGCTAACTTATGAGAAGGCCGAAGGCATCCACGCTAACATTAAACACGCCAAATGTAGTTCCTACCCCGATGGAAACTATTAACCAGCGATTCAGTACTTATATTTGCATTAATCATTCTGGATATAAATATAGCATACTTCGCAATTAAAATACATTTAGTCCAAATGTGCGACTTGCCATTTCTCGGACCGGGTAAATAGATTATCCTTGGCACAGCGTAAACTGTAAGACACATCTTTTCTTGCGATGCGAGGATTATACCTTCAAGTTCACATGTCGGCTGAATATCATTAGTGAGGAAATTCATACAAAAATGTATACAAACAGGGCACCTACGTTCATATAAGGAAATGCAATAGCGATTGTATATAAGAGTTGCTAAAAGATTGGAAGGATCATTGGATAGACACGACATAACCGTTGCCCCTCGTTACCATTAAAAACACCACATGCACTATACATAGATTTGTTTGTTTATTTGTTTTTGAGGTTTTTAGTCGCACAAACATCTTAGATCATATGGCGATCTCCAGCTATTATTGGCGGCGGACGACCACTGGTGCCCTCCGAACACAAATTCTGGCATGGCACCCAGGTAGAACCACCAACCTACCACAAACCAGTTGCTTCCTCTCTTAAAATAATTTGACACCCACAGTGGGATTCGAACCTACAGTGGTGAGGGGCAAGTGATTTAGTTTATACAAATTTATTTAGCTCGATTGCGAAACAAGTTCTTACAACTTATATTAATCACTCTCGAGACCTCATTCCTGATGGAATCCATCGCCACGAGGGAGAGAGAAGAGGCAACGTGGAATTTAAATGCCTTGCCTAAGGGCACAATCATAACGGCTCCAGCGGGGCTCGAACTCCGGACCTTTCGCACCTGAAGCGATTTGAAGTCAGCAATCATAACAACTCAGCCACAGAGGCCTCTAGTAGTAAACAATCAACAAAACAGTAAATACAATCCCCCAACAGCCCAAGTAATCAGACAGTAATCTATATGGAGCTATGCTCACTACTTTTGCTTTTTGGGCTTAAAGGCAATTCAACAGCTTAGGTCATATGGCCACTCTCCAGCTATGAAGACTCTGGCTGCCCATCCAAATAGCATTTCAGGCGCAAAAAAGGCACCCTTGCAGAACCACAGTCCTTCTGCAAGCCAGAAAGAATTTGACCACCCCCCCCCCCCGTAGGATTCGAATCTACAGTGGTGAGGAGCAAAAGTTCGATCATAAACACTCGCCTACAGAGGTCCAAAGTATCATATATTATGCATGTATGTGAGTGAGGGTTAAAGGAAACGTCAGGCGGATAGTTGTGATCATTCAACGTAAGTACCATTGAAATCCTACCACAACAGATGTTTAGCAAATCTCGTCCAGACAAATGTTTTTTTCTGATAGGAGAGCCACACAAGTCATATAGCAGTAGAATGTCGCAGTACTGACTACCGGTATGTCACCACTGGAGAAGTTATATGTAAGTGACCCAGCTAGCTCAGTCGGTAGAGCATTAGCCCTGTAAGTGAAAGTTCTCAGGTTCAAGTTCCGGGTTGGCTGCATATTTTTCTCCCCAATGGTGACTAAGTCCGTACAACGCCAGACTTATTATAATTAATACTGTCTTTAACGGCAATTGCATTCTACATCATATTCCTATATAAAGATATGCAGCTACCTGATTAACTGTTGAGCTATTTCTGACACTAATTCATCTGGACATTCCAACAAAGAGTTATCTTTCCGTAGAACCTCTTCAATCTCCTCTAAGGTCATGAACTCTATTTCATTTGACCTTGACTTTGGTTTAGCAGTGGAAATATCCTCATCTGACTCTGGGTCATGGTCACGACCTCTATAGCCCTTCTTTTTCACCGCCTTTGTTTTGATTTCTCGTCCCTGAGTGCCTCCACCAGATTTTGTACTGCCACTTCCAGCTGTAAATAAACATTTTACCAATTTTCAAAATCTCCCCAATACGAAACGTTCTGTCTATACCGATATTAAACATAAAAACCTTTCTCCTGATTTAACCCTTTCCTTCATAGAGATTTAGGTTAATATACTATTATATATCCATATAAACGACAGCCATTTAGCTATCATGCAGTGGATAAGTAGTCGCCATATCTATACCACCTCCATAGATATTACTGGGACTACATGAGATTCTGGCCTTTATTATGAACATTGGTTTGGCTACTATATTGTCAATGTATGTTGTATTGGTAATGGCATCAAGAGGTGCTTCTATGAGGGAAAGATTAAACAAAATCTCCATATTGCAGCTTGTGAAAGGTTGGTGACGGACGAAGCAAATAGTATGACATCTGAGAAAACATTTAATAACAATATTACTAGAGCCATGGTCGTATTAACAGTTTATTGACACCTATGTGGCATAGTGGTTAAGGCATCAGCCTACAGAGCGGGAAATTGAAGGTTTGAACCTTCATTCTGATATGGCCAGTTGGTGATGTTGTTAAATAATGGTCACCGTTTGTCTATAAGCCTGGTGTGCAAGGATAGGATTTGGGAAGCACTATTGTTCATAGGTAGTGTCTCATAAGTCACAAATCAGAATGGACTCGCCCTTTCAATAGGGGACACTATAATAAACACGTTACAATATTTGATTTACAGCAGACAGCAGGTAGGTATGACAATATATGACAGTTAAAATTCGCCTTTCATTTTGAACAATGTGATTACAATCTACATCCGTTATGTTAAAGTCAGTTATGTCGAATTCTCCGGTTATCTCAAAGTCGGATCAAAGTCCCGTTTCAGACACTATCATTTACATATTACTGTCTCCGTTTATATAGAATTTCATTAAGTCAAACTTCGGTTATGTTGAAGTATTTTGTTCGGTCCGACGGAATTCAACATAACGGATGTATGTAGACTGTACATACTTGTTGCCTTTTTACGCCGCTGATCTTTTCTCTCCTCCTTCGTGTGCCCAGCTGCTCCCTCTGTCTTGCTGGAACCCGGATCCCCACTATCCTGAACCCCTCTAAACACAGGATGACTCTTTGCATCCTATAATAATAATGTACATAAAGAGTACATATGAGGTTCAAAGGTCAATTATACATCGTAAATAAATCCACACGCATTAAACATGTGAAATGACATATGTCCATCAAAGACTAAAACAATTTTCCATCTAAATGTTACACGACAGAAACTACCGTATGGTACATGTATATTCAGCTGACCGACCTGACCACAGACCATGACCGATGTATCCAAATACTGGACCAACCCTCTATATATCCACACAGTTTCATCAAAATCATTCATCAATCAAAATCAGTTACCTGTATGACACCTACATAGCAAATAGCAAACTGTCCCTTTATGGTGTAAGGGAGACAAATCTGTGATCTATTTAGCATTATTTAACAGGTACTTTGATTGTTATTCAAATACTGAGTTGTCTCCCTTACACCACAAAGTGGTATTTTACAACTACATAAATTATGTAATTACAAATTATACATGTACCGGTACTGATACTTGGGAAGACAACTAATTTGGAATGCTGTAGACGAAGTTTCTCACAGGCAGATATATATAATTATACAAACCTATTTCTGCCTTTATGTCTACAAGACTGGAAGGCTTAGAACACAGTAAAATGACATTCTCACTGGCCTATAAACACATAAACCTGTACTGTCTAGATATCCATGATGACAGCTATGTAGTCCAGTGGTTAACACGATGGACTGGGAATCCAGGGATCGCAGGTTCGATCCCCCATCTGACACTAATAAAATTAACAGTCTTTCAGATGGGACTTTAAACAGAGGTCTTGTGTCAGTGCTTTACACCGTGCACGTAAAAGAACAAAGAGACTCTGGAATGGGTCTCTGTCTGTATCATTGCACTATCCTCTAAATCTAAAATGACTAATCTCTTCAGGAGGCGTCGCTCATATTGGCAACCGGTAGCGACGATAAATGAACGTAAAACACACACACATGCTCTGGAAGGGAATAGACATCGCAAGATGATGTTTCTCACAAACCTTCTCTGCCTTAATGTCCATGAGGCCTGGGAATGGTTTTGAACACTGCGAGAGGAGTTTCTCGCTAGCCACTATTGTATCACAGCACACAATGGCCCCAGTGCAACCCTTCAGACATCCGACTAGAATCGTGTTAGCATCCTTCGGACTGAATATTGTCGGAAGTAATGGCTTAATAGAATAGAAACAAGAGTCAGCATCAATATAAATCAGCCACTACATGACAATAAGTACTAATAAAAACAGATAACTGATGACAGAACCGGACAGTTACTAGTGATGACAGACGTATCTGTAGTCCAGTGGTAACACGCTGGACTGGTAATCCAGAGATCGCAGGTTCGATCCCCCATCTGACCACAGGGATTCGGCACGTTTGGGGGTACTAGTATATATATTTAAGTACAGGGATTCTACTCTGTGGGATGTCAGATTTCGCATCGATCAGTAAAATGGCCCTATCTGAAACAAGTTTGTACAAATCTGTCCAAATATAACGCCTATCCCGAGTCTTTATATTGTTCTTCAAATAAAACACAACTTTAAGCTGCATGCATGTATACTTTGCAAACAATTGCCACATACATTGGCCATAGCAGGTCACATTTCCATACTAGGACACGGGTTCTGTCAGCAACAAAAAAAAATCTTCGACGGGAGAGTTTTAACTGTGAATAACATTATCAATAAAATGTGTTTCCACTAACGTGTAGGTTTATTCGGCAAAAATGTATGTCAAAAAGAGATTTCGTAGCATTTTCAATTTGTTTTGAAAATTTCTAAAGCGGTGCTATTCGCGAAATATGGAAATGTGACCTGCTATGGCCAATGTATGTGGCAATTGTTTGCAAAGTATACATGCATGCAGCTTAAAGTTGTGTTTTATTTGAAGAACAATATAAAGACTCGGGATAGGCGTTATATTTGGACAGCTTTGTACAAAATTGTTTCAGATATGGCCATTTTACTGATCGATGCGAAATCTGACATACCACAGAGTAGAATCCCTGTACTTAAATATATATACTAGTACCCCCAAACGTGCCGAATCCCTGTGCATCTGACCCTAATAAAATTAACAGTCTTTCAGATGGGACGTTAAACCGAGGTCTCGTGTCAATGATTTACACCGTGCATGTAAAAGAATCAGAGGAGACTCTGGAATGGGCCTCTGTCTGTATTATTGCACTATCCTCCAAAAACGAAAATGACTAATCTCTTCAGGAGGCGTCGCTCATATAGGCAACCGGTAGCGACGATAAATAAACGTTAAAAAAAAAAAGTTATAATGATTATTCTGTAATACAGTATAACCTGTGATCAAAGTAAGTATATACCAAAACTAAGTATATTGGAATGGGATCAAAAACTAATATACTGTAAGTATATTGGAATGGATCCTAATATACCTGTAAGTATATTGGAATGGGATCCTAAACAAGTATATTGGAATGGGATCCTAATATACCTGTAAGTATATTGGAATGGGATCCTAATATACCTGTAAGTATATTGGAATGGGATCCTAATATACCTGTAAGTATATTGGAATGGGATCCTAATATACCTGTAAGTATATTGGAATGGGATCCTAATATACCTGTAAGTATATTGGAATGGGATCCTAATATATCTGTAAGTATATTGGAATGGCATCCTAATATACCTGTAAGTATATTGGAATGGGATCCTAATATACCTGTAAGTATATTGGAATGGGATCCTAATATACTGTAAGTATATTGAATGGATCCTAATATACCTGTAGTATATTGGAATGGGATCCTAATATACCTGTAAGTATATTGGAATGGGATCCTAATATACCTGTAAGTATATTGGAATGGGATCCTAATATACCTGTAAGTATATTGGAATGGGATCCTAATATACCTGTAAGTATATTGGAATGGGATCCTAATATACCTGTAAGTATATTGGAATGGGATCCTAATATACCTGTAAGTATATTGGAATGGGATCCTAATATACCTGTAAGTATATTGGAATGGGATCCTAATATACCTGTAAGTATATTGGAATGGGATCCTAATATACCTGTACGTATATTGGAATGGGATCCTAATATACCTGTAAGTATATTGGAATGGGATCCTAATATACCTGTAAGTATATTGGAATTGGATCCTAATATACCTGTAAGTATATTGGAATGGGATCCTAATATACCTGTAAGTATATTGGAATGGGATCCTAATATACCTGTAAGTATATTGGAATGGGATCCTAATATACCTGTAAGTATATTGGAATGGCATCCTAATATACCTGTAAGTATATTGGAATGGGATCCTAATATACCTGTAAGTATATTGGAATGGGATCCTAATATACCTGTAAGTATATTGGAATGGGATCCTAATATACCTGTAAGTATATTGGAATGGGATCCTAATATACCTGTAAGTATATTGGAATGGGATCCTAATACCTGTAAGTATATTGAATGGCATCCTAATATACCTGTAAGTATATTGGAATGGGATCCTAATATACCTGTAAGTATATTGGAATGGGATCCTAATATACCTGTAAGTATATTGGAATGGGATCCTAATATACCTGTAGTATTTGAATGGGATCCTAATATACCTGTAAGTATATTGGAATGGCATCCTAATATACCTGTAAGTATATTGGAATGGGATCCTAATATACCTGTAAGTATATTGGAATGGGATCCTAATATACCTGTAAGTATATTGGAATGGGATCCTAATATATCTGTAAGTATATTGGAATGGCATCCTAATATACCTGTAAGTATATTGGAATGGGATCCTAATATACCTGTAAGTATATTGGAATGGGATCCTAATATACCTGTAAGTATATTGGAATGGGATCCTAATATACCTGTAAGTATATTGGAATGGGATCCTAATATACCTGTAAGTATATTGGAATGGGATCCTAATATCTGAATACCTGTAAGTATATTGGAATGGGATCCTAATATCTGAATACCTGTAAGTATATTGGAATGGGATCCTAATATACCTGTAAGTATATTGGAATGGGATCCTAATATACCTGTACGTATATTGGAATGGGATCCTAATATACCTGTACGTATATTGGAATGGGATCCTAATATCTGAATACCTGTGAGTATATTGGAATCCTATTTCTATTCGAATACAAGAAAAAAATATACCGGTAGTCTTTTAAAAAAATTTTGTTTTAATATTGGTTACTTCTTCATACCATAAAATCAACCCAATTACAAAATCATAGCTATGTAAAAATTGTATAATCTTACACCCATACCATAATATCCACCCACGATCCGTCAGCAAGGGCCTCTTCCACACTGACCTCTATCTGGTCCTGCAATGCATGACCTGTGCAGCACGTGCTCAGATAGACCATGCGCTCAGACTTAAAACGCTTCTTGATGAAATCTTTAGGGTCAGAGATACCCAACCTTTTCATTGCATCATACTCTTGAAACATAAACAACAATTTTATAGTGTTAAGCATTAACCCTTAAAATGATGAATAAATTGGAAGGAATGTGCAAACAACATAGATCCAGATCAGCCGCAGAGTAATGCCACTTCTGATCAGGATCTATGTAGTTTGCTAATCAGCCAAGTGTTTTAGCTCCACTATCCGCATAGCAAACAGCATAGAGCCTGATCAGACGGAACAGAAATATGGCTCTATGTTGTTTGCAAAAGTGATTTTATCTGCTGCTAGCATGCAAAGGGTTAATTGTACTTGTCACAAAACAAGTATTGCCAGTGTTTCAATAAAGAAATCCAACCTAAGGCCATAATAAAAAAGATGTTTGTTTCCCATTCCCCGATCGATCAGCTAAAAATGGCCAGACATTAATATTTATGTACACATATCAATATTGAAATCTAGTCATACGGAATATAGTTATCATTTTATGATAGGCCTATATAGCTTCAAATTTCTCATTAAATATTTGTTTGTGCAGAAACTGACAGGTTGTTTCTTATTATTATACCATGCTAGCATCATTTGCAAATGTTTTATGTAATACCAAAAACTTCTTTTCCTACCTACATACCCAACTTCAAAATTTATTATCGGGAAATGGGAAACAAACATTCCTTTAATTGTGGCCTACGACATATTTAATGTACATTTTTACATGAAACATATCGGTTTATTTGGATTAGGTTGCTCTTTTTTCGTCAGGCTGTCTCCGTAGCTCCCTTTCTTTGTAACAAATCATTAATCCCCAAGAAATTAGTGTGTGCGTAAATTACATTTTGCCCGTATAACTAAAATGACTGGCATAAGAAACAGGATGCTCGTATGTGGGCCCGTATGTGGTATAATCCTATAATGTAGTCTGTCTGGACTGAAATATGACTAGAAATGTAGAAAATATTTCTGTAGTGAAAAATGAAACATAACAAATATATATTATAATTCTATCCTGGTACGACTGAATTCCAGATTTCATGATCAATCTAGCATCTTATCCTGGTAACAGATTTCATGATCAATCTAGCATCTTATCCTGGTAAGACTGAACTCCAGAATTCACGATCAATCTGGCATTCTATCCTGGTACGACTGAACTCCAGAATTCACGATCAATCTGGCATTCTATCCTGGTAAGACTGAACTCCAGAATTCACGATCAATCTGGAATTCTATCCTGGTACGACTGAACTCCAGAATTCACGATCAATCTAGCATTCTATCCTGGTACGACTGAACTCCAGAATTCACGATCAATCTAGCATTCTATCCTGGTACGACTGAACTCCAGAATTCACGATCAATCTGGCATTCTATCCTGGTACGACTGAACTCCTGAATTCACGATCAATCTGGCATTCTATCCTGGTAAGACTGAACTCCAGAATTCACGATCAATCTGGCATTCTATCCTGGTAAGACTGAACTCCAGAATTCACGATCAATCTGGCATTCTATCTTGGTACGACTGAACTCCAGAATTCACGATCAATCTGGCATTCTATCTTGGTACGACTGAACTCCAGAATTCACGATCAATCTGGAATTCTATCCTGGTACGACCATTTTGTTTATATATATATGTCTAGTAACTTACCGAGGTAACCATTTTGTTTATAGAAGTTATCAACCCATTCATTCTGAGATTTGGTATATATGTCGGGGATATAGGTTGCCTTATCTTTTCTACCGGACAATGTCCCTGCCAGTACTTTAGAGTTCACTAACTCCTCCAGCGTGGCTGAAATTTCAATACTCAATCACATCAAATAAATTATAAGATTTAGACCAATCTCGATTGTTTCAGTGAATGATCAAATTATATTTCACCAAATGAACATTCAAAACATTATTATCACGAGTACCGCTAGCCACGATAGATAACAATAGTTTTCACGAGTACCGCTAGCCACGATAGATAACAATACTTTTCACAAGTACCGCTAGCCACGATGGATAATAAGTTTTCACAAGTACCGCTAGCCACGATAGATAACAATAGTTTTCTATGTTCATGGGTCAACTACTATTGATCATGCAATTTTCAAAACAAACAAATATAAATTACGTCACTGACAGCTCGATTCTGAAAACATTCGCATTGACAACATTTCAATAGGCAACGGCTAGGTACAACACATGCAAAGCATTGAGAAAAAATGTGTTATTCCACTACTTTCAACCAGCGAAATAACACATTTTATTTCATTGATAAATTTCTATTTTTCAATGTAATACATAAAATAAATAGCTTTATACTACATAGATTTAAAGCGACATTACATCGCAAAAAGCCAAATAAATGCATTGCTACTATAAATTCCTCCGAATACATTTGAACACAAATATTGAATCAATAAACAGTGTGTGTGGTCTAGAAACTTTCCAACATGAATGTAGGATTTCATATACCGGTCATCCAGACGTCAGAAGTAATCGGGTTATTGTGTTGTACACGTTTGACCATAAGATGGTGGTATGTTGAAAGCCACATGATAATTGGTCATGTGATTTCAATCTATGTACACGTCTGACCCACAAGATGGTGGTCTGTTGAAAGCCACATGATAATTGGTCATGCGATTTCAATCTATGTACACGTCTGACCCACAAGATGGTGGTCTGTTGAAAGCCACATGATAATTGGTCATGTGATTTCAATCTATGTATTACATAGATTTGAGATGATAGAACGAGCGTTATTGATCTGTCTGTCATCACATGTGTCAAGCTATATCGATCAATACATAAATCACAACAATAATACCAAAACTACGCGTTTAGCTGTGTTTTGTACTTAGCATTTCTACACGATTGATGCCAACATCATCCCACACACAATGTGGATGTCACACAGTATTTGTTTACATGTTTACGATCTATGAATAGTCAAATATAGAGACTTTCCAACTGTTATTCGTAGACATTGTCTGGTACATGTGCCACTATGGTAGAACCACAAACCTTCCACAAGCAAGCTGGATAGATTCAGCACATGAAATAATTTGCCATTTTCTCTTTCAACAGCCATTGTTCAATGGGTACACACGTAGAACCACCGACCTATCGCATATCAGCTGGATAGCTTCCTCACTTGAAATAATTTGGCACCCCCAGTGGGATTCGAGCCTACAGCGGTGAGAGGTGATTTGATGTTGATAGTAACCACTCGGCCACGGAGTTCCCGTGTTTAACAAAGCTATTGTTATTTCAAGATCAATCTGGAATTCTATCTTGGTATGACAGAACTCCAGACTTCAGGTTCAATCTGGAAATCTATCCTGGTATGACGGAACTCTAGACTTCAGGTTCAATATGGAAATCTATCCTGGTATGACGGAACTCTAGACTTCAGGTTCAATCTGGAATTCTATCCTGGTATGACGGAACTCTAGACTTCAGGTTCAATCTGGAATTCTATCCTGGTATGACAGAACTCCAGATTTCAGGTTCAATCTGGAATTCTATCCTGGTATGACGGAACTCTAGACTTCAGGTTCAATCTGGAATTCTATTCTGGTATGACAGAACTCCAGACTTCAGGTTCAATCTGGAATTCTATCCTGGTATGACGGAACTCTAGACTTCAGGTTCAATCTGGAATTCCATCCTGGTATGACAGAACTCCAGACTTCAGGTTCAATCTGGAATTCTATCCTGGTATGACGGAACTCTAGACTTCAGGTTCAATCTGGAATTCTATTCTGGTATGACGGAACTCTAGACTTCAGGTTCAATCTGGAATTCTATCCTGGTATGACGGAACTCTAGACTTCAGGTTCAATCTGGAATTCTATCCTGGTATGACGGAACTCTAGACTTCAGGTTCAATCTGGAATTCTATCCTGGTATGACGGAACTCTAGACTTCAGGTTCAATCTGGAATTCCATCCTGGTATGACAGAACTCCAGACTTCAGGTTCAATCTGGAATTCTATCCTGGTATGACAGAACTCCAGACTTCAGGTTCAATCTGGAATTCCATCCTGGTGCTATAGCTTTATGATTTAATGGTGGTAGATTGGTCAGATTGGTAGTTGCTAGGTGATGTTGCCATAGCAATGTGGGTTCCAGATCTCATTGGAAACCATAAAAGACAGAAGATTTGTGTTTATTAGTGTAAGATATGTTTCATCTGATGATCCCCAAAATGATGTTTTTCAAATACAAATTTAGATGATCACTCGATGAAATAACTTTCAATCTTACACAAATAAACACAAATATCCTCAATTGCATGGCTATTTCTACGAGAGAAATAACTGTTGAATAACTTACAAAAGAATATTCTTTCTTGATACTTGTATCGCTGAATTAATGCACCAATCAACACCGGTCTGAAACATATAATTAATTAATGACACAACTCCATCAAAATCACTACACACAATGTGTATATAAAGCTCAATTAAACAAACATTTAGAACAAATCAAAATATAGATCAACACGGGCTTGCAATAGCAATGAACAGAACAAAACAATACAGATTCCGTGCAGTACAGATTCAGATTCCGTGCAGTACAGATTCCGTGCAGTACAGATTCCGTGAAGTACAGATTCCGTGCAGTACAGATTCCGTGAAGTACAGATTCTGTGAAGTACAGATTTCATGCAGTACAGATTTTGTGCAGTACAGATTCCATGCATAACAGATTCCGTGCGGTACAGATTCCATGCAGTACAGATTATGTGCGGTACAGATTATGTGCAGTACAGATTCCATGCAGTACTGATTTCATGCAGTACAGATTCCATGCAGTACAGATTCTGTGCGGTACAGATTCCATGCAGTACAGATTCCGTGCAGTACAGATTCTGTGCGGTACAGATTCCATGCAGTACAGATTCCGTGCAGTACAGATTCCGTGCAGTACAGATTCCGTGCAGTACAAATTCCATGCAGTACAGATTCCGTGCAGTACAGATTCTGTGCGGTACAGATTCCATGCAGTACAGATTCCGTGCAGTACAGATTCCGTGCAGTACAGATTCCGTGCAGTACAGATTCCATGCTGTACAGATTCCGTGCAGTACAGATTCCGTGCAGTACAGATTCTGTGCGGTACAGATTCCATGCAGTACAGATTCCGTGCAGTACAGATTCCATGCAGTACAGATTCCATGCAGTACAGATTCTGTGCAGTACAGATTCCGTGCAGTACAGATTCCGTGCAGTACAGATTCCATGCAGTACAGATTCCATGCAGTACAGATTCTGTGAAGTACAGATTCCATGCAGTACAGATTCCAAGCAGTACAGATTCCATGCAGTACAGATTCCATGCAGTACAGATTCCGTGCAGTACAGATTCCATGCAGTACAGATTCTGTGCAGTACAGATTCCATGCAGTACAGATTCCATGCAGTACAGATTCTGTGCAGTACAGATTCCGTGCAGTACAGATTCCGTGCAGTACAGATTCCGTGCAGTACAGATTCATAAATGATAGCAGGTTGTAAATCGGTTATAAAGTCTTTCTCAGATCTCAAACTCAAGCTCAGTTTATGATTGGTTGATTCGGAGATTTGCGAATAGTTTAATAAACTCCAAGCCTAGCCCAGAGGATATAAAACTTTTCTCCAATCTCAAACTCTGTCTCATGCGTCTGATTATTTCATCTCGGAATAATTCTCAGAATCAACCAATCAAATCACTGGAGCTTGAGATCTGAGAAAAGTTTTATAACCTGTGACTGGTTTCTATGACAACATATTTGTAAAACCATGGGCTGTCAGTATTCCACACCGGTATGTAATATGAAATTGGCTCTACCTATCAACGGGGGAAAGCCAATAAAGTGTTGAAGTCAAAATCAATTAATGAAGCAGACATTATAGAAGGAATTTGACATCTAAGGAAGATGGATGGATGGATGGATGGATGGATGGATGGATGGATGGATGGATGGATGGATGGATGGATGGATGGATGGATGGATGGATGGATGGATGGATGGATGGATGGATGGATGGATGGATGGATGGATGGATGGATGGATGGATAGATAGATAGATCAGTGACTGTGTAATTTATCAACTGTGATAATTGACTTGTCAATGGAAAATTGGTTCTGAGTATAGTAAATTTGGACAATTGACTTTTTTCATGATTCATGTATATTTTGTCTACTCATGTCTTATATGTATGGATGTTCCATTAATGTCAAACACATTGCGGAGATGTAGACATGTTTTCCTGGGCAAGCTTAGCCGACCTAAATGGTTAACCAGTACTAAGCAATGTGTGTGAGGTGCCTTGCTCAATGACACTACATACGTGGCCTGACCGAGTATCGAACCTGGGACTGATCAATTCCAAATCCGATGTTCTACCACTGGACCACGGATGCCACACATGCTATCCATAGGCAGTATAAGCCTACCGGTAAGTAGGCCTTTGGCTCAGGCTTTCCCAGTATAATTGATAACAAATGTCATGTGATCTTAATTCTGAGTTCTATATATATATGGCGTCAAAATTAAGACAAAACAGCAGTTTGTAAAAATGTTGTAAGCGTTGGAATAAGCCAGGCAGCTTGGTATACATACCTTGTAACAGCACTAAAAGCTCCGCGGATCTGGGCCCTCATTCTAGCGATGAATGCATTGGTAAATATGACATCTCGGTCATAGCTATCCACCTGACCCTTAATGATTGTGCCCAGTCGGGAATGCAAGTTCTGAAAAATGACAAACACAGTATCGCTAATCTTACTCCAAATAGATGGCAGTTCAAACAAAAGGGCCACGATGGCCCTATATCGCTCACCTGACTACATTTATTTACCCCAGGGTGACCATTTTAACAACTTTGAAAGAGCATTGTACATGGATCATTCCTACCAAATGTTTGTGAGAAGATGTTTGAAGAATTTGTGTTATTTTTAGATAGTGGCCATCTTTTATTCGCGATTTGATAAAATCTGAAAATACTTCACCCATGGACAATAAGTGTAAAATTTTGCTACATTGTTCAAGAGGTTTGGGTGAAGAAGAATCTATAATAAAAGAACAATATTTTGACCTTTCGGCAGCCATCTCAAGATGACAAAATCATCTGACTCTGACAACAATTATATCACAGTGCACGCCTCGTCGATACATTCGATTTGATATATGACATGTCCATATTCATCTCAAAAATAAAATTTGACCCCCCCATTTGAATATCCCAGGCCACGTCCATTTTTTAGGTCCTGGGGTCACCATTTGATCAACTTTGAAAGAGCATTGTACATCGATCATTCCTATCAAGATTTGTCAAATTCTGGCTGGCGGTTAGTGAGAACAAGACTTTTTAAGAATTGATGCTATGTTTAGACAGAGGCCATCTTGGATTACGTAATGTTGTGATTATAACAATTATGTAACCCCCCACCTATCCAAGTATCAGGACCATAAATGGTTGATATAGACCCAATGGTTACTGTAGAGAAGATGTTTGAAAATGTTCATAGATGACGGACGACGACAGACAGACACATTGTAGTAACAATATCTCACATGAGCTTTGCTCAGGTGAGTTAACATTGTAAATATTACCAGGCACAGGTATTGAAGTGCCTTCAGTTTTGAATGAAATATAGACTTGATTTAAAATCAACATAAAACCAAAATATCACAGTATAAAAGCCATAGCCGAAGGAGTTACAGCCCAGACTGGAAATATTGACTCGGACGGACACATTTTGCCCGTTTGTTTGGTATCTTGTCTGCATCTGGGTCTGCATAATTGTTGTTGTAGACATAATGACTATGAGCACAATGGAAAAAATAATGCCACTCGACACCAGTGGTTAGCAGATATATGTAGAGTGGTGGAATCTATGCTCGGCCTGTTCCTATGCTTGGCGTATTTTTTCCATTTACATCCGTATTTGCCTAATGCAACTGTTACCTGACTGGTTCAGTAGCCGAATATAAACAGACAACTTGTTGGGAGAATATTTTCCATCAAAATGATGCGGTTTATGAGCATTTCAGGTAGCTATCCGAATTGGGAAAAGATGTACAAATAACCAGAAAAAAGTTTCTTATGAGTTGTAATATTGTTAGTTATTGATGTTACTAAGTCAAAATAATAATATACCCGTGCATAAATAAAAAATTTCATGTACGCCGGCCGTACATAGGTGCCCTAAAGTCTTGAGTTCCCCATGGAAACAGGTTCGCAAGAAATTACGAAAATATTGCACAAACACCGGTAGACCTACGTCTATGTTTCGCGGTACAATACATTTCTGATCTGTATTGCTATATACCAGTATGTCGTGAAAGCCCTAATATATAATCTCTAAGCTCATCCCTGAATAAGAACATGGCACATAAAATACATATAACATGATGAAATGGGTTTTTTCCCACAATAATATAATGCCCACCAGTTTCAATTCATCTCAGGGCAATAACAAACTAGCGTCAAAATGACTGCAATGACATAGTAAAGTCCATTTTATGTACACAATGTGTGTGCAATGTCATCAAGTACATCACACGCGTAAGCACAATACATGAGGGATTTAATTCATTGGGAAAATTCATACCAGGGAACATTCTACAAACTATTGATTCAGAAACCTATTATCGGCTTTAATTTGACATTTAATTCAGAAACCTAATAGTGACATTACCTTGACAAGGAAGTCTGCAGGCAGGTCGTACAACTTTGTGAGTTCGGGGATGGTGACGTGACCTTTCTCTTGTAACTTATCATTTACCTCCTCAGCTACCCTGTCTATGTAACACCTGCAATAACAACGTCAATGTCTATTACTACAGGGACCCGGTGCTTTATGCTGTTTGTAAGAATTGTGTCTGTGTGTTTTACATTTATTTATCATCGCTACCTGCGACGCCTCCTGAAGAGATTAGTCATTTTAGATTTTTGGAGGATAGTGCAATGATACAGACAGAGACCTATTACAGAGTCTCCTCTGGTTCTTTTACCTTGGTTTAAAGTCCCATCTGAAAGACTATTAATTGTATTATGGTCAGACGGGGGACGAACCTGCAATCCCTGGAATACCAGTCCAGCGTGTTACCACTGGACTACAGATCCGTTTGTAAGAATCACAGAAAACGCCATTATAAGTTGAATTTTGTTTAGATGAACATTACGAATATATCCACATAAAACATTTAAACATATCTCTCCTACTATTGATTTTCTTCTCAAAGGAAATAGTTTTCCAAATGTCTCTATTAGATGAAATGTTATGGACAAATAAAAATTAGAAACTGCTAACTTATCAATGAGCTGCCCAAGGACAAGCATAAGATTACGCTGCTGGTGGACAAGCTCTCCGGCTTTACTTTCCACATGGCTGAAGTCTACGTTCAGTATCTGAGTCAACTCTACAAGGTTGATACGACCTGAAAATACACAGATATATCCATCATTATTATATCAATAGTAAATCATAAAATGGTAATACGATTACAGATTACTTTACGATTATCCAAAAATTGTAATCAATTAGACTACATGTAATCACGATTACTGATTATGAATACCTGAGGTACTTTTTCACAGAGTTACCTTTGAAACACCCAAAAATGGCATTTTTCAATTGGTTTGACCAATTTGTTTGTTTTTTATTTCTCACCAAAGAAATATACCCTATATCTACATTTATTATAATTCAGCTGTTTATTTTTCATCAAATATTTTGCAAAAAATTCTAAACTATTTAGATATTTATACATTAATGTTTTGAAATCACTTTCACCATTGTGGATAATACCTGTTCAAGCCATGCCCACTGTAAAGCATTGCCTCCAAGCCATACAACTTGCCACCCCCTGTGCAATACTACCTCCAAGCCACACAACTTGCCACCCCCTGTGCAGTACTACCTCTAAGCAATACCCCCTGTGAAGTATTATCTCCAAGCCACACCCCATGTGAAGTATTACCTCCAAGCCACACCACAGTAAAGTATTACATGTACCTCCAAGCCACACACCCTGTGAAGTACTACCTCCAAGCCACACCACAGTAAAGTATTACATGTACCTCCAAGCCACACACCCTGTGAAGTACTACCTCCAAGCCACACCACAGTAAAGTATTACATGTACCTCCAAGCCACACACCCTGTGAAGTACTACCTCCAAGCCACACCACAGTAAAGTATTACATGTACCTCCAAGCCACACACCCTGTGAAGTACTACCTCCAAGCCACACCACAGTAAAGTATTACATGTACCATCAAGCCATACCCCCTGTGAAGTATTACCTCCATGAACAACAAGCTCCTCCTTGATTTCCTTGGCCAATTCTTGTGGTGTAATGTACTCCTTGCCATCCACGGTGTAGATAACCTCAAGCTGCCCAAACTCTATCAGCTTTGTGACAATCTCTATCACATTCCTCTCCGATAATCTGTACAAAACATATTACAAGATGTGTTTTACCATCTCTGTATCACATTTAATGTTCTCTCTGTTAATACGTCATAGTAACTTCACAACATGAACAAGATAAAACACCAAGGTTCCCGTTGTCGATCGCCAATGGCGCCAATTGCGACAAAAATGAAATACTGGCGCTAAATTTTGTGAATTGGCAAATATATTGGTGCAAATTTTGTTAATTCTTTTGTTTTGACATAACATGATTTGTCAGATGCATCTGTTAACTATATGGCTCTTAGTTGGCTCCAAGTTTTTCAAATTGGCTCCTTTTGTTTTCAATTGGTGACACAATTGGCGACAGAAGTGGTGCAGACAAAAATTAACACAATATATAATAATATAGGCTACATGTATATGACAAAAACTTCTCCCTCAGTTGTAAATAGGGAGAAGTGAGAAAGGTCAGTGAGAATATTTCTCCATGTTGCCAACTAACTCATGTCATGGGGACGGGGTTAGCTGGTATGTAATGTCCAACAGCATCAAAAGAATGACAATAAAACAAGAAAACAGTGCAATTCTGAGGTAACACATGGTGTGAATGACATACATGGCCAAGGATAACAGAGCTATCACTACCCAGGAGTATTTAACACCATTCAAATGTAAGTCCAACAATGATTACAAATAAAACAACAAAAACAGAGCAGGGATAGAGAGCACACTGGACAAATAGTCTCAATGGGCTGCCCTCAATCTCCATCGGTTGCCCTCAATCACCTTGGGCTGCCTGCCTCACTTCTCAACTTGACAATATAGAACATACAGAGGAGCCTTGGACTAAGCAACAAACTGCTCCCTTTTATGTCCACAAGGTCTAGTTTAAGTCTTGAGATGTGAGGTAACGCCTGAAACTTGGGTTCTGCTTTTTATGCAAGCAATGTTGAATTCACATGTGAGTGAAATTGTGGTTTTATTTTAAAAGATGTTATGCAATCTGAGTTTAGTTATTAAATGCAAGAATGATCACTTGACCAAGTAATATTATTTCATCTACTATAAAAGAGACTGAGTTGAAGTTATTCTCATAGGTTATATACAAATTTATTTTAGCTCAATTGCGAAACAAGTTGTTACAACATAATTATATTAATCACTCTCGAGACCTCACTCATGATGGAATCTATTGCCATGAGGGAGAGAGAAGAGGCAACAAGGAATTTAAATGCATTGCCTAAGAGAACAATCGTAGCGGCTTCAGTGGGGCTTGAACTGCGGACCATTTGCGCCTGACTTCCATTGTCATTCAAACCTTAGGTGACCAGTATAATAATATATATATGCAATAAACACCTTTCTGATTATAATAGACTATTGTGACAGGCACTCCATAGATGACAACCACAGGGATTCACACATTTGGACGGTACCAGAATAAAACTTAAATAAATAAGTACCCTCAAATACGAAGAATTCCTGAATTTGGAACACGTGATGTCAACACCTCATTTAGTATCATTCGGTCGGACAATAGTAATACTCTTATGGGTACGTTTTGACATATTAAAATAAGTACGTTTCGACCTATTAAAATAGATACGTTTTGACCTATTAAATAGGTACGTTTTGACTTCCGACGTTTTGACCTATTAAATAGGTACGTTTTGACTTCCGAGATAGGTATGTTTTGACCGAAAATGGACGGTACGTTTTGACTTGAGTACGTTTTGATCAGCACACACTGACGTGGCTGTCTAATAACAAACAATAAAAAGCATTTTGCCTATCAAAATTGGATTCATTTAAAGAAAAGTTAATTGCATTAAGATATGTATTGTCTTCGTACTTCTGTTTGGTGCTGCTAAGTTGCACACGTTGAAAATCTGCTGCTAATTGTTTGACTTCGTCCCAATCTGCCATTGTTATTAATTTACGATAAAAACAAATATTTCCGCATAACGACAATATTCCAAGTTTTTATCCTAAGTATTATTTGCAAACCACCAGCAACAGTCGTGGTGGCCGAGTGGTTAAGGCGTTTGACTCGAAATCAAATGGGCTATGCCCGCACAGGTTCGAATCCTGTCCACGACGATATATTTTTATTCTCAATTTATCTCTTTATCCACAAGTTTAACTGACCCCCACCCCCGAGTCAATAAAACGCATACTGCTTCAGCACTGTTCAACTCGATAATAAATCATTAATGGTAGATAGAGAAAAACGTCGATTGTCAGTGGCGTAGCTATTCATTTTGAATGTGTAGGCTCGGCAATTCAAATGAGGACTGCTGGAGAGGTCGGGGGAGGGTATCCCACAGAGACATTTTAAATCCTAGAACGTCGGTGGTATACTCTGACCCATTTTAATGCGGTCCCTAGACATTCAAATTTCGATATTTTCAGAGATACATTTTACAAACTGAGCATAAAATTGCCATACATAGATGAACTACACATCCTATATTTATATATGGTATATGATATATGGTATATGATATATCTCGGAGATATAGTATTATGAACAGATGCTATTATAAGTGCAAATCAAAGACATTTTCTACAAATTACGGATGGTCGCCGATGGTACATATATTTAAACCGGAAGTTGTCCGGAGCCAAGAATGTGATCAAAGAAATAATAGTTATTTACCCTATGCCATGGCATTTATTATATTTAATATTCCAATTTTAAACCCGACAGCTACATTTTTGAAATCCCATCCAAACAGGATATCTGGATATATGGTATGATATGATATTTTTTATTTCTGAATTCCAATAGGCTCAAAAGCCCATGAGGACATATACATGCATACTTTATGGCAAACAGTGATAATAGCATAAATTATATAAATACTTGTACAATGTACATAGATATCAAACATAAAGAAATATAGATATAGAGCACTAGCATTGGCAAGTGACAGGTGTTAATTGACCTCGATTACAAGTCAAGTGTTGGCATGCCGCCAGCTCATCAAAGCTTTACAGCAGTATCCTGTCAATCAAATAAATCTTGTTTACACCAAGAACCCTAGCCTGGGAACAGGCGTCGATATATTTTGCCTGGTCAGTCAAATAAATATAGTTTAACACCGAGACTATTTGACCTTTCTGCCGATTTTGATTGACAGTTGGCGTTAGCCAATCGCATCGCACCATTCGCGCACACCCCCGGCAACGGTTTATCGCCGCCATCTTGTTAGACAAACAATGCATATTAGACACACTAGTAACGAGTAGACAAATTTGAAAAGACGTGAATTTGATCGAAAATACGGGTTTAAAATTGTTTTAATGATGTTGAAAATGTGTAGCTTTGGTGTGTGGGTTAGTTATAGTACAACATTAGTCGATATCCTGGTGATCGACGTTAAATTCAACCCATTTCAAAATCCTTGGACAAATCTAAGTGTGTATATGAACCACAAAATACCAGACAGCTGCTTTAAAAACAATGCATCTATAAAAACACCGACTGACCCCATATAGTCATTCTTTTCTCACAAACACAGCAATCAAATTTAAGCGTGTCACACCGTTTATTGGGAGTAATCAACAACTTACCGACTAACGGTACATCACAGAGACCGCCGAGTTATAATACCCGATAGGGGCCTACTGCTATTATCAAGATCAAAGTATTGCATATCGGAATTTAGCACTGATTGTGCTAATTGGTCAATTATAAAATGTGTGCACATAATTATAGTATTGATTACTACACCGAGTCATTGTTTTATTGTTCTGTTAGACAAACGAGTTATGTAGTAAAAGTTTAATCAAATCTGATAACGAGTGATCGTGATCTGAAATTATTTTTTGAAAAATAATTACAAATTAATTAATGCTGTCTGTCATTGACAATGGTGAAAAGATGTAGTTACGGGCTGTGATAGTAGATATCCAGATCGATTGATAGGTGACGTTAAATTCGTGCCATTTCCAAAACCTAAGACAAATCTTGAAAAAAGTAAGTTGAAATTAATTTATTTATGCATAATAAAATATTTCGAAAAAATATATTCTGCATTAATAGATCTACCGTTCACAAGAGATATGTGAGTATAATGGTGATTAAAATTATACATGTGGTTCATACATATTGTCGTGGATGGTGGACTAGGGATCAGATAGTAGTAATAGTACCCATGCATGTGCAGAGCTGTGGGATTCCCATATTAGCTCAGTGAACGTACTGGTGTTCAGTTTTTGGGCCTAATGTTCGAGTCTTCTAGGAGGCATAGGGTCGAGTCTCTCAAGACGGTGGCATGTTTCATTTCTTTTGATGTCAAAGTTGACACGATGTGGTTGTTCACTCTTCCGTTGACTGCGCAAGCATTTTCCACGAACACTTAACACCTCCTCAACCGTTAAATATATCTGTACTTTAGAGGAATAACCTTCACACCTACGTCTATTATGAGATGAGCTGTTGACAAATTAATCAATTACTGGAGAATATATTATTTTTCACACCTTGATTGGTCGGCTCAAACATTTGTGATGCTGGCTTGTATGCCCATGTTTTATCAGCTTTAGAGCTGAGCCGTGCCATATGTCCAAGCCCTTGAATCATGTATAAATATCATGCTCTTCACATCAATTTCATTACAACCATGGCGTCTATTTGTCCATGCATTTTTTGCTCTCGTCACGTTTCCAGCCGTATGCATGCTCTTAGCTGCGATAAGTGCCACCGTTGCCATCATCGAAAATGCGGAATGATTGATTTATTCTCCCCCATTCACTTTAATTAATCTTGATTAGTGGCTTGAAACCTAGATAGATAATCACTCCTGGTATGGCAAACACACGGCTACATAGTCCCATTCATAATTGTGTCTAATTACCTAAATAGCTAATAATAGCATTATTATAATGGGCCTGTATAGTGCAGTACTATATATATATAAAATACGAACCTGTGATTATACGAATGCACTAGTATACGAAACTACCATTAGACGAACAAGGGATTATACGAAATCACCTGAATTCACCTAAAACCCTTGCCTTCTTGCTTTCAACGAGATATTCTTATCTGGGTGAAATAAAACCGAGAAATTCGACGGAATTTTATCTAGATTAACTCGATGCAGGTCTGCGTTAGACGCCATTTTGTTAGATAGCTTGTCTCGCGTGGTTACAGCGAGCACCTGTAACTATGGGGGGCGTGCCTAAGTAGCGTTTGCAGAAAGGTCAATTTGACCTTTCTGCCGATTTTGATTGACAGCTGGCGTTAGCCAATCGCATCGCACCATTCGCGCACACCCCCGGCAACGGTTTATCGCCGCCATCTTGTTAGACAAACAATGCATATTAGACACACTAGTAACGAGTAGACAAATTTGAAAAGGCGTGAATTTGATCGAAAATACGGGTTTAAAATTGTTTTAATGATGTTGAAAATGTGTAGCTTTGGTGTGTGGGTTAGTTATAGTACAAAATTAGTCGACATCCTGGTGATCGACGTTAAATTCAACCCATTTCAAAATCCTTGGACAAATCTAAAAGTGTGTATATGAACCACAAAATACCAGACAGCTGCTTTAAAAACAATGCATCTATAAAAACACCGATTGACCCCATATAGTCATTCTTTTCTAGCAAACACAGCATTAAAATTTAAGCGTGACACACTGTTTATTGGGAGTAATCAACAACTAATCGACTACCGGTACATCACAGAGACCGCAGACTGTATAATATCCCGGATAGGGGCCTACTATTACCAAGATCAAAATTGCACATCGGAATTTAGCACTGATTGTGCTAATTGGTCAATTATAAAATGTGTGTGCATAATTATAGCATTGATTACTACACCGAATCATTGTTTGATCGTTCTGTCAGACAAACGAGTTATTTAGTAACGTTTTAATCAAATCTGATAACGAGTGATCGTGATCTGAAATTATGTTTTGAAAAATAATTACAAATTAATTAATGCTGTCTGTCATTGACAATGGTGAAAAGATGTAGTTACGGTCTGTGTGATAGTAGATATCCAGATCGATTGATAGGTGACGTTAAATTCGTGCCATTTCCAAAACCTAAGACAAATCTTGAAACATGTCTAAGGTGAATTAAACGACCAGCTGAATACATCCAAAATTAATGCAAACAGATATAATTATTTGCACAAAAGTAAGTTGAAATTAATTGATTTATGCATAATAAAATATTTCGAAAAAATATATTCTGCATTTATAGATCTACTGTTCACAAGAGATATGTGAGTATAATGGTGATTAAAATTATACATGTGGTTCATACATATTGTCGTGGATGGTGGACTAGGGATCAGATAGTAGTAATAGTACCCATGCATGTGCAGAGCTGTGGGATTCCCATATTAGCTCAGTTGTTGGGCCTAATGTTCGAGTCTTCTAGGAGGCATAGGATCGAGTCTCTCAAGACGGTGGCATATTTCATTTCTTTTGATGTCAAAGTTGACACGATATGGTTGTTCACTCTTCCGTCGACTGCGAAAGCATTTTCCACGAACACTTAGCACCACCTCATCCGTTAAATATTTAGAGAAATAACCATCACTGAAAAACTTAAACCATTGCTGTCTTGCTTTCAACGAGATATTCTTATCTGGGTGAAATAAAACCGAGAAATTCGACGGAATTTATCTAGATTAACTCGATGCAGGACTGCGTTAGACGCCATTTTGTTAGATAGCTTGTCTCGCGTGGTTACAGCGAGCACCGGTAACTATGGGGGGCGTGCCTAAGTAGCGTTTGCAGAAAGGTCAACTTGACCTTTCTGTCGATTTTGATTGACAGCTGGCGTTAGCCAATCGCACCATTCGCGCACACCCCCGGCAACGGTTTATCGCCGCCATCTTGTTAGACAAACAATGCATATTAGACAAACTAGTAACGAGTAGACAAATTTGAAAAGGCGTGAATTTGATCGAAAATACGGGTTTTAAATTGTTTTAATGATGTTGAAAATGTGTAGCTTTGGTGTGTGGGTTAGTTATAGTACAAAATTAGTCGATATCCTGGTGATCGACGTTAAATTCAACCCATTTCAAAATCCTTGGACAAATCTAAAAGTTTTTTTTTCTCTTTTATTTAAGATCACATACATGTTAACAATTACATAATAACAATATCAATTATAAACATTGTGATATGTACTATGTACAATAGATTCACAGAAAACTATTATTCCGTATGTTTTATAATACATTGACTATGTAAATTGACAATGTCAAACATGAAACATAGAGTAGTAAAATTCACCTAATTAACTCATAATTCTTGCCACAATTTAGTAGTAGTCAATAAACTTTTTTAAAAAAGGAACCTCTTTACCTTTGAATTTAAAGTATTCTTTAATCATGTTGATTTCTTGCAGAAATGTGTTTGAAACATTAAATGCCTTAGATCGTTGTTCGCTTATGAAATACGTTTTGTAAATACTGAAACCGACTATTGTTAAAATTAGATTCATTTCCCAATAGTTGTTGTTGTTGATGTTGTATCCCAACACAATTGATTTTAGATTTGCGGTTTGCTTGCATATTCCTAGCTGTCTAAATGTTTCAGTAATTGCATTCCAAAACGATATAACAGAGTGACAATGGATGAAAAAATGTTCCATATTGTCTATAACTTGACACAATTTGCAATTCGGATTTTCGTAAAGTTTCCATTTGTGCAAATTTAAAAGTGTGTATATGAACCACAAAATACCAGACAACTGCTTTAAAAACAATGCATCTATAAAAACACCGACTGACCCCATATAGTCATTCTTTTATCGCAAACACAGCAATCAAATTTAAGCGTGTCACACCGTTTATTGGGAGTAATCAACAACTTACCGGTACATCACAGAGACCGCGAAAACATAATATCCCGTTAGGGGCCTACTGTCAAGATCAAAGTGTTGCACATCGGAATTTAGCACTGATTGTGCTAATAATTGGTCAATTATAAAATATGTGCACACAATTATAGTATTGATTACTACACCGAGTCATTGTTTTATCGTTCTGTCAGACAAACGAGTTATTTAGTAAAATTGTAATCAAATCTGATAACGAGTGATTGTGGTCTGAAATTATTTTTTGAAAAATAATTACAAATTAATTAATGCTGTCTGTCATTGACAATGGTGAAAAGATGTAGTTACGGGCTGTTTTATTAATTTATGCTGTGTGACAGTGATAGTAGATATCCAGATCGATTAATAGGTGACGTTTAATTCGTGTCATTTCCAAAACCTAAGACAAATCTTGAAAAATGTCTAAGGTGGATTAAGTTGTGTGGACAACCAGCTGAATACATCCAAAATTAATGCAAACATATATGTGTGCACACAAGTAAGTTGAAATTTATTTATTTATGCATAATAAAATATTTCGAAAAAATATATTCTGCATTTATAGATCTACTGTTCACAAGAGATATGTGAGTATAATGGTGATTAAAATTATACATGTGGTTCATACATATTGTCGTGGATGGTGGACTAGGGATCAGATAGAAGTAATAGTACCCATGCATGTGCAGAGCTGTGGGATTCCCATATTAGCTCAGTGAACGTACTGGTGTTCAGTTTTTGGGCCTAATGTTCGAGTCTTCTAGGAGGCATAGGGTCGAGTCTCTCAAGACGGTGGCATATTTCATTTCTTTTAATGTCAAAGTTGACACGATGTGGTTGTTCACTCAGAATTCAGGTGGTTTCGTATAATCTCTTGTTCGTCTAATGGTAGTTTCGTACACTAGTGCATTCGTATAATCACAGGTTCGTATAATTGATTTAATAGTACTGCACTATACAGGCTCATTATAATAATGCTATTATTAGCTATTTAGGTAATTAGACACAATTATGAATGGGACTATGTAGCCGTGTGTTTGCCATACCAGGAGTGATTATCTATCTAGGTTTCAAGCCACTAATCAAGATTAATTAAAGTGAACGGGGGGAGAATAAATAAATCATAGACCGTCATTAAAATAATATATTTATTGTACATCAAAGCATTAAATTATTTACAATGACATAAAATTACATTAAAAAGGTACATAGATTAATACAATGACAATGCAATTTACAGTGTTTATCTATTTTTTATTGTATTTGTATTGTATAATCAGCAAAAAACGCATGGAAATATAGACGCCATGGTTGTAATGAAATTGATGTGAAGAGCATGATAGTTATACATGATGCAAGGGCTTGGACATATGGCACGGCTCAGCTCTAAAGCTGATAAAACACGGGCATACAAGCCAGCATCACAGATGTTTGAGCCGACCAATCAAGGTGTGAAAAATAATATATTCTCCAGTAATTGATTAATTTGTCAACAGCTCATCTCATAATTGGCGTAGACGTGATAATATACTATTAGACGAATCCACCACAATGTTTCACTCTATATTGCCTTGTATACGAAGAAGTAGTTATACGAAACCACTGACACCCGTTCACTCCTCCGTTGACTGCGAAAACATTTTCCACGAACACTTAACACGTCCTCACCCGTTAAATATATCTGTACATTAGAGAAATAACCTTCACTATTTAAAGAACCTAAACACTTGTTGACTTGCTTTCAACAAGATATTAATATCTGGGTAAAATAAAACTGAGAAATTCCACGGAATGTTATCTAGATTAACTCGATGCAGGTCTGCGTTAGACGCCATTTTGTTAGATAGCTTGTCTCGCGTAGTTACAGCGAGCACCTGTAACTATGGGGGGCGTGCCTAAGTAGCGTTTGCAGAAAGGTCAATTGGCTAATGGAAGCCACAGATTTGGCTAAAAAAATGGCTACAAAAAAATAAGAGCCAGAGCAGGCCCTGTCTCGTGTGGCGAGATATGTGTATGTGACCGCTTGTATAGATTCTATATAATACAGTGTGTGTTTTACGTTTATTTACCAATTCCAGAATCTCCTCTGGTTCTTTTACGTGCACGGTGTAAAGCACCGACACGAGACCTCGGTTTAACGTCCCATCTGAAATTCTGTTAATTTTATTAGGGTCAGACGGGGGATCGAACCTGCGATCCCTGGATTACCAGTCCAGCGTATTACCACTGGACTACAGATCGTCTGTTACTATACAGACATAACCACTCAACTTTTTATTGCAGAAATTTGCGGGGAGATGTCACGTGATGGCCCGTAGCACGTGTTTGAGTCATGGAGTAGTGATAAAAAGTATGTCAGATTACGTATACCCGTAACATAGAAGTAGTTCACGAAATCATTGATGGGCCCTCGTACATATTCTATTGAAGCAGCCCTGCATACAACCTTACTTCAATAGTCAGCACCCAAGATGCCAACGACCTCAATATTAGTAGAATGTGTCGACAAGCTACTCCAGGGGCTATCCCCAAATAAAGCCTCAGGTCCAGATGAAATGTCTCCTAAAATCCTTAAAGAGCTACACCACGCTAGTGCTCACATTCACCACAATCATTAAATCACCCATACAGTTAGGCTGTGTTCCATCAGATTGGAGAAGTGTAGACGTTGCCGCAGCATTAGCCTGGGGACAGGCGTAGATATATTTTGCCTGGTCAGTCAACTAAATATATTTTAACACCGATACTATTAATTGGTCCGTATAGAGTTTCTGATAATAACAACCCAGGCTATGTCATTTTGCCAAAAGATAAAAATCGACAGACTGGAACCCAGGCTATCCCAGCATACGAAAGGCCCAAAGTACAAGGCCAGTAATTACAGTCCAATTTCTCTCACCTGTATTGTTTCCAAACTATTGGAACATATTTTGGTCTCCAACATCAATACTCATTACACTAAATATGCCCTCCTAAGCCAATTCCAGCATAGCTTCAGATAAAAACATAGTTTATCTCAGGTTATCAGCTTCACACAAGAGGTATATATACGACAACTTTGAAAATGGTAACAAAGAGATGTAATTGTTATGGATTTTAGTAAAGCGTTCTTGATCACAATAAACTGATATAAAAGCATAAGCTGGATGTCCACCCCCTGGCCCCAGCCGCCCCATATGGTTTACCGGCGGCGAGGGTAAATAAATGGAATCATCATCACCACCCCTTGGCATCACGGTGGATCAAGTCATCACCCTAAAGGGCCGATCCCTAGAATAGTTGTGGAAAGCTGCACGTTCTGATACACTGCCCGTCATCTGCGGTGTTCCGCAAGGTTCTGCCTCTTCCAGAAGCCTATATCAGACTCCATCAAAAGTAAAGCTAGACTGTTTGCAGATGATACGGTAGTGTATCTTGTATCTCACAGTAAAATCCTCTTCGAATAGATGACACCATAGTGTATCTCATAGTAAAATCCTCTTCCGATAGATGACACCATAGTGTATCTCACAGTAAAATCCTCTTTCGATAGATGACACCATAGTGTATCTCACGGTAAAATCCTCTTCCGATAGATGACACCATAGTGTATCTCACAGTAAAATCCTCTTCCGATAAAGTAACGGTAAAATTGCTTGGGGTCTGGACAAATGCTCACCAGCGTCAGGTGGGCGGTTCTGGCCCCGAATGTCATGTACATGGATATATATTTTAAGAACATTATGATACACCATAGAATTGACACTACACACAAACATTAGCTTATACAAATTTATTTTAACTCGATTGCGAAACAAGTTCTTTCAACTTATATTAATCACTCTCGAGACCTCATTCCTGATGGAATCCATCGACACGAGGGAGAGAGATGAGGCAACATGGAATTTAAATGCCTTGCTTAAGGGCATACTCGTAACGGCTCCAGCTGTGTTCTAACTCCGGACCTTTCGCACCTGAAGCGAACGCGCATCCACTGCGGTATCACGACTTCCACACAAACATTATAAGCGATATCCAAGCAAGTTTAAAATTACACTCCGACACTACGAAATCCTTAGTATTCTAAATCATTTGTCCAGACAGTGTTTTGTAACGTTTTAGCAGACCAGTATCGTGTTGCATTATGCATGGATATTGTGACCCTATTTCGTTTTAGCAGATCAGTATCGTGTTGCATTGTGCATGGATATTGTGACCCTATTTTGTTTTAGCAGATCAGTATCGTGTTGCATAATGCATGGATATTGTCACCCTATTTCGTTTTAGCAGATCAGTATCGTGTTGCATAGTGCATGGATATTGTCAACCTATTTCGTTTTAGCAGATCAGTATCGTGTTGCATTGTGCATGGATATTGTCAACCTATTTCGTTTTAGCAGATCAGTATCGTGTTGCATAGTGCATGGATATTGTGACCCTATTTACATGATTTTGCCATGTCAATAAACGTTGTATACGACGCTTGTTTATTAGTTGAAATACTCTTCTGTTACAAATATTTGTGGAAAAATATGACACATAAAGCATCACAGTCTACTTGTAGCTACAATATGTTTGTTTATACAAATTTATATTAGCTCGATTGCGAAACAAGTTCTTATAACTTATATTAATCACTCTCGAGACCTCATTCCTGATGGAATCCATCGCCACGAGGGAGAGAGAAGAGGCAAAGTGGAAATTAAATGCCTTACCTAAGGGCACAATCGTAACGGCTCCAGCGGGGCTACAATAAGGCCCGGGCCTGCACATTGTGCGAGAAAATAAAAATGCAATATGCAATACCAACTGTAATGGGGTGGGGAATATGACGAAGAGTTGGGTTGTCAACTTCTGCACAACATAAAAAGTCTAATTCATATTACTGAAAATATCAAAATTGGATGCAAACTGATTAGTATGTAGTGATTAAAAAGATCTGCCTTAAAGAATAGTCATGAGGGGGGGGGGGGCAAGTAACTTACAAATCTATCTCATTCAAATTTGAGTAGTTACTCCAAAACCATTATATATATATATATATTTCTGCATGATATATATATATATATATAATGGTTTTGGAGTAACTACTCATATATATATTACAAATTGCTTCTATGATATAGCATTTTAATCTCTAAAACATTGAAATCACAAAAATAGTTTAAAATACACAATACACAAATGTTGAAAGTTTATAGGTGTTATCATTCTGGTGAAATAATCAACCCATCTTGGCCTAATCTCTCTTCCAGCACGTCTTGTTTTCCGGCAAAGTATTTCCGATACCAATCTATATGCTCGTGCTTCTGTTCTACGGTCAGGTAAGGGTTCTTGGACAGTGCCGTAGTCACCAGCTCCATGAAGTGACGTATTGGACCTTTCTTCGGGAAATCCAACATCTGATTATCAAGCAACACATGCTCATAGAATTCTACATTCTTTTCTTCTTCCCAGCCTGTTGAGATAATGTATAGAGTTTGGTTTTGTATACTGTTTATATTATCTACATTAAAAACAACTTTCTGCAATGACTACTAGAAACACCATGATACTGGAAATATAAGTTTGTTTTTTTTTCATTTTGAGGCCCCTATCCGGGTAACCTCGTTTATTTCTTTATTGCATTTACATTTAGTTGATACATATTTCGACATTTTTTTATTGGTTTTTAATAGTATACATATGACTTCAGTTCGAATATCTATATGTACAGTGTGTCCATTAAGATTGAGTGCATACAAAGATTGTCAACAGTTAAAATTGAACAATGGGTAACTAAGGAGTAGTTGTTAAAGCGAGAGAGGAGATGTAATGAGTGGCTGATCGCTTCTGCTTGCTAACATTTCTATTTGTTAATAGGATAAGGAGTGTGTCAAACAAGGATTTGTAGGGGTTGGATAATTGGTGTGGGGGTTCATTTGTAGTGTAAGCTGTTCCAGGTCCTGTGTTGTTTGTACTGTATTTATGAAAACATTAATTGATATGCATGTATATTTGATTAGCTTAGTTAAACTTTGACCATTTCATGTTGTGTCTATCTATTTTTCCAGAATATGAAGCAATGTCTTTTTCGATTTCGATCCTTTGATACAAGTACTTTTTAAATGATTCGAACTTTGGCAGGATTTTACTATATTTCATATTTGAGATAAAGTATTTGCACAGGATTATTATAAAATTAACAATGTTATTATTTTCGCACCCTAAACAAATGTCTTTAAAGTTTAAAGACATGTTAATACCAATAGTTCTTAGATAATTACGAATGCTTGTCCATAGGTCTTGTATGATCGGGCATTCCCAAAACAGGTGTTCTATACTTTCTATGCTATGGAAATATAAGTTTAAACTTTATTTATTTTACAACGATTGCGAAGCAAGTTTTAACAACTTATATTAGTCACTCTCATTGGCGCGATGAAAGCGTATATATGGTCATTCGTGTGGGAGGAAACTGGAGTACCCGGAGAAAACCCACCTGTCCGATCTGGCGACCACCATACCATCTCACATACTTCCCGGTACGAGGATCGAACGTGGGTTGCATTGGTGAGAAGCGAGCGTGCTAACCACTGTGCTAATCGGACAAGTTGGTCCATGGGAGATTTTTGCCATCAACACTTCTGACAATTCATCTGGTGTACACTGATATTCTTCTTTTGATTTGTGCGAATGTTGTTGTTGTTAATGAAAGTTTAAAAACACATCTTTCTGGGGTGTTATGTTGACTGCAATGCATTTTCCAAATATTTATAGCCAACATTTTTATTTTGTCGTTCAATGTTACAAGACGCTTGACGTACAGGGCGTTCATAGACATAGCATCTTTATGATCGTCTACGTGATACTGAGCGAAAAGTAGCGAAAAGTACAGTAAAACCCGAAAAGGACAAAAAAAGAAATTAAATTAACGTTTTTTCTTTCTTTTTCGGATTGGTCTCTAAACACTCTAGGGTCTGCGTGATTTTATAGGTAGGGACGGGTTACCCGAACCAAACCATTTTTTAGGCCTCAGTAACATAGTAGTCATGTGATCAATGGACAATCCATGTATGTATGATGTCTTCACTACCATCTATGTCTTCACTACCATCTATGCTACCAATCATATGTCTTCACTACCATCTATGCTACCAATCATATGTCTTCACCACCAATCATATGTCTTCACTACCATCTATGCTACCAATCATGTCTTCACTACCATCTATGCTACCAATCATGTCTTCACTACCATCTATGCTACCAATCATATGTCTTCACTACCATCTATGCTACCAATCATATGTCTTCACTACCATCTATGCTACCAATCATATGTCTTCACTACCATCTATGCTACCAATCATGTCTTCACTACCATCTATGCTACCAATCATGTCTTCACTACCATCTATGCTACAAATCATGTCTTCACTACCATCTATGCTACCAATCATATTCCATCACTACCATCTATGCTACCAATCATTTATTTTTAAATTAAATGTTTGTTTGTTCGGGTTTTACGCCTGCATCAGCACCATTTTGGGCTATATCGCCGACGGGCAGTTTACCTAACAACACCTTTCCTGTGCAGACTCCAGCGGTTAACCAGTACCTCACTAACCGCTCTCAATGCTAACAACTTTATATTATAACATCCTCATGGAAAGGAATTTACATAAGCTCTCAGCTTGTTTTCCAATCCATTTCAGATATCCTGTGTATTTGTATACCGTATATATATATATATATTGAATGAACTGAATAAAATATGTTTAAACTAACCAGTACCTGGTGCACCAACCTTCATAAGAAACTGCCACCTTTTTTATATAAATGAGACATGGCCTGAGCTGGGTTCGAACCCCTGACAATCAGTGATGATAGGTTACAGCAACCATAACTGCTCGACAACGGAGGGGTGGATTTTTAAATTAAATACATCCGGGGATAATGACACTCTCTTTATTTTTAAAATACATACATCTGTGGATATTAATAATTATACAGTCAAACCTGTCTTAAGCAGCCAGCCAACGGAATCACAGAAAGTGGCTGCTTAGCACAGGTGACTACTTAATAGAGGGCAAATGTGTAATAAAACAACATATTGGGAATCTGGAAACTGGCTGCTTAATACAGGTTGGCTGCTTAATAGAGGTGACCACTAGCACAGGTTTGACTGTATAATAGAGGTGACCACTAGCACAGGTTTGACTATAATAGAGGTGACCACTAGCACAGGTTTGACTGTATACTAGAGGTGACCACTAGCACAGGTTTGACTGTATTTTTAAAATAAATATATCCGTGGATAGTAACAATATTCTATTTGTAAATTAACCACATCCGTGGAATTAAGAAACCGTGAACATACTGAAAATGGTAAAATCCACGAAAAAAGCTATGACAAAATTATGCCACAAATACAGTAAGTGTTACCAGCTTCATTGTCAATAGGAAATGTCCAGAGTTTGCCCTCCCTAGTCCATTGTATCTGTTCCTCAAATGCATTCTTCGGAGGATAAAACTGCAGCTGACCCTTATCTTCTTCCTCCACGATCTCAAACAAACCCTTCACCTCTGAAAATAGTCACATCATGGAATTGTTACACCACAATGTCATTGTCACATTGTGCCGTCATTGTCACACATTACTTAATTATCATTGTCACAGGACGTCATACATGGGTCATGGTGGGCAAAGTGGATATCTAGAATGCTGGATCATGACAAAATGCATATTATCTAGAATTCTGGATCATGACAAAATGCATAATATTATCTAGAATGCTGGATCATGACAAAATGCATAATATTATCTAGAATGCTGGATCATGACAAAATGCATAATATTATCTAGAATGCTGGATCATGACAAAATGCATAATATTATCTAGAATGCTGGATCATGACAAAATGGATATTAGAATGTTGGATCATGAACAAAGTGGATATCTAGAATGCTGGATCATGACAAAATGCATAATATTATCTAGAATGCTGGATCATGACAAAATACATAATATTATCTAGAATGCTGGATCATGACAAAATGCATAATATTATCTAGAATGCTGGATCATGACAAAATGCATAATATTATCTAGAATGCTGGATCATGACAAAATACATAATATTATCTAGAATGCTGGATCATGACAAAATGCATAATATTATCTAGAATGCTGGATCATGACAAAATGCATAATATTATCTAGAATGCTGGATCATGACAAAATACATAATATTATCTAGAATGCTGGATCATGACAAAATGCATAATATTATCTAGAATTCTGGATCATGACAAAATGCATAATATTATCTAGAATGATGGATCATGGACAAAGTGGATATCTAGAATGTTGGATCATGAACAAAGTGGATATCTAGAATGTTGGATCATGGACAAAGTGGATATCTAGAATGATGGATCATGGACAAATTGCATATAACTATACCTACATTGATGGATCATGGACAAACTCTGCATATAACTATACGTACACTGATGGATCATGGACAAACTCTGCATATAACTATACATACACTGATGGATCATGGACTAACTCTGCATATAACTATACATACACTGATGGATAATGGACTAACTCTGCATATAACTATACGTACACTGATGGATCATGGACAAACTCTGCATATAACTATACATACACTGATGGATAATGGACTAACTCTGCATATAACTATACGTACACTGATGGATCATGGACTAACTCTGCATATAACTATACGTACACTGATGGATCATGGACTAACTCTGCATATAACTATACGTACACTGATGGATCATGGACTAACTCTGCATATAACTATACGTACACTGATGGATCATGGACTAACTCTGCATATAACTATACGTACACTGATGGATCATGGACTAACTCTGCATATAACTATACGTACACTGATGGATCATGGACTAACTCTGCATATAACTATACGTACACTGATGGATAATGGACTAACTCTGCATATAACTATACGTACACTGATGGATCATGGACAAACTGCATATAACTATACGTACACTGATGGATCATGGACAAACTGCATATAACTATACGTACACTGATGGATCATGGACAAACTGCATATAACTATACGTACACTGATGGATCATGGACAAACTGCATATAACTATACATACACTGATGGATCATGGACAAACTGCATATAACTATACGTACACTGATGGATCATGGACAAACTGCATGTAACTATACGTACACTGATGGATCATGGACAAACTGCATATAACTATACGTACACTGATGGATCATGGACAAACTGCATATAACTATACATACACTGATGGATAATGGACTAACTCTGCATATAACTATACGTACACTGATGGATCATGGACAAACTGCATATAACTATACGTACACTGATGGATCATGGACAAACTGTGCATATAACTATACGTACACTGATGGATCATGGACAAACTGTGCATATAACTATACGTACACTGATGGATCATGGACTAACTCTGCATATAACTATACGTACACTGATGGATCATGGACAAACTGCATATAACTATACGTACACTGATGGATAATGGACTAACTCTGCATATAACTATACGTACACTGATGGATCATGGACTAACTCTGCATATAACTATACGTACACTGATGGATCATGGACAAACTCTGCATATAACTATACGTACACTGATGGATAATGGACTAACTCTGCATATAACTATACGTACACTGATGGATAATGGACTAACTCTGCATATAACTATACGTACACTGATGGATCATGGACTAACTCTGCATATAACTATACGTACACTGATGGATAATGGACTAACTCTGCATATAACTATACGTACACTGATGGATCATGGACAAACTGCATATAACTATACGTACACTGATGGATCATGGACAAACTGCATATAACTATACGTACACTGATGGATCATGGACTAACTCTGCATATAACTATACGTACACTGATGGATCATGGACTAACTCTGCATATAACTATACGTACACTGATGGATCATGGACTAACTCTGCATATAACTATACGTACACTGATGGATCATGGACTAACTCTGCATATAACTATACGTACACTGATGGATAATGGACTAACTCTGCATATAACTATACGTACACTGATGGATAATGGACTAACTCTGCATATAACTATACGTACACTGATGGATCATGGATCATGGACAAACTGTGCATATAACTATACGTACACTGATGGATAATGGACTAACTCTGCATATAACTATACGTACACTGATGGATAATGGACTAACTCTGCATATAACTATACGTACACTGATGGATCATGGACTAACTCTGCATATAACTATACGTACACTGATGGATAATGGACTAACTCTGCATATAACTATACGTACACTGATGGATCATGGACAAACTCTGCATATAACTATACGTACACTGATGGATCATGGACAAACTCTGCATATAACTATACGTACACTGATGGATAATGGACTAACTCTGCATATAACTATACGTACACTGATGGATAATGGACTAACTCTGCATATAACTATACGTACACTGATGGATCATGGACTAACTCTGCATATAACTATACGTACACTGATGAATCATTGACAAACTGCATATAACTATACGTACACTGATGGATAATGGACTAACTCTGCATATAACTATACGTACACTGATGGATCATGGACTAACTCTGCATATAACTATACGTACACTGATGGATCATGGACAAACTCTGCATATAACTATACGTACACTGATGGATCATGGACAAACTCTGCATATAACTATACGTACACTGATGGATAATGGACTAACTCTGCATATAACTATACGTACACTGATGGATAATGGACTAACTCTGCATATAACTATACGTACACTGATGGATCGTGGACTAACTCTGCATATAACTATACGTACACTGATGGATAATGGACTAACTCTGCATATAACTATACGTACACTGATGGATCATGGACTAACTCTGCATATAACTATACATACACTGATGGATCATGGACTAACTCTGCATATAACTATACGTACACTGATGGATAATGGACTAACTCTGCATATAACTATACGTACACTGATGGATCATGGACTAACTCTGCATATAACTATACGTACACTGATGGATAATGGACTAACTCTGCATATAACTATACCTACACTGATGGATAATGGACTAACTCTATATTTAGAATGATGTCTGACCTATATGAGCTGACTTCATGTCATCCTTGCTGAATATACCAAGAGGTGTACCATTAAATAGATCAGATCCTTGTTGTCTGTAATATAATAAGGTATGCATGTGTTCATAGTTTTATTTACCTAAACAAAACAATACAGACATAAGCTACCATACACTGACATATCACGATGAACTTAATAAAGATTATGTATTATGCATTGCAGTTTTGATATAAACAAACAGCTGATAAATACAAACCATCTATAGTAACAATTAGGTTATGTTATATTTCAGGTTTTACGCCTGCATCAGCACCATTTTGGGCTATATCGCCGGCAGGCAGTTTACCGAACAACACCTTTCCTGGGCAGGCTCCAGCGGTTAACCAGTACTTGGGTGCACCAACCTCCGTAAGAAACTGCCAACTTTTTCATATAAATGCGGGGCTCGAACCCGTGACCAGTCTGTCATATCGGATGGAACACATTTTTATCTGCAGAGAAATGTTCTATCTGATATATGTTCAATATGAAACTCTAAACATAAACACTAACATAAATGTAGTAACAATAGAGCTTGTGGAGACAAGACTATCAGTGTTTGTCGAGCTTGTGGAGACAAGACTGCTGGTGTATGTCGAGCTTGTGGAGACAAGACTATCAGTGTATGTCAAGCTTGTGGAGACAAGACTGTCCGTGTATGTCGAGCTTGTGGAGACAAGACTGTCAGTGTATGTCAAGCTTGTGGAGACAAGACTGCCAGTGTATGTCAAGCTTGTGGAGACAAGACTATCAGTGTATGTCAAGCTTGTGGAGACAAGACTATCAGTGTATGTCAAGCTTGTGGAGACAAGACTATCAGTGTATGTCAAGCTTGTGGAGACAAGACTGCCGGTGTATGTCAAGCTTGTGGAGACAAGACTATCAGTGTATGTCGAGCTTGTGGAGACAAGACTATCAGTGTATGTCAAGCTTGTGGAGACAAGACTGCCGGTGTATGTCAAGCTTGTGGAGACAAGACTGTCAGTGTATGTCAAGCTTGTGGAGACAAGACTATCAGTGTATGTCAAGCTTGTGGAGACAAGACTGCCAGTGTATGTCGAGCTTGTGGAGACAAGACTATCAGTGTATGTCAAGCTTGTGGAGACAAGACTGCCGGTGTATGTCAAGCTTGTGGAGACAAGACTATCAGTGTATGTCAAGCTTGTGGAGACAAGACTGCCGGTGTATGTCAAGCTTGTGGAGACAAGACTATCAGTGTATGTCGAGCTTGTGGAGACAAGACTATCAGTGTATGTCAAGCTTGTGGAGACAAGACTGCCAGTGTATGTCAAGCTTGTGGAGACAAGACTATCAGTGTATGTCGAGCTTGTGGAGACAAGACTGTCCGTGTATGTCGAGCTTGTGGAGACAAGACTGTCAGTGAATCTCAAGCTTGTGGAGACAAGACTATCAGTGTATGTCAAGCTTGTGGAGACAAGACTATCAGTGTATGTCAAGCTTGTGGAGACAAGACTGTCCGTGTATGTCGAGCTTGTGGAGACAAGACTATCAGTGTATGTCAAGCTTGTGGCGCCAACGAGAGTGATTAATATAAATTGCTAATACTTGCTTCGCAATCGTTAAATAAATCAAGTTTAAACTTTAGTATATGTCGGGTTTGTGGAGATAAGCGTGTCAGTATATGTCGGGTTTGTGGAGAAGAGCATATCAGTGAATGCCGTGTTTGTGGAGACAAGCGTGTCAGAGTATGTCAGATTTTATGCGCGAAATGACAGAATTGCGAAGCCATATTAACAAAGCTGTAGCAAATGGCGCCAGATTAGCAGTGTTGGATTAAATACAAGTTACACGTGCAAAAATGAGTAGATAGCTTACTTAAACACAAGCTTCTCTTTGTCCTCCCCAAATCCTCGAAAATTTTCTTTATATCCCTCTTCTGCAATAGATATAATAATTATAATAATACATGAAATGCATGAAATGCATGAAATACTTGAAACACATGAAATGCATGAAACACATGAAATGCATGAAATACTTGAAATGCATGAAATACTTGAAATGCATGAAATACATAAAATACATAAAATGCATAAAATGCATTGAAATACACGAAATACATGAAATGCATGAAACGCATCGGCTACACAATTTAACACAGTTTTGGGGAAAAAATATTTCCATTTAATGTCAACATTCTAGCATAGACATGTTGTTCTGGATACAAGTGGCTAGCCAGTATCAAACTATAAACTATGTACATAAAATGTCATGCTCAAGGACACAACATATATGCCTTGACAAGAGCATCAATTCTGTGACACCTTGATCTCAAATCCGACACTCTAATATTAGGTAAATGATGTAGCACAATGTAATGTATCTAGTGTATACAAATTTATCTTAGCTTGATTGCGAAACAAGTTCTTATAACTTATATTAATAACTCTCGAGACCTCATTCCTGATGGAATCCATCGGCACAAGGGAGAGAGAAGAGGCAACGTGGAAATTAAATGCCTTGCCTAAGGGCACAATCGTAACGGCTCCAGCGGGGTTCGAACTCCAGACCGTTCGCACCTGAAGCGAACGCACATCCACTGTGCTATCACGACTTCCACAATATTATTGCATTCATATATGGGGGTTAACATTTTCCCAGGTGGTCAACATTCCATATCAGGGGGTCAACATCCCCATATCAGGGGTCCAACATCCCCATATCAGGGGTCCAACATCCCCAAATCAGGGGTCACCATTCCTATATCAGGGATTCAACATCCCAACACCTGGAGTCCAACATCCCCATATCAGGGGTCCAACATCCCCAAATCAGGGGTCACCATTCCTATATCAGGGATTCAACATCCCAACACCTGGAGTCCAACATTCCCAAATCAGGGGTCACCACCCCATATCAGGAGGTCAACATTCCCAAATCAGGAGGTCAACAATGAACATTCCAAGAACGGAGGGTAAGCATTACCAGAACAGTGGGGTCAACATTCCCAAATCTACATTTCCAGATTCATTGGGCAACTATACAGATTACGTGCTTGGAATACACTGCAGAAATCCATACGGACCAACTAGTATACACTCCCAAAGACTTGTCCCCCAAAGAAATTCGAACAGGGCAGAAGAAAGAAAAAGAAGTAATGCAGCATGCCAAAGTGCACGGGTGAGGGCCAAGGGGGGAATGTCCCTCCCCCCCCCAAAATGTTGTAAAAAATAGATGATTGGTAGGAGCAATTTGGGCATAATTGATCAAATATTCCATTATAAATTGATACTCACTGAAAATATTAAATTTTCAAACACAGTTAGCAATTTCAAATGGGACAGGGCATCAAAGTAGAGAGATCCGTGACTTCTGTATAGTCAAATATTTTTTAGCAGCCTCGTCTCGTAAGCAGCCAACATGTTTTAACCAGCTAGCTTTCCCCAATTAGCATTGTTTTACAGATTTGCCACCACATGTGCTAAACCGTCGCATTCCGACAATCCCGTAGTGAAAACTTTATTCATTTTACAAGGATTGCAACTGGAAGCCTTAGCAACTTACATTAATGTCATTTAGTTTATACAAATTGATATTAGCTCGATTGCGAAACAAGTTCTTTCAACTTATATTAATCACTCCGGAGACCTCATTCCTGATGGAATCCATCGTCATGAAGGAGAGAGAAGAGGCAATGTGGAAATTAAATGCCTTACCTAAGGGCACAATTGTAACGGCTCCAGCGGGGCTCGAACCCCAGACCTTTCGCACCCGAAGCGAACGCACATCCACTGCGCTATCATTAATGTCATTTGTTGGTGCTTTAGAAACCGTATAATTATGTGGTCATTCGTGTGGAAGGAAACCTGAGTACCCGGGGAAATCACACATGTCTGATCTGGCAAACACTGTACCATTTTGTAAATGTATGTTTGTATGTTCCATTAATGTCAAACCCCTTGCAGTGACCTAGACATGCTTTCCTGGGCAGGCTTAGCCGACCTAAGCGGTTAACCAGTACTAAGCAATGTGTGCGAGGTGCTTTTCTCAAAGACACTACATACGTGACATGACTGAGTAGCAAACCCTGGACAGTTCGATTCCAATTCCGACTGCCACGGTATAATTCCTGGTCTGAGGATCAAACCTGGGTTCCTTTGGTGTATGCTAATCACTGCGCCAATCAGACAGTAAACTCAGCAAGTCAACAACCGTGGAATGGTTGTTTAAGACAGGCTTGACTAAGTGACTCTATGTGCTTTGTACACCCCTGTATGGATCTGCTTTCCACAGTGGCAAGGTTTCATTTGATATTGTTAAATAAATCCAGCTAACATCATGACTTCAAGTACCTCATCTGCATTACATGAAATAACTGAAATATTCACACAGTCAAACTTCTATGCCTCAAACTCGCTTAACTAGAACAACCCCATATTTGCTTGAACATGTCGTCTGGTCCTGGCAATGATCTCTATATAATGTATATTAGTCTCCCTTCAATTCCCCGAACACGTGTAGTGGGAACTGTCTAACCAGATCACCAGTCACACGTGATCAATTACTACTCAATAAACACCTTTGCCTTGAACACAATCATCCGCATGTTCAGGTCTCATACTTGGTCAGAATTTGTGGCAGAAAGCGTGCGATTGCGTCATTAAATGTTGTTATTTAATATATGTCAACAAGCTGAAAAGACACAATATGACCATTAAATACAACATTTGAATAGATGGAGTGCTTTATAATGGGCCAGTGTATCTTACTGGACAAAACATTGTATGAAAATTGTAAAAAATAAATAAAATAGAATTTGTTTTTTAGGGAGAAGTGGGGCCCCAGTGGGCGAAGTTATGATCCCTATGGCGAATATTTCGCCCAAGTCGCCCTCTAGAATGAGCCCTGATTTAGCAGGCAATGTTGACAAAAGTTTTTCTCACCTGTGATTGACAGCTTGACAGCTCTTTTAATCAGTATAGGTGTATATTTTACATGTCATGAAATGTATTTAATTCATGTAATTTCGCTGTCTACGTGTATTTAAATAATGTAATTTCGCTCATGGCGGCTTATTTATCCATGTTTTAAGAACAAACATATTACACACTTGTTTAAAGATGTCTATTTATGGTATTTCATTATAAAAGACCGATGTTCTTCTCTTCCTCAATTCTTCATTAACCATGTTAGAACCAAATCTTACCAATATCAAATATCAAAAACTTATATTATTATCAGCATTCTAATATTTAGCAAGGTTTGTAATACCAATTTACCAAACTCTGATTATGAAGTGCCGTCATATAGACATAAGGCACGGATTCGTATCAAACCACGAGCGAAGGATATACCGGTAGGTGTTTTCTCTTAACAAGCATACAACAGTAATCTACTATATGTTATTCCAGAATGACCATCCTTGACTTCAACAACCACCCATGGCTCGAACTATTAGTCATGGGCTTGACGTGTTCGAGGCATCAGAGTTTTACTGTATAATGCTATGATCACTCCACAATGTACAACTTACTGTCAGTATATTTTGAATATCTCTTTTCCTTCTGTATTTTCAAACCTTGCAATATGTCACTGAAAAATACGAAGTTCATAAGAAAGACACAAAATTGTAACAAGGCTACAGCCCCAAGGGTGTCTCGCCCCAAGGGTGTCTCGCCCCAAGGGTGTCTCGCTACAAACGATCGACTGTATAAGTGCTGGTTCACCAAAATAAAAAATGTTTTATGCTTTCCAACAAATTGCCAAATTGCAAGTTCAATGTGTATGCGAAGTTCAAGGTCATTGATAGGACTTACAGGGGATGTAGAGAATTAGTGCCCGGATGTGTATGCACAGTTTCAAAGCAATACCTTTGACAATTTTGATAAATAATAATGTTTGACGCATAAATAATTCCTGAAATCCTATTTTGGATAAAATTTCAAGTTCAAGTTCAAGGCCAGTGATAGGACTTACAGGGGATGTAGAGAATTAGTGCCCGGATGTGTATGCAAAGTTTCAAAGCAATTCCATTGACAGTTTTTGAAAAATGATACTTGGAGACATAGTTATTTATGCCACTGTATCTCAACACAGTAGGCAGTCATTTAAACTATTAGTAGCAATGTATTTTTAAGCAATCAACGACGTAGCACATATTTACACCACCTCCACAGAGATAAATTTAGTGGGCATATATCCTCTATGATGCTGTGATATTTTTATGGGGATGTGTGGACTACTAATGTGTGCGGTGTGTGGTATTGGCGATGTCGCCGAGAAGTACTTTGATGCGAGAAAGGGCTAAATTGAGACACAACTGCATAGAAATTGTGTGAATACAGTTCAAAAGCCAAATCATATGCTTGGTTTATAAATTACCCGTTCTATAAAATTATCCTTCACACCGAAACTACTCCAATAAATTACATGTCGTTCGCTTCACGTGTGAAAGGCCCAGAGTTCGAGCCCCGCTGGAGCCGTTACAATTGTGTCCTAAGGCAAGGCATTTAAATTCCACATGCCTCTTCTCTCTCCCTCGTGGCGATGGATTCCATCAGGAATGAAGTCTCGAGAGTGATTAGTATAAGTTATAAGAACTTGTTTCGCAATCGAGCTAAAATAAATTTGTATAAACTACATGTCAAACATACCATAGAATTATTTTAGAACATGCCAGTACAAATACATTATACTCTTGTTTTACAATTGTTTCGTTCCATATACTTGTACATGATTAATTATGCGTACCAATGAGCCAGAGCAAAATACGTCTTCACAAAAATGTCAGTTCAGTTTGGAGGTCACTACCCTAAGTTTCCTTTAACATCAGATTTTACAAGCCGACAATGATAAACCTAATGTGCCGCATGAATCACTACCAGGGCGTTTACTTCACCGAGCTCCCAGGTTTTGACGCATGAAAATCAGTAAAGACGCTTGTTTGACTCTTGGTGAAAATGCGTAGTGCAACTTTGACCTGGGACGATGAGTGGTCAAGCGTCATCGAACATTTTCTCAACAGTGTAATTATCCTAATCTGCCTGTCAAATGTGATCGGAGAGGGCGGAGTCCGTCTAAAATTAAACGCCGTAACTCTGTCTACTGCACGTGCGCTGCGTGAACCAGGAAGAACCCAGCCATGCAATATATTTCCACCTTGAAATAAACAGTAATATTTTGCACTGCTTTACAAATAACATTACTTTTATTTAATATATATTTACGCTATTTGAGTTAATAACTCTCCAATAATGTTCTCGTTTTCAGTCAGGTTTGGGCTTGGTCCTGGGGTGCAATTCTTGGGAAACCGGACAGTGGATTGAGCAAACTAGCACATTTCTTTCAAAACTCACAGACTAACTATATTAAATCTTGTAAAATGCATTATGTACATGTTTTCAGCACTAACTACGCCACATACATTCTGTTGTTCTTAATTTATTTTATGGGGAGGGTCAATCAATAATGTTGTTAGTATTTTATGGGGAGGGCCAATCACTAATGTTGTTAGTATGTTATGGAGAGGGCCAATCACTAATGTTGTTAGTATTTTATGGGGAGGGCCAATCACTAATGTTGTTAGTATTTTATGGGGAGGGCCAATCACTAATGTTGTTAGTATTTTATGGAGAGGGCCAATCACTAATGTTGTTAGTATTTTATGGGGAGGGCCAATCACTAATGTTGTTAGTATTTTATGGAGAGGGCCAATCACTAATGTTGTTAGTATTTTATGGAGAGGGCCAATCACTAATGTTGTTAGTATTTTATGGAGAGGGCCAATCACTAATGTTGTTAGTATTTTATGGGGAGGGCCAATCACTAATGTTGTTAGTATTTTATGGAGAGGGCCAATCACTAATGTTGTTAGTATTTTATGGGGAGGGCCAATCACTAATGTTGTTAGTATTTTATGGAGAGGGCCAATCACTAATGTTGTTAGTATTTTATGGAGAGGGCCAATCACTAATGTTGTTAGTATTTTATGGAGAGGGCCAATCACTAATGTTGTTAGTATTTTATGGGGAGGGCCAATCACTAATGTTGTTAGTATTTTATGGAGAGGGCCAATCACTAATGTTGTTAGTATTTTATGGGGAGGGCCAATCACTAATGTTGTTAGTATTTTATGGAGAGGGCCAATCACTAATGTTGTTAGTATTTTATGGAGAGGGCCAATCACTAATGTTGTTAGTATTTTATGGGGAGGGCCAATCACTAATGTTGTTAGTATTTTATGGGGAGGGCCAATCACTAATGTTGTTAGTATTTTATGGGGAGGGCCAATCACTAATGTTGTTAGTATTTTATGGAGAGGGCCAATCACTAATGTTGTTAGTATTTTATGGAGAGGGCCAATCACTAATGTTGTTAGTATTTTATGGAGAGGGCCAATCACTAATGTTGTTAGTATTTTATGGAGAGGGCCAATCACTAATGTTGTTAGTATTTTATGGAGAGGGCCAATCACTAATGTTGTTAGTATTTTATGGGGAGGGCCAATCACTAATGTTGTTAGTATTTTATGGAGAGGGCCAATCACTAATGTTGTTAGTATTTTATGGAGAGGGCCAATCACTAATGTTGTTAGTATTTTATGGAAGGGCCAATCACTAATGTTGTTAGTATTTTATGGGGAGGGCCAATCACTAATGTTGTTAGTATTTTATGGAGAGGGCCAATCACTAATGTTGTTAGTATTTTATGGGGAGGGCCAATCACTAATGTTGTTAGTATTTTATGGGGAGGGCCAATCACTAATGTTGTTAGTATTTTATGGGGAGGGCCAATCACTAATGTTGTTAGTATTTTATGGAGAGGGCCAATCACTAATGTTGTTAGTATTTTATGGAGAGGGCCAATCACTAATGTTGTTAGTATTTTATGGAGAGGGCCAATCACTAATGTTGTTAGTATTTTATGGAGAGGGCCAATCACTAATGTTGTTAGTATTTTATGGGGAGGGCCAATCACTAATGTTGTTAGTATTTTATGGGGAGGGCCAATCACTAATGTTGTTAGTATTTTATGGGGAGGGCCAATCACTAATGTTGTTAGTATTTTATGGAGAGGGCCAATCACTAATGTTGTTAGTATTTTATGGAAGGGCCAATCACTAATGTTGTTAGTATTTTATGGGGAGGGCCAATCACTAATGTTGTTAGTATTTTATGGAGAGGGCCAATCACTAATGTTGTTAGTATTTTATGGGGAGGGCCAATCACTAATGTTGTTAGTATTTTATGGAGAGGGCCAATCACTAATGTTGTTAGTATTTTATGGAGAGGGCCAATCACTAATGTTGTTAGTATTTTATGGAGAGGGCCAATCACTAATGTTGTTAGTATTTTATGGAGAGGGCCAATCACTAATGTTGTTAGTATTTTATGGAGAGGGCCAATCACTAATGTTGTTAGTATTTTATGGGGAGGGCCAATCACTAATGTTGTTAGTATTTTATGGGGAGGGCCAATCACTAATGTTGTTAGTATTTTATGGGGAGGGCCAATCACTAATGTTGTTAGTATTTTATGGGGAGGGCCAATCACTAATGTTGTTAGTATTTTATGGAGAGGGCCAATCACTAATGTTGTTAGTATTTTATGGAGAGGGCCAATCACTAATGTTGTTAGTATTTTATGGAGAGGGCCAATCACTAATGTTGTTAGTATTTTATGGGGAGGGCCAATCACTAATGTTGTTAGTATTTTATGGGGAGGGCCAATCACTAATGTTGTTAGTATTTTATGGGGAGGGCCAATCACTAATGTTGTTAGTATTTTATGGGGAGGGCCAATCACTAATGTTGTTAGTATTTTATGG
>CM026387.1:64041623-64057808 GCA_014843695.1 Archivesica marissinica | reverse complement strand
AACACATGTATACAGTATCTATCTAATCCAGGTTAACACATGTATACAGTATCTATCTAATCCAGGTTAACACATGTATACAGTATCTATCTAATCCACATTAACACATGTATACAGTATCTATCTAATCCACATTAACACATGTATACAGTATCTATCTAATCCAGATTAACACATGTATACAGTATCTATCTAATCCAGGTTAACACATGTATACAGTATCTATCCAATCCAGGTTAACACATGTATACAGTATCTATCCAATCCAGGTTAACACATGTATACAGTATCTATCCAATCCAGGTTAACACATGTATACAGTATCTATCTAATCCACATTAACACATGTATACAGTATCTATCTAATCCACATTAACACATGTATACAGTATCTATCTAATCCACATTAACACATATATACATTATCTATCTAATCCAGGTTAACACATGTATACAGTATCTATCTAATCCAGGTTAACACATGTATACAGTATCTATCCAATCCAGGTTAACACATGTATACAGTATCTATCTAATCCACATTAACACATGTATACAGTATCTATCTAATCCAGATTAACACATGTATACAGTATCTATCTAATCCACATTAACACATGTATACAGTATCTATCTAATCCAGGTTAACACATGTATACAGTATCTATCCAATCCAGGTTAACACATGTATACAGTATCTATCCAATCCAGGTTAACACATGTATACAGTATCTATCCAATCCAGGTTAACACATGTATACAGTATCTATCTAATCCAGGTTAACACATGTATACAGTATCTATCTAATCCAGGTTAACACATGTATACAGTATCTATCTAATCCAGGTTAACACATGTATACAGTATCTATCTAATCCATTAACACATGTATACAGTATCTATCTAATCCAGGTTAACACATGTATACAGTATCTATCCAATCCAGGTTAACACATGTATACAGTATCTATCCAATCCAGGTTAACACATGTATACAGTATCTATCCAATCCAGGTTAACACATGTATACAGTATCTATCCAATCCAGGTTAACACATGTATACAGTATCTATCCAATCCAGGTTAACACATGTATACAGTATCTATCCAATCCAGGTTAACACATGTATACAGTATCTATCTAATCCACATTAACACATGTATACAGTATCTATCTAATCCACATTAACACATGTATACAGTATCTATCTAATCCACATTAACACATGTATACAGTATCTATCAATCCAGGTTAACACATGTATACAGTATCTATCCAATCCAGGTTAACACATGTATACAGTATCTATCCAATCCAGGTTAACACATGTATACAGTATCTATCCAATCCAGGTTAACACATGTATACAGTATCTATCTAATCCAGGTTAACACATGTATACAGTATCTATCTAATCCACATTAACACATGTATACAGTATCTATCTAATCCACATTAACACATGTATACAGTATCTATCTAATCCAGATTAACACATGTATACAGTATCTATCCAATCCAGGTTAACACATGTATACAGTATCTATCTAATCCACATTAACACATGTATACAGTATCTATCTAATCCACATTAACACATGTATACAGTATCTATCTAATCCAGATTAACACATGTATACAGTATCTATCCAATCCAGGTTAACACATGTATACAGTATCTATCCAATCCAGGTTAACACATGTATACAGTATCTATCTAATCCACATTAACACATGTATACAGTATCTATCTAATCCACATTAACACATGTATACAGTATCTATCTAATCCAGATTAACACATGTATACAGTATCTATCCAATCCAGGTTAACACATGTATACAGTATCTATCCAATCCAGGTTAACACATGTATACAGTATCTATCCAATCCAGGTTAACACATGTATACAGTATCTATCTAATCCAGATTAACACATGTATACAGTATCTATCTAATCCAGGTTAACACATGTATACAGTATCTATCTAATCCAGGTTAACACATGTATACAGTATCTATCTAATCCAGGTTAACACATGTATACAGTATCTATCCAATCCAGGTTAACACATGTATACAGTATCTATCTAATCCAGGTTAACACATGTATACAGTATCTATCCAATCCAGGTTAACACATGTATACAGTATCTATCCAATCCAGGTTAACACATGTATACAGTATCTATCCAATCCAGGTTAACACATGTATACAGTATCTATCCAATCCAGGTTAACACATGTATACAGTATATATAATCCAGGTTAACACATGTATACAGTATCTATCTAATCCAGGTTAACACATGTATACAGTATCTATCTAATCCAGGTTAACACATGTATACAGTATCTATCTAATCCACATTAACACATGTATACAGTATCTATCTAATCCACATTAACACATGTATACAGTATCTATCTAATCCAGGTTAACACATGTATACAGTATCTATCCAATCCAGGTTAACACATGTATACAGTATCTATCCAATCCAGGTTAACACATGTATACAGTATCTATCCAATCCAGGTTAACACATGTATACAGTATCTATCCAATCCAGGTTAACACATGTATACAGTATCTATCTAATCCACATTAACACATGTATACAGTATCTATCTAATCCAGGTTAACACATGTATACAGTATCTATCTAATCCAGGTTAACACATGTATACAGTATCTATCCAATCCAGGTTAACACATGTATACAGTATCTATCCAATCCAGGTTAACACATGTATACAGTATCTATCCAATCCAGGTTAACACATGTATACAGTATCTATCCAATCCAGGTTAACACATGTATACAGTATCTATCCAATCCAGGTTAACACATGTATACAGTATCTATCTAATCCAGGTTAACACATGTATACAGTATCTATCCAATCCAGGTTAACACATGTATACAGTATCTATCCAATCCAGGTTAACACATGTATACAGTATCTATCCAATCCAGGTTAACACATGTATACAGTATCTATCCAATCCAGGTTAACACATGTATACAGTATCTATCTAATCCAGGTTAACACATGTATACAGTATCTATCCAATCCAGGTTAACACATGTATACAGTATCTATCTAATCCAGGTTAACACATGTATACAGTATCTATCTAATCCAGGTTAACACATGTATACAGTATCTATCCAATCCAGGTTAACACATGTATACAGTATCTATCCAATCCAGGTTAACACATGTATACAGTATCTATCTAATCCAGGTTAACACATGTATACAGTATCTATCTAATCCAGGTTAACACATGTATACAGTATCTATCTAATCCAGGTTAACACATGTATACAGTATCTATCTAATCCAGGTTAACACATGTATACAGTATCTATCTAATCCAGGTTAACACATGTATACAGTATCTATCTAATCCACATTAACACATGTATACAGTATCTATCTAATCCACATTAACACATGTATACAGTATCTATCTAATCCAGGTTAACACATGAACATATACAGTATCTATCTAATCCACATTAACACATGTATACAGTATCTATCTAATCCACATTAACACATATATACAGTATCTATCTAATCCAGGTTAACACATGTATACAGTATCTATCCAATCCAGGTTAACACATGTATACAGTATCTATCTAATCCAGGTTAACACATGTATACAGTATCTATCCAATCCAGGTTAACACATGTATACAGTATCTATCCAATCCAGGTTAACACATGTATACAGTATCTATCCAATCCAGGTTAACACATGTATACAGTATCTATCCAATCCAGGTTAACACATGTATACAGTATCTATCCAATCCAGGTTAACACATGTATACAGTATCTATCCAATCCAGGTTAACACATGTATACAGTATCTATCCAATCCAGGTTAACACATGTATACAGTATCTATCCAATCCAGGTTAACACATGTATACAGTATCTATCCAATCCAGGTTAACACATGTATACAGTATCTATCTAATCCAGGTTAACACATGTATACAGTATCTATCTAATCCAGGTTAACACATGTATACAGTATCTATCTAATCCAGGTTAACACATGTATACAGTATCTATCTAATCCAGGTTAACACATGTATACAGTATCTATCTAATCCACATTAACACATGTATACAGTATCTATCTAATCCACATTAACACATGTATACAGTATCTATCTAATCCACATTAACACATATATACATTATCTATCTAATCCAGGTTAACACATGTATACAGTATCTATCCAATCCAGGTTAACACATGTATACAGTATCTATCTAATCCACATTAACACATGTATACAGTATCTATCCAATCCAGGTTAACACATGTATACAGTATCTATCCAATCCAGGTTAACACATGTATACAGTATCTATCCAATCCAGGTTAACACATGTATACAGTATCTATCCAATCCAGGTTAACACATGTATACAGTATCTATCCAATCCACATTAACACATGTATACAGTATCTATCCAATCCAGGTTAACACATGTATACAGTATCTATCCAATCCAGGTTAACACATGTATACAGTATCTATCCAATCCAGGTTAACACATGTATACAGTATCTATCCAATCCACATTAACACATGTATACAGTATCTATCCAATCCAGGTTAACACATGTATACAGTATCTATCTAATCCACATTAACACATGTATACAGTATCTATCTAATCCACATTAACACATGTATACAGTATCTATCCAATCCAGGTTAACACATGTATACAGTATCTATCTAATCCACATTAACACATGTATACAGTATCTATCCAATCCAGGTTAACACATGTATACAGTATATATCCAATCCAGGTTAACACATGTATACAGTATCTATCCAATCCAGGTTAACACATGTATACAGCATCTATCCAATCCAGGTTAACACATGTATACAGTATCTATCTAATCCACATTAACACATGTATACAGCATCTATCCAATCCAGGTTAACACATGTATACAGTATCTATCCAATCCAGGTTAACACATGTATACAGTATCTATCCAATCCAGGTTAACACATGTATACAGCATCTATCCAATCCAGGTTAACACATGTATACAGTATCTATCCAATCCAGGTTAACACATGTATACAGTATATATCCAATCCAAGTTAACACATGTATACAGTATCTATCCAATCCAGGTTAACACATGTATACAGTATCTATCCAATCCAGGTTAACACATGTATACAGTATCTATCCAATCCAGGTTAACACATGTATACAGTATCTATCTAATCCAGATTAACCTTTATGCTGGGACTTGAATGTTACATGTAATCTCATTGAGGTTAACACATATATATAATATAGTATCAAGCCAGTAATAATTATTACTATTTTTAGATACAATTACCCATTTTGATTAATGAACTGTTCCTAAGGTAATTTTCTTATTAATTTATTGGTTTAAAAATATCATGCACCAGACCATGTCAGTTACTTGGGGTTGAATGGGTTAACACATGTATACAGTGTCAGTATCAAGCCAATCCCCTCATGCTTTTCAATTGTTATTCCCTTAGCCATCTAAATAACCGAACACATGTTGAAATGTAAATAAAGGAGTGTGTGTGTGTTTTACGTTTATTTATCGTCGCTACCGGTTGCCCATAAGAGCGACGCCTCCTGAAGAGATTAGTCATTTTATATTTTTGGAGGATAGTGCAATGATACAGACAGAGACCCATTCCAGAGTCTCCTCTGGTTCTTTTACGTGCACAGTGCAAAGCAACGACACGAGACCTTGGTTTAACGTCCCATCTGAAAGACTGTTAATTTTATTAGGGTCAGACGGGGGATCGAACCTGCGATCCCTGGATTACCAGTCCAGCGTGTTACCACTGGACTACAGATCCGTCTGTTAAATAAAGGAGATATAGCCACAGGCTATATATATTTGGCCGCAAAGCAAATAAACGGGTGGGAGATTGCGGGAGCAGAGATTCCCCCCATCCTGACAGCATATAGAATCAATATTTCGAGTTTTTCCCTCAAGATATACTATCAGAATCTATAAGATTTGAGTAAAATCTTTTATAAAATGATAACATAATATACTAGAAGTCACATTCTATCTGTTATATTTTATGGATGGCATCATGCTTTTTCTTGAAAAGGGAGATCTGATATGTCCCTAGATCTAGTAGAATTATGAAGTAAAGGAGATTCTTTGAAATAAAGGAGATGTGGACACACTGTGTTATAAAATATAGCAGGACTTATTTTACAATAATCTTAATTTGAAAATATATGAATAATTAATCAAAATGCGCTATGTACATACTACAATACACTATTACACCAAGTATGGAAGTAAATAATAAAATAAATAACTATGTAACGCATATAATATTATGTTGCAACTGAGACCAATAAGAATGTATTATTATTTATTTATACACACATAGCTCAAGGTAAATATAGCACCGTCTCTGTAGCCTAGTGGTTACGACATCCACCTACGGAGCGGGAAGTCAAAGGTTCGAATCTCGTCGGGGGTTAGTTCTGATATGGCCGGTTGGTGAGCATCCAGCTAGTTAAATAATGGTTACCGATTGCCTACTAGCCTGGCGCCTGGCAAAGGATTCGGGAAGTATTAATGTTCATAAAAAGAGGTGTCTCATAAGTCAGAAATGGCTGGCCCTTTAAATAGGAGTGACTCTATAATAAATAAACATTTCTATAGCATGCATTGAAATATGGCACTTAATCAGATATTTAAAAAAAACAGTCACATTCCTGAGTTGCTAAAGCTCTCCATTCTCCAGACTTACGTCTTTTCCATATCTTTAAGTTTTTTAAGCAGGTCTGTTTCAGCTCCCCATTTCTTTTCACCGGCCTGGAGCATGGAGAGTAGGTTTGCTGATACAGGGCTTTCTTCCATGTTTTCATCCGTTAACTTTGACTGTGCTTCTTTTCTGAAACATTCAATACAGTGGACCTTGAACCAGTTGACAATTGGCTTGTCTTGAATAGGATTTATTTTAGACCGGAATCACAGGCACAAGACACAAATTATTTTTGTTTGCCCTATGATCATATAGTAAGTAATGTTTACAGTAAACATTACTTACTATATGACAATAGGGGGGAAAAATTCTACACAGCTGTGTTCGTGGTCCAGCAGTAGTAGACCTACCGATTTACGATCTAGCAGTCTTTTGTCTTCGATATTCGGTCATGTCATGAATGTCCTCAAGAAACAAATTTCTTAGTACCAATTAACAACTTACATCGGCAATGCCTGCCCAAGAAAACACGTCATTGTAAGGACAATAACAGAAAAGAAAATAATTAAATACTTACACTTCCTGGTCAGAGTCTGACTCGGATCCACTGCTCCCACTGGAGTATTCATCACTGGAACTCGAATCACTAGAACTAGAGGTCTCGTCTGAATCTTTGTTCTTTATATCCATCAGCCATGGAGAGGTACTGAGCGCCCGTCTTGTGTTCGTACATGCTGCAGCTGTTGGTAATCTAAAAGACAAAAATCCAGGATATATCACATGATTCAGACCTGTGCTACCCCTCCAAATTATTCTTTCTCTCCATTTTCTTGTTTTACTCCATTCTCTATTCTATTACAGTCCATACCAGTTGCAAGCAATTGACTCAATATTATAATGGTCATGTTGTACTGTAAGTTAACCCTTTCAACCCCACAGGCCTCTAAATAGGCTTATGAAAAGTGTAGATCCAGATGAGCCACGAGCCGTCTCATCAGGATCTGCACTTTTTTGCCAGTAATAATTATTACTATTTTTAGATAAAATTACCCATTTTGATAAATGAACTGGTCCAAAGGTAATTTTCTTATTAATTTATTGGTCTGAAAATATCACGCACCAGTCCATGTCAGTTACTTGGGGTTGAATGGGCTAATATTATGCAAGACCTTCACTTTAGTGCTTTGGAGATGTGAAGGAAAGGGAAGTCATTTTCAATGAATCTGTTTGATACAAGTTGAACATACATAGTTACATGCATAATGAATATTAAAAAATGCACCACCTTATGATAAATATTAACTAAACCATTACATATTTAACCATGACATGATGCCAAATAGCACATAATCATTATAGCGACATTACATCGGTGAACACGCACATTTCTACAGAATGTAATTTCCTATTATAAATAACTGAGGAACATCAGTGGCCCCAATACAGTACCCTGGGGGGGGGGGACCCTGCATTCAACCTAGACGCGGTTTTATTCTTAACATTCCATCACAACATTAACTGGTGTTTCAGAAGTGAAGATACTGAGAAAGCGGATGATCGCGTCCTTAAATGGTGTTCTTTAATATACTTCTGCAAAATAGGTTAAAATGCACAGTACAACCATTAAATACAACATTTGAATAGAAGGAGTACTTTATAATGGACCAGTGTATCTATCTTATCAAAATTTTGTTAGGGAGAAGTGGGGCCCCCAGAGGGCAAAGTCAGGGTCCCTAGGGCGACAATTTCGCCCACACGCCCTCTAGAATGATCCTAGTAACTTAGTAGATACATTGTTACTGTAGTGCATGGCGAGTTAAAACGGAAGCAACGGTTTAGTTGTGTAAGAATATTGTGCTTCAACTTGATACTGCCGAACAATCTGTCACAATTATAACTGGCAGGCGCAGTCTAGAATAGTGAGTTAATCGAAAATGTTATGTGAAGGTTAAAATATCTACAAAGCTATAGTTAATAGCAGTTTAAAGTTTGGGAGTACGAGTCCAGACTGGCAACAAAAGTCGGCAGACAAGGACTCGACTGTATATATGTTGGTAGACTGTTCCACAACCCGATTGTTCTGGGGGGGGGGGGGAGGCAGTTGGCACGATATTGGGTAGTTGACTGGAATTAGATAGTAGGGCATTTTGTCCATGGTCAATCAAGTTCGACACCGTATATACTCTAAAAACTCAGATTTCAAGACATTACTGTAACATTATTCTCTGTAGTTAACCACACGCGGACATTATGATTACCTTAAGTGATTGGTGTTGTAAATACGTCTATTTATTTCAATTACACGCAAAAGGCGACAAAATAAGCAATGCAATGTTCTACTGCCAGTCATTTTTGTGACCCGGTGCTAAAGTAATTTAGTCACTTCCGGTATAACTGAAAGTAGGAAGTAAGCTCTTGACAATTTGACAACCATGCAGTTCATAACGTTTCTTATTTTATTAGTGTATATGCACGCGGGATCATCATTAGCATACACGGAAGATGAATCTCAACTCTTTGAAGACGATTTATCTTATTCATTTTTAGCGTGGAAGCTGAATCGTATCGGTATAAACAGGGAACGTTCAATATCAACTTCAAGTAGCCGAAATGCGTATTTGAATGTTTCTAGAGATGTATCGACTGCAACGGACTCGCCAATATCGAATTATTTGCATATTCGTCCAAGCTGTGAAGCATTTATCAAGGAGTTTGGCTTAAGATCGTCTAATTTCATCAAATGTTCTGTTGATAATGCACGACCATTTAGATTTTGTGAGGGATGTGTGATCCACTATCAGAAGTCAGCGACAGTTTATCAAGATATTGTTGATGTAAGAAAAACAAAACATTTTTTGAGCTATATTCTCAATTACGGCAGGGATCATTCTAGAGAGCGATGTGGGCGAAATTGTCGCCCTAGGGACCCTGACTTCGCCCTCTGGGGGCCCCACTTCTTCCTAAAAAAAACATTTTTTAAAAATTTAATTTTTGGTTTTTAAGATTTTCAAACAAAATTTTGATAAGATAGATACACTGGTCAATTATAAAGTACTCCTTCTATTCAAATGTTGTATTTAATGGTTGTACTGTGCATTTTAACCTATTTTGCAGAAGTATATTAAAGAACACCATTTAAGGACGCGATCATCCGCTTTCTCCCAAATATTCTGACCTAGAATGAACCCTGAATTACGGTCATGAATTTATAATGCTAGATTTAGCATAAAAGTTTGATCTTTGAAAAAAAATGTCTTCTTGCTAGTTAGAGGTAGTAATACATGTAGTTCTTTTTAACATTCTCACAGTCTCACTTAATGAATTTTTTAACCACTGTCCTTGACAAGGCGCCTCATATTCAATGTTGGGAAATAATTATACATGTAGATATTATCCTAATAATACACATGAACAAACTCTGTCCTATTATCGCAGTGGGTAGCACACCCAATTTTAGATGCCAAAGTTAGTTTATACATCATTTCTATTGTATGAATATGCGTATGGTCCCTGAAAAGGACATGTTGAGTTCATCTGCCCTAACTATACATATTTATCATCAACAGAATGGCGAAAAATTGGATAACTGCGGGAACTATTTGTTGAATGCTGACCGTATTCAAGTAATCTCCAGCATTCAGCATGACATTGACAGAATATGGAAAACAGCTGACTGCAAGAGTAAGTTTATGTTCATGCACTGCAGGAGTAAGTTTATGTTCATGCACTGCAGGAGTAAATCACGTTCATGCACTGCAAGAGTAAGTCATGTTCATGCACTGCAAGAGTAAGTTTATGTTCATGCACTGCAGGAGTAAATCATGTTCATGCACTGCAAGAGTAAGTCACGTTCATGCACTGCAAGAGTAAGTCACGTTCATGCACTGCAAGAGTAAGTCACGTTCATTCACTGCAAGAGTAAGTCACGTTCATGCACTGCAAGAGTAAGTCACGTTCATGCACTGCAAGAGTAAGTTTATGTTCATGCACTGCAGGAGTAAATCATGTTCATGCACTGCAAGAGTAAATCACGTTCATGCACTGCAAGAGTAAATCACGTTCATGCACTGCAAGAGTAAGTCACGTTCATGCACTGCAAGAGTAAGTCACGTTCATGCACTGCAAGAGTAAGTCACGTTCATGCACTGCAAGAGTAAGTCACGTTCATGCACTGCAAGAGTAAGTCACGTTCATGCACTGTAAGAGTAAGTCACGTTCATTCACTGCAAGAGTAAGTCACGTTCATGCACTGCAAGAGTAAGTCACGTTCATGCACTGCAAGAGTAAGTCACGTTCATGCACTGCAAGAGTAAGTCACGTTCATGCACTGCAAGAGTAAGTCATGCCCATGCACTGCAAGAGTAAGTTTATACCCATGCACTGCAAGAGTAAATCACGTTCATGCACTGCAAGAGTAAATCACGTTCATGCACTGCAAGAGTAAGTCACGTTCATGCACTGCAAGAGTAAGTTTATGTTCATGCACTGCAGGAGTAAATCACGTTCATGCACTGCAAGAGTAAATCACGTTCATGCACTGCAAGAGTAAGTCACGTTCATGCACTGCAAGAGTAAGTCACGTTCATGCACTGCAAGAGTAAGTCACGTTCATGCACTGCAAGAGTAAGTTTATGTTCATGCACTGCAGGAGTAAATCACGTTCATGCACTGCAAGAGTAAGTTTATGTTCATGCACTGCAAGAGTAAGTCACGTTCATGCACTGCAAGAGTAAGTCATGTTCATGCACTGCAAGAGTAAGTCACGTTCATGCACTGCAAGAGTAAGTTTATGTTCATGCACTGCAGGAGTAAATCATGTTCATGCACTGCAAGAGTAAGTCACGCCCATGCACTGCAAGAGTAAGTCACGCCCATGCACTGCAAGAGTAAGTCACGTTCATGCACTGCAAGAGTAAGTCACGTTCATGCACTGCAGGAGTAAATCATGTTCATGCACTGCAGGAGTAAATCATGTTCATGCACTGCAAGAGTAAGTCACGCCCATGCACTGCAAGAGTAAGTCACGCCCATGCACTGCAAGAGTAAGTCACGTTCATGCACTGCAAGAGTAAGTCACGTTCATGCACTGCAGGAGTAAATCATGTTCATGCACTGCAAGAGTAAGTCACGTTCATGCACTGCAAGAGTAAGTCACGTTCATGCACTGCAAGAGTAAGTCACGTTCATGCACTGCAAGAGTAAATCATGTTCATGCACTGCAAGAGTAAGTCACGTTCATGCACTGCAAGAGTAAGTCACATTCATGCACTGCAAGAGTAAGTCACGTTCATGCACTGCAAGAGTAAGTCACGTTCATGCACTGCAAGAGTAAGTCACGTTCATGCACTGCAAGAGTAAGTTTATGTTCATGCACTGCAGGAGTAAATCATGTTCATGCACTGCAAGAGTAAATCACGTTCATGCACTGCAAGAGTAAATCACGTTCATGCACTGCAAGAGTAAGTCACGTTCATGCACTGCAAGAGTAAGTCACGTTCATGCACTGCAAGAGTAAGTCACGTTCATGCACTGCAAGAGTAAGTCACGTTCATGCACTGCAAGAGTAAGTCACGTTCATGCACTGCAAGAGTAAGTCACGTTCATGCACTGTAAGAGTAAGTCACGTTCATTCACTGCAAGAGTAAGTCACGTTCATGCACTGCAAGAGTAAGTCACGTTCATGCACTGCAAGAGTAAGTCACGTTCATGCACTGCAAGAGTAAGTCACGTTCATGCACTGCAAGAGTAAGTCATGCCCATGCACTGCAAGAGTAAGTTTATACCCATGCACTGCAAGAGTAAATCACGTTCATGCACTGCAAGAGTAAATCACGTTCATGCACTGCAAGAGTAAGTCACGTTCATGCACTGCAAGAGTAAGTTTATGTTCATGCACTGCAGGAGTAAATCACGTTCATGCACTGCAAGAGTAAATCACGTTCATGCACTGCAAGAGTAAGTCACGTTCATGCACTGCAAGAGTAAGTCACGTTCATGCACTGCAAGAGTAAGTCACGTTCATGCACTGCAAGAGTAAGTTTATGTTCATGCACTGCAGGAGTAAGTCACGTTCATGCACTGCAAGAGTAAGTCACGTTCATGCACTGCAAGAGTAAGTCATGTTCATGCACTGCAAGAGTAAGTTTATGTTCATGCACTGCAGGAGTAAATCACGTTCATGCACTGCAAGAGTAAGTTTATGTTCATGCACTGCAAGAGTAAGTCACGTTCATGCACTGCAAGAGTAAGTCATGTTCATGCACTGCAAGAGTAAGTCACGTTCATGCACTGCAAGAGTAAGTTTATGTTCATGCACTGCAGGAGTAAATCATGTTCATGCACTGCAAGAGTAAGTCACGCCCATGCACTGCAAGAGTAAGTCACGCCCATGCACTGCAAGAGTAAGTCACGTTCATGCACTGCAAGAGTAAGTCACGTTCATGCACTGCAGGAGTAAATCATGTTCATGCACTGCAAGAGTAAGTCACGTTCATGCACTGCAAGAGTAAGTCACGTTCATGCACTGCAAGAGTAAATCACGTTCATGCACTGCAAGAGTAAGTCACGTTCATGCACTGCAAGAGTAAGTCACATTCATGCACTGCAAGAGTAAGTCACGTTCATGCACTGCAAGAGTAAGTCACGTTCATGCACTGCAAGAGTAAGTCACGTTCATGCACTGCAAGAGTAAGTCACGTTCATGCACTGCAAGAGTAAGTCACGTTCATTCACTGCAAGAGTAAGTCACGTTCATGCACTGCAAGAGTAAGTCACGTTCATGCACTGCAAGAGTAAGTCACGTTCATGCACTGCAAGAGTAAGTCACGTTCATGCACTGCAAGAGTAAGTCATGCCCATGCACTGCAAGAGTAAGTTTATGCCCATGCACTGCAAGAGTAAATCACGTTCATGCACTGCAAGAGTAAGTTTATGTTCATGCACTGCAAGAGTAAATCACGTTCATGCACTGCAAGAGTAAGTCACGTTCATGCACTGCAAGAGTAAGTCATGCCCATGCACTGCAAGAGTAAGTTTATGCCCATGCACTGCAAGAGTAAATCACGTTCATGCACTGCAAGAGTAAGTTTATGTTCATGCACTGCAAGAGTAAGTTTATGTTCATGCACTGCAAGAGTAAATCACGTTCATGCACTGCAAGAGTAAGTTTATGTTCATGCACTGCAAGAGTAAATCACGTTCATGCACTGCAAGAGTAAGTCACGTTCATGCACTGCAAGAGTAAGTCACGTTCATGCACTGCAAGAGTAAATCACGTTCATGCACTGCAGGAGTAAGTCACGTTCATGCACTGCAAGAGTAAGTCACGTTCATGCACTGCAAGAGTAAATCACGTTCATGCACTGCAAGAGTAAGTCACATTCATGCACTGCAAGAGTAAGTCACGTTCATGCACTGCAAGAGTAAGTCACGTTCATGCACTGCAAGAGTAAGTCACGTTCATGCACTGCAAGAGTAAGTCACGTTCATGCACTGCAAGAGTAAGTCACGTTCATGCACTGCAAGAGTAAGTCACGTTCATGCACTGCAAGAGTAAGTCACGTTCATGCACTGCAAGAGTAAGTCACGTTCATGCACTGCAAGAGTAAGTCATGCCCATGCACAGCAAGAGTAAGTTTATGCCCATGCACTGCAAGAGTAAGTCATGCCCATGCACTGCAAGAGTAAGTCACGCCCATGCACTGCAAGAGTAAGTCACGCCCATGCACTGCAAGAGTAAATCACGTTCATGCACTGCAAGAGTAAATCACGTTCATGCACTGCAGGAGTAAGTCACGTTCATGCACTGCAAGAGTAAGTCACGTTCATGCACTGCAGGAGTAAATCACGTTCATGCACTGCAAGAGTAAGTCATGTTCATGCACTGCAGGAGTAAGTCACGTTCATGCACTGCAGGAGTAAGTCACGTTCATGCACTGCAAGAGTAAGTCACGTTCATGCACTGCAGGAGTAAATCACGTTCATGCACATTTCTTTTAGCTTTACAGGTGAACAGTTCTGGTCCCAAAATATTATTAGTATCGGCAATCGCCCTATTTTCGTTCCCCGCTTTTTTTCAATTTTGTTGGCGAATGACGTCGATATGATACACGCTACAACTGTCAAACAGGAAAATGAGCAAAAAACAGATAAACATTCACATTTTATTTCGAAAATATGTAAATGTTGATATTTTTATTAATCTCAATCATGTGTACCTAAGACTCCCTTAAGCAGAGGTTTATATAAAGAAATATTTGTTTGTGTTTGTAACGGATGAAGCCTCGTAGTTTACTGTGCAATAAGAGAAATGTACCCAACTATGAAAACCAAAAATACCCTAAACCGAACTTTACCTCTGGTCCGGTGGCTGTTCAGTTTAGAGGTTATATGTTGTATGACAATTTTGTTATTGAATAAATTGATTTATCATCAGCTGATGATGAAGTGAGTGAGTGAGTGAGTGACTTGGGACTCATCAGCTGATGATGAAGTGAGTGAGTGACTTGGGACTCATCAGCTGATGATGAAGTGAGTGAGTGACTTGGGACCCATCAGCTGATGATGAAGTGAGTGTTTGACAATACATTGAAGCGTTACATGCATAGCCTGTTTGTATATTTCAGATTGTTTTTCGTCTATATCTGAAGATGTGAATGGAACTGTTCACTACCAACTTACTGACAATACCAAGCAGTTCTTTACACTTTACAACAACTTTACAAAGTGCATACCTACTAATGTAAGATAGCAATGTATCTGCAATGTCGTTACTTTAAGTCCAGAACAGTTTCCCCACCCCCTTAGGATATCAATATCTGCTCTGCCCACCAATCAAAAAAGCTGATAGGCATGTCCCGACCCTCGAGAACTTTAGCCCCAGAATTTTGCAGCTTAAATCTTTTGTTGGAAACAAAATTCAGAATTGTATGAATTTATTTTAACTTGATTGCGAAACAAGTTGCTACAGCATTAGTTTAATACATCTTGAGATCTCATTCCTGATGGAATCTACCGACATGAGGGAAGAAAGTAATGTGTATTTAAGTGTCATGCCTAAGGATACCCCATTGTGGTTCGGATGGGGCTTATACTCACAACCTCTCGAATACAAGGTTGACACCATGTCCATTACATCATGGCGGCTCCATACACCATCGGATACAAGGTTGACACCATGTCCATTACATCATGGCGGCTCCATACACCATCGGATACCAGGTTGACACCATGTCCATTACATCATGGCGGCTCCATACACCATCGGATACAAGGTTGACACCATGTCCATTACATCATGGCGGCTCCATACACCATCGGATACAAGGTTGACACCATGTCCATTACATCATGGCGGCTCCATACACCATCGGATACAAGGTTGACACCATGTCCATTA
>CM026387.1:63870306-64040623 GCA_014843695.1 Archivesica marissinica | reverse complement strand
GCAAGAGTAAGTCACGTTCATGCACTGCAAGAGTAAGTCACGTTCATGCACTGCAAGAGTAAGTCACGTTCATGCACTGCAAGAGTAAGTCACGTTCATGCACTGCAAGAGTAAGTCACGTTCATGCACTGCAAGAGTAAGTCATGCCCATGCACAGCAAGAGTAAGTTTATGCCCATGCACTGCAAGAGTAAGTCATGCCCATGCACTGCAAGAGTAAGTCACGCCCATGCACTGCAAGAGTAAGTCACGCCCATGCACTGCAAGAGTAAATCACGTTCATGCACTGCAAGAGTAAATCACGTTCATGCACTGCAGGAGTAAGTCACGTTCATGCACTGCAAGAGTAAGTCACGTTCATGCACTGCAGGAGTAAATCACGTTCATGCACTGCAAGAGTAAGTCATGTTCATGCACTGCAGGAGTAAGTCACGTTCATGCACTGCAGGAGTAAGTCACGTTCATGCACTGCAAGAGTAAGTCACGTTCATGCACTGCAGGAGTAAATCACGTTCATGCACATTTCTTTTAGCTTTACAGGTGAACAGTTCTGGTCCCAAAATATTATTAGTATCGGCAATCGCCCTATTTTCGTTCCCCGCTTTTTTTCAATTTTGTTGGCGAATGACGTCGATATGATACACGCTACAACTGTCAAACAGGAAAATGAGCAAAAAACAGATAAACATTCACATTTTATTTCGAAAATATGTAAATGTTGATATTTTTATTAATCTCAATCATGTGTACCTAAGACTCCCTTAAGCAGAGGTTTATATAAAGAAATATTTGTTTGTGTTTGTAACGGATGAAGCCTCGTAGTTTACTGTGCAATAAGAGAAATGTACCCAACTATGAAAACCAAAAATACCCTAAACCGAACTTTACCTCTGGTCCGGTGGCTGTTCAGTTTAGAGGTTATATGTTGTATGACAATTTTGTTATTGAATAAATTGATTTATCATCAGCTGATGATGAAGTGAGTGAGTGAGTGAGTGACTTGGGACTCATCAGCTGATGATGAAGTGAGTGAGTGACTTGGGACTCATCAGCTGATGATGAAGTGAGTGAGTGACTTGGGACCCATCAGCTGATGATGAAGTGAGTGTTTGACAATACATTGAAGCGTTACATGCATAGCCTGTTTGTATATTTCAGATTGTTTTTCGTCTATATCTGAAGATGTGAATGGAACTGTTCACTACCAACTTACTGACAATACCAAGCAGTTCTTTACACTTTACAACAACTTTACAAAGTGCATACCTACTAATGTAAGATAGCAATGTATCTGCAATGTCGTTACTTTAAGTCCAGAACAGTTTCCCCACCCCCTTAGGATATCAATATCTGCTCTGCCCACCAATCAAAAAAGCTGATAGGCATGTCCCGACCCTCGAGAACTTTAGCCCCAGAATTTTGCAGCTTAAATCTTTTGTTGGAAACAAAATTCAGAATTGTATGAATTTATTTTAACTTGATTGCGAAACAAGTTGCTACAGCATTAGTTTAATACATCTTGAGATCTCATTCCTGATGGAATCTACCGACATGAGGGAAGAAAGTAATGTGTATTTAAGTGTCATGCCTAAGGATACCCCATTGTGGTTCGGATGGGGCTTATACTCACAACCTCTCGAATACAAGGTTGACACCATGTCCATTACATCATGGCGGCTCCATACACCATCGGATACAAGGTTGACACCATGTCCATTACATCATGGCGGCTCCATACACCATCGGATACCAGGTTGACACCATGTCCATTACATCATGGCGGCTCCATACACCATCGGATACAAGGTTGACACCATGTCCATTACATCATGGCGGCTCCATACACCATCGGATACAAGGTTGACACCATGTCCATTACATCATGGCGGCTCCATACACCATCGGATACAAGGTTGACACCATGTCCATTACATCATGGTGGCTCCATACACCATCGGATACAAGGTTGCACCAGTCCATTAATCATGGCGGCTCCATACACCATCGGATACAGGGTTGAACCTTGTCCATATATCATGGCGGCTCCATACACCATGGGATACAAGGTTGACACCATGTCCATTACATCATGGCGGCTCCATACACCATCGATACAAGGTTGACACCATGCCATTACATCATGGCGGCTCCATACACCATCGGATACAAGGTTGACACCATGTCCATTACATCATGGTGGCTCCATACACCATCAGATACAAGGTTGACACCATGTCCATTACATCATGGCGGCTCCATACACCATCAGATACAAGGTTGACACCATGTCCATTATATCATGGCGGCTCCATACACCATCAGATACAAGGTTGACACCATGTCCATTACATCATGGCAGCTCCATACACCATCAGATACAAAGTTGACACCATGTCCATTACATCATGGCAGCTCCATACACCATCGAATACAAGGTTGACACCATGTCCATTACATCATGGCGGCGCCATACACCATCGGATACAAGGTTGACACCATGTCCATTACATCATGGCGGCTCCATACACCATCGGATACAAGGTTGACACCATGTCCATTACATCATGGCAGCTCCATACACCATCGTATACAAGGTTGACACCATGTCCATTACATCATGGCGGCTCCATACACCATCGGATACAAATTGCCTTGCTTGTTGAATGTTTTTCATCCACTGGTTTAACATTTATAGCACAATTGTTAACATTTCTATATGCAAGACTAATATTATCCTACCATTCATCCTTACACTTCACTTTAGGGGTGGGTGTTCAGCTGTCAGACTTATCTATCTATCTATCTATCTTCCTTTTATGTCAAACCCCTCGCGGGGATGTATGTAAACATATAATATAAATTACAGTTATTTTACAATAATCTATAGATACTACATACTAATATATACAAATGCATTTATTAATTTTAATAAAGAGAGAAGGTATTAGGTTTGAAAGTAAGACAGCAGGAAAAGAGATGAAAAATTCCGATCCAGAATACAAACATCTTTTCAATATCAGTTACTACATGTAATACGATTGCTGTTACATGCATGTGATTTTACCTCATGTGCTTTATTTTGACTAACTATTTACTCCACAATAGAAAAGGCCAATTACTCATTATATCTCTATACTGTTGATAGTCGTGGAAGTCTTGATAGCTCAGTGGTTGTGCGTTCGCTTCAAGTGCGAAAGGCCCGGAGTTTGAGCCCCGCTGGAGCCATTACGATTGTGCCCTTAGGCAAGGCATCTAAATTCCACATGCCTCTTCTCTCTCCCTCGTGGCGATGGATTCCATCAGGAATGAGGTCTCAAGAGTGATTAATATAAGTTATAAGAACTTGTTTCGCAATCAAGCTCAAATAAATGTGTATAAACTATACTGTTGATAAGCAATAGGTACACTGTCCTACAGACTCAATAATCAATATCGGCATGGATATGGGGCTATATTAGCCCCACTCTGTGGCTCTAGTTACCTCCCCTGACATTACGTCCACATATACATGTATATGGAATGTTAATGAGGTGATAATAACGTGCAGATGGATACGTAGTCCAGTGGTTAACACGTTGGACTTGTAATCCATGGATCGCAGGTTCGATCCCCCATCTGACCCTAATAAAATTAACAGTCTTTCAGATGGGACTTTAAGCCAAGGTCTTATGTCGGTGTTTTATATCGTGCAAGTAAAAGAACCAGAGGAGACTCTGGAATGGTCTCTATCTGTATCATTGCAGTATCCTCTAAATTGACTAATCTCTTTAGGAGGTGTCGCTCATATGGGCAACCGGTAGCGACGATAAATAAACGTAAAACACACGATAATAACGTTCACGTGTTGGACTAGGTCTATATAACGGGAAGTGATAAATATATTGTACAGCGTCTGTGTGGAGTAAATGGTCAATTAACTCATTCAACACCAAGTAACTGACATGGACTGGTCCATGATATTTTTAGACCAATAAATTAATAAGAAAATTACATTTGGACCAGTTCATTCATGTCTAAAAATAGTAATATTACTGGCAAAAAGTGCAGATCCTGATGAGACGGCTCATCATGAGCCGGCTCATCTGGATCTACACTTTTTATAAGCCTATTGAGAGGCCTGTGGTGTTGAAAGGGTTAAATAACCTCCAATATGTAAACAACTTGTGTTTTATTTTCCAAAATTGCAGAAGACATACAATGAAACAACATGTAAGGAATGTAGATATTATTATTTGGATATGAACACTATGTACAACAAGCTGCTCAATGACCCGTTATCTCCGCAACATGTCTGCATGGACATCGTGGATATGGTAAGAACACAAATTTCTTATATACAGACAGATCTGTAGTCCAGTGGTAACACGCTGGACTGGTAATCCAGGGATCACAGGTTCGATCCCCCGTCTGACCCTAATAAAATTAACAGTCTTTCAGATGGGACTTTAAACCGAGGTGTCGTGTTGGTGCTTTACATCGTGCATGTAAAAGAACCAGAGGAGACTCTGGAATGGGTCTCTGTCTGTATCATTGCACTATCCTCCAAAAATATAAAATGACTAATCTCTTCAGGAGGCGTCGTTCATATGGGCAACCGGTAGCGACGATAAATAAACGTAAAACACAGTCTTATATACCGGTACGCATATTTCTATTTAGGGGCCCTCCATGGCTAAGTTGTTAATGTCGTTTACTTAAAATCTTGTCATGTCCATCCAAAATCTTGTCCGTCCTCATATATCTTGAACTCAGTACTTTCGTTAACACTTTACGTGCTAGCTGTGAAAATAACTGTTAAATATGTCATGGTCCTTTCCAGGCTGTCAAATGTCAACATGTATTACCATTAATTAGCAATTATATCCTCCAGAAGTAAGGCGAACTGGATGTTGCCCTGATGTCTATTGTTGGCAAAGTGGCAGAAAATAAAGCGACCCCTAGAGTGAGCCCTGATGGAATTTCATTATAATTGTGTCATGACATAATTCCAGTTTCCAATATGAAAAACACATTAACTCTTTCACCGCCAATGTCGCATAAAAGCGACTTTGTAAAAAAAGTAGAGAACCCGATCGGACAGAACAGAACATGCCGTCTGAAGCACCTGTCCGAATAGCAAACAACATAGATCCTGATCAGACGCGGCGTCACGCCGCGGCTGATCTGGATCTATGTTGTTTGCACATGCTCTGAATTTATTCGGCGCTGAAAGAGTTAATGAATTGTCGCCTCCAACGATTATTTGAACTATATATAGTGTTTAGATTACAGATCTTCAGGAATGATTTTTTATTCCTTTCAAAACTTCAGAATTCTTTTATGTAAACAAAGAAGAAAATGTATCATTTGCAGAGTAATTTAATAGACTTACAAAAAGTGTAGATCCAGATGAGCCGGACACAATGTGTTATTCAAACTGGTATTTTTTTCCACAACAGTCTGAAAAACTGTTGCAGTTGCTGTTGTCGTCTGATGAATGGCAATTGACCGATTCCGATTTAGTTATTCGGTTAATCAGTTGATACCTACTATGTATTGTAGCGTGTTTAATACTGGTATGTTGATATAGGGGCGTCCAATGTTCGACACCCATGATCCTGCATGTATATTTTAATTTGACAGTGTATTATATTGCATGTATATTTTAATTTGACAGTGTATTATATTGCATACATATTTTAATTTGACAGTGTATTATATTGCATACATATTTTAATTTGACAGTGTATTATATTGCATACATATTTTAATTTGACAGTGTATTATATTGCATACATATTTTAATTTGACAGTGTATTATATTGCATACATATTTTATTTCAACAGATGAATTATACTAGACTGACGTGGGGAGAACAGTTGAATTGTACTACTGTTCATAAAGAATCGGTTGCTGTTCTTTTGGTTGCCATGGTGATCCTCATAATCCCTTTAGTATTCTATATGGGTCTGGGCGCATATGGAACAAAGAGAATACGGAATCTTATACAACGTAAGTCATGCTTTCCTCTAATGCACCAGAAGAGACCAATTACTAATTTTAACTGTATATTTATCAGACCGGAAAGTTCCGATAAATTTCGAAGATGCATTGGGTCGCATGCTATTTATACCCTTTGACGCAAACTCAATATATGGTACAGTGTGCCTATTGCTTATCAGCAGCATGATATGTCTTGAATATCACCTATTGTATTTGACTATTTTATAATTAAAAACTAATGTTTGTCTTTCAGTTATTATTTGGTGAATAAAACATGGTTTGGAGTTCTGAGTGTCATGCTTAAGTATCACGCAGGCCAAAAAAAAGTTTTAAACTTTATTTATTTTACAACGATTGCGAAGCAAGTTCTAACAACTGATATTAATCATTTTCGTTGGCGCGAACATAAATGTAGTCATTCATGTGGGAGGAAACCGGAGTACCCGGAGAAAACCCACCTATCAGATCTGGCGACCACCGTACCATCTCACATACTTCCCAGTCCAAGTACCTGGAGAAAACCCACCTATCAGATCTGGCGACCACCATACCATCTCACATCTTCCCGGTCCGAGCACCCGGAGAAAATCCATCTATCAGATCTGGTGACCACCGTACCATCTCACATACTTCCTGTCCGAGCACCCGGAGAAAATCCATCTATCAGATCTGGTGACCACCGTACCATCTCACATACTTCCTGTCCGAATAGTCGGAGAAAATCCACCTATCAGATCTGACGACCACCGTACCAGCTCACATACTTCCTGTCCGAATAGTCGGAGAAAATCCACCTATTAGATCTGACGACCACCGTACCAGCTCACATACATCCTGTCCGAATAGTCGGAGAAAATCCACCTATCAGATTTGACAACCACCTTACCATCTCACTTACTTCCCGGTCCGAGGATCGAACCCGGGTTGCATTGGTGAGAAGTGAGCGTGCTAACCACTGAACTAATCGGACAGGCTGTAGGCCCAAGCGGTTAGTTCCGGTGCTCAGAACGACTAACCCTGTTTTATTCCACTACAAATAACGCAAATACAATATTATTTCGATTCTAACATGACCAAAATATCAAATAAGCACAAAAATAGTTGGTGTTATTTTTTGTAAATGACATCACAAAACTACAAAAATGCTAGTAACATGACGCCACTTTCGATATCACACGCTAAGCAATGTTTTATTGGAGATTTAACCCTTTCAACACCACAGACCTCTATTTATAGGCTTACAAAAAGTGTAGATCCAGATGAGCCGGCTCGTGACGAGCCGTCTCATCAGGATCTGCACTTTTTGCAAGTAGTATTACTAATTTTAGACAAAACACGGTAAATTCATTCTTTGCATATACAAACAAAATGCCGAGTCATGTTAGAATAAACTAGTAGTTGAGCGATTGATTTCAGACTTGCTGTATATCTTCCATATTAAGTAGTCACGTGTATATTGTCAAGTCTTTGAGGTATGATACAACACATATCTCAGGTAGATAGGTTGTTGTTGTGTTTAGAGTTTATGTAGGTCTAAAGGCACTATGAGGGACCAAAGGTCGCTTGCCCGTTGAGGCTTGACACCAGGGTGTATCAGTACCATTCATTTCTTAAATGTGTGTTTTTTAAGGTTTGAATTTGGATACATTTTGATGAAAGCAACTGTTATGTGTGTGTACATTGTAATTAATATCTAAAGTTGGTGAATTTTGATTTCAAATTATGGTTGCGCAGTTTTGGGTTTTTGAAACTAGTACGATTGTGCTTCCATTGATCTTATATGTCTCCACAGCTGTTATTGGTGCCCTCCAAGCAGTATATCAGACAGGGCACGCACCCTGGTAGAACCACCGACCTTGTGAAGCCAGCTGGATAGCTTACTCACATGAACAGATTTGACAACACCAGTGAGATTCTAATCTACAGTGGCGATGGATGAGTGATTTGAAGCCATGACCATAACTAATAAAAAGCCATTGTGGATGGCATGTGTGGTACACTGTTGTCATCTCTCATGTTGTTTTTATTTGTTGGTATCAAGACTCATGCTAGGTCAGAATGTTTGGTGGAAGTGAGAAAGCACGCGATTGCGTCCTTAATGGTATCATAAAAAATAAATTTCAACAAAATATGGTTAACATACACAGTATGACCATTGAAGGCAACATTTGAATTTCTAGCGCTTTACAATGGCCAGTGTAGCTTACTGGACAAAATTGTGTATGAAAATTGTAAAATAAAATGTTTAGGGGGAAGTCGTACCCCAGGGTGTGAAGTCAGGGTCACTATGGCAACTATGTCACCCTCTAGAATGAACCCTGGCTGTGCAGAATGATATATAAGAATGTTCTTATTTCCAGATCATATGTAAGAATGTTCTTATTTCCAGATCATATGTAAGAATGTTCTTATTTCCAGATCATATGTAAGAATGTTCTTATTTCCAGATCATATATAAGAATGTTTTTTTTTCCAGATCGTATATAAGAATGTTCTTATTTCCAGATCATATATAAGAATGTTCTTATTTCCAGATTATATAAGAATGTTCTTATTTCCAGATCATATATAAGAATGTTCTTATTTCCAGATTGTATATAAGAATGTTCTTATTTCCAGATTGTATATAAGAATGTTCTTATTTCCAGATAATATGTAAGAATGTTCTTATTTCCAGAGAAGAGACTTGCCAGTTTCCAATACTCCAGTGATTATGGGACATTAGACAGCCCATCTGTGGACAATCCTACACACTACCAGGATTCCATTCTGTCACGATCACATGACTCGGCTAACCAATCGGACAATCCTACACACTACCAGGATTCCATTCTGTCACGATCACATGACTCGGCTAACCAATCAACTTCAAGTTATACATCACAACCGACTTCCTCTGCTGAGAACAGAGCCACACCAAATGAAAATGTACAAACCAGAAAAACATGTTCATGATCCATTTTGTACTACTAGCACTGCATTGTAGATTGCACACAATGTCTGTTATGCCCATTATCTTGTAGGAACAACTATTACCGGTAAATGAGTATTATGGTTGCAACAAAAACAATGTTTTTTTTAAGTTATAAGTAGCAACAATTATTTTCAATTAATAAACGGGTGTTTTTGTGAACAATAACATCTCAAAAAAGGTAGATTGCAGGGTTTCATCTGGGTCAATTTTAGTTTGCGCCAGCAAATTCGCCAATCAGAAAAAGTTTGCGCCAATGGCTCCAATCTTGGAGCCATCTGATTGTTGACCATATATTTAAACAACTGCTGTTGTTAATCCGATTTTATGTCATTTTAAGGTCATACAATCAAACTGTGTAAGTGGTCACCTCCATTAAGCATCCAACCTGTAATAAGCAGCCAGTTCCCAGATTCCCAATATGTTGTTCATCCGTATGTCCTTCCGTGCACAGGGAACTGGCTAGGTGAACAATACACATAGACCTGCATATACATATTAAATAGCCGAGAGTACAAACATGTGCGTACACCTAGACCTGCATATACACATTAAATAGCCGAGAGTACAAACATGTGCATACACCTAGACCTGCATATACACATTAAATAGCTGGGAGTACAAACATGTGTGTACACCTAGACCTGCATATACACATTAAATAGCTGGGAGTACAAACATGTGCATACACCTAGACCTGCATATACATATTAAATAGCCGAGAGTACAAACATGTGTGTACACCTAGACCTGCATATACACATTAAATAGCCGAGAGTACAAACATGTGTGTACACCTAGACCTGCATATACACATTAAATAGCCAGGAGACAAACATGTGCATACACCTAGACCTGCATATACACATTAAATAGCTGGGAGTACAAACATGTGTGTACACCTAGACCTGCATATATACATTAAATAGCTGGGAGTACAAACATGTGAGTGTGTACACCTAGACCTGCATATACACATTAAATAGCCGAGAGTACAAACATGTGCGTACACCTAGACCTGCATATACACATTAAATAGCCGAGAGTACAAACATGTGCGTACACCTAGACCTGCATATACACATTAAATAGCCGGGAGTACAAACATGTGTGTACACCTAGACCTGCATATACACATTAAATAGCTGGGAGTACAAACATGTGTGTACACCTAGACCTGCATATACACATTAAATAGCCGGGAGTACAAACATGTGTGTACACCTAGACCAGCATATACACATTAAATAGCCGAGAGTACAAACATGTGCGCATGCGTATCCACTAACATGCCAAGATATCCACTAACATGCTCAGGTATGATATCCACTAACATGCCAAGATATCCATTAACATGCCCAGGTATGATATCCACTAACATGCCAAGGTATGATATACACTAACATGCCCAGGTATGATATACACTAACATGCCCAGGTATGATATCCACTAACATGCCAAGGTATGATATCCACTAACATGCCAAGATATCCATTAACATGCCCAGGTATGATATCCACTAACATGCCAAGGTATGATATACACTAACATGCCCAGGTATGATATCCACTAACATGCCCAGGTATGATATCCACTAACATGCCAAGGTATGATATACACTAACATGCCCAGGTATGATATCCACTAACATGCCAAGGTATGATATCCACTAACATGCCAAGATATCCATTAACATGTCAAGATATCCACTAACATGCCAAGATATCCATTAACATGCCAAGGTATCCACTAACATGCCAAGGTATGATATCCACTAACATGCCAAGATATCCACTAACATGCCAAGGTATGATATCCACTAACATGCCAAGATATCCACTAACATGCCCAGGTATCCACTAACATGCCAAGATATCCATTAACATGCCAAGGTATCCACTAACATGCCAAGATATCCACTAACATGCCAAGGTATGATATCCACTAACATGCCCAGGTATCCACTAACATGCCAAGATATCCACTAACATGCCAAGGTATAATATCCACTAACATGCCAAGATATCCATTAACATGCCAAGGTATCCACTAACATGCCAAGGTATGATATCCACTAACATGCCAAGATATCCACTAACATGCCCAGGTATCCACTAACATGCCCAGGTATCCATTAACATGCCAAGATATCCACTAACATGCCAAGATATCCACTAACATGCCAAGGTATGATATCCACTAACATGCCAAGGTATGATATCCACTAACATGCCAAGATATCCATTAACATGCCAAGATATCCACTAACATGCCAAGGTATGATATCCACTAACATGCCAAGGTATGATATCCACTAACATGCCAAGATATCCACTAACATAATCATAAATATTGTTTCTGAATGTAGTAACCTTGAGAAAAATCCACCAATTACGTTTTGTGTTATCGTGTACGCCAAATACAATATCCACTGTTCCTAATGAAGGGAGATAATAAAGTGAGACAATGTTACGCCGGATGTTCATTAACCCGTATCCTGTCAATCACGACTAAAGTCGATTTTGCAAACAGCATAGAGCCTGATCAAACGGAATTCTGTTGCTCTGTGCTGTTTGCAAAAAATTGACTTTGCTGTTCGAATAGTGGAGCTAAATCACTTGTCTAAATAGTAAGGAACAGAGATCCTGATCAGACGCGCCGTTACGCCTCGGGTGATCTGGATCTATGTTGTTTGCACATTCCGTCCAATTTATTCAGCAGGTTGATGAGCTGACTTCACCGTCCCGATCTTGTACACATTTACTTCGGACAAGAGGTGTACACGTGTGATGTGACTACACAGCTACAGTTTCACTAATGTTACAAATGTACATATATATCATTATACTATGGCTGCTACAATATATAAGCACATACTTATGTGGTGTGGGGGATATAAATACTTCACATTGTACAACTACAACAAACTTGGCAAGAGTTGTCACCCACAGCCTGTTGAAACATGTTGATTTTAAAATATAAATTTACAAGATGCTTAGTGCGTTGATTAGATTTTCGTTTTACGCTGGGGGGGGGGGGTAAATAAAAATTTCTATTAGAGAATCCTAGCCTGGCGTTGATATATTTTGCCTGGTCAGTTATATAAATATATTCATTTAACACACAAATCACTCATTGAGCACACAATGAAGTATATCCACATACTGAGTATCACGAATCCACAACTTGCCATATTAGGCAAGAGAAGGACTTCTTCCTTCAACCATTATAAAGTCAGTAATACTTCTACCTTCCACCATGATCTAGCCGAGAAGGACTTCTTTCTTCCATCATTATCGAGTCGAGAAAAGGACTTCTTTCATCCATCGCTAAATAGCCGAGAGAAGGACCTCTTCCTTCCATCATTATCTAGCTGAGAGAAGGACCTCTTCCTTCCATCATTATCTAGCTGAGAGAAGGACCTCTTCCTTCCATCATTATCTAGCTGAGAGAAGGACCTCTTCCTTCCATCATTATCTAGCCGAGAGAAGGACCTCTTCTGTCCATCATTATCTAGCCGAGAGAAGGACCTCTTCCTTCCATCATTATCTAGCTGAGAGAAGGACCTCTTCCTTCCACCATTATCTAGCTGAGAGAAGGACCTCTTCCTTCCATCATTATCTAGCCGAGAGAAGGACCTCTTCCTTCCATCATTATCTAGCCGAGAGAAGGACCTCTTCTGTCCATCATTATCTAGCCGAGAGAAGGACCTCTTCCTTCCACCAGTATCTAACCAAGAGAAGGGCTTCTTTCATCCATCGTTGAATAGCCGAGAGAAGGACCTCTTCTGTCCATCATTATCTAACCAAGAGAAGGACGACTTCCTTCCACCATTATCTAGCCTAGAGAAGGACTTGTTTCTTCCACCATTTTATAGCCGAGAGAATGACTTCTTCCTACCACCATTATACAGCCAAGAGAAGGACGCCTTTCATTCATCATTATACAGCCAAGAGAAGGATGCCATTCATTCCTCATTATACAGCCAAGAGAAGGATGCCATTCATTCCTCATTATACAGCCAAGAGAATGATGACATCCATCAGTATACAGCCAAGAGAAGGACGCCTTTCGTCCATCACTATACAGCCAAGAGAATGATGACATCCATCAGTATACAGCCAAGAGAAGGACGTCTTTCATTCATCATTATACAGTCAAGAGGACGCATTTAATCCACCATTATACAGCCAAGAGAAGGCCTTTCGTCCATCATTATACAGCCTAGAGAATGACGCATTTAATCCACCATTATACAGCCAAAAGAAGGACGCCTTTCGTCCATCATTATACAGCCAAGAGAAGGACGCCTTTCATCCATCATTATACAGCCTAGAGAAGGACGCCTTTCATCCATCATTATACAGCCAAGAGAAGGACGCCTTTAATCCATCATTATACAGCCAAGAGAAGGACGCCTTTAATCCATCATTATACAGCCAAGAGAAGGACGCCTTTAATCCATCATTATACAGCCAAGAGAAGGACGCCTTTAATCCATCATTATACAGCCAAGAGAAGGACGCCTTTCATCCATCATTATACAGCCAAGAGAAGGACGCCTTTCATCCATCATTATACAGCCTAGAGAAGGACGTCTTTCATCCATCATTATACAGCCAAGAGAATGATGCCTTTAATCCATCAGTATACAGCCAAGAGAATGACGCCTTTAATCCACCATTATACAGCCAGGAGAAGGACGTCTTTAATCCACCATTATACAGCCAGGAGAATGACGCATTTAACCCACCATTATACAGCCAAGAGAAGGCCTTAAATCCATCATTATACAGCCAAGAGAAGGATGCCTTTCATTCATCATTATACAGCCAAGAGAAGGATGCCATTCATTCATCATTATACAGCCAAGAGAAGGATGCCATTCATTCATCATTATACAGCCAAGAGAAGGATGCCATTCATTCATCATTATACAGCCAAGAGAAGGATGCCATTCATTCATCATTATACAGCCAAGAGAAGGATGCCATTCATTCATCATTATACAGCCAAGAGAAGGATGCCATTCATTCATCATTATACAGCCAAGAGAAGGATGCCATTCATTCATCATTATACAGCCAAGAGAAGGATGCCATTCATTCATCATTATACAGCCAAGAGAAGGATGCCATTCATTCATCATTATACAGCCAAGAGAAGGACGCCTTTCATTCATCATTATACAGCCAAGAGAAGGATGCCATTCATTCATCATTATACAGCCAAGAGAAGGATGCCATTCATTCATCATTATACAGCCAAGAGAAGGATGCCATTCATTCATCATTATACAGCCAAGAGAAGGATGCCATTCATTCATCATTATACAGCCAAGAGAGGGATGCCATTCATTCATCATTATACAGCCAAGAGAAGGATGCCATTCATTCATCATTATACAGCCAAGAGAAGGATGCCATTCAATCATCATTATACAGCCAAGAGAAGGACGTCTTTAATCCACCATTATACAGCCAAGAGAAGGACACCTTTAATCCACCACTATACAGCCAAGAGAAGGACGCCTTTAATCCACCATTATACAGCCAAGAGAAGGACGCCTTTCATTCATCATTATACAGCCAAGAGGAGGACGCCTTTCATTCATCATTATACAGCCAAGAGAAGGATGCCATTCATTCATCATTATACAGCCAAGAGAAGGACGCCATTCATTCATCATTATACAGCCAAGAGAAGGACGCCTTTCATTCATCATTATACAGCCAAGAGAATGACGCATTTAATCCATCATTATACAGCCAAGAGAAGGACGCCTTTCATCCATCATTATACAGCCTAGAGAAGGACGTCTTTCATCCATCATTATACAGCCAAGAGAATGATGCCTTTAATCCATCAGTATACAGCCAAGAGAATGACGCCTTTAATCCACCATTATACAGCCAGGAGAAGGACGTCTTTAATCCACCATTATACAGCCAGGAGAATGACGCATTTAACCCACCATTATACAGCCAAGAGAAGGCCTTAAATCCATCATTATACAGCCAAGAGAAGGATGCCTTTCATTCATCATTATACAGCCAAGAGAAGGATGCCATTCATTCATCATTATACAGCCAAGAGAAGGATGCCATTCATTCATCATTATACAGCCAAGAGAAGGATGCCATTCATTCATCATTATACAGCCAAGAGAAGGACGCCTTTCATTCATCATTATACAGCCAAGAGAAGGATGCCATTCATTCATCATTATACAGCCAAGAGAAGGATGCCATTCATTCATCATTATACAGCCAAGAGAAGGATGCCATTCATTCATCATTATACAGCCAAGAGAAGGATGCCATTCATTCATCATTATACAGCCAAGAGAAGGATGCCATTCATTCATCATTATACAGCCAAGAGAAGGATGCCATTCATTCATCATTATACAGCCAAGAGAAGGATGCCATTCATTCATCATTATACAGCCAAGAGAAGGATGCCATTCATTCATCATTATACAGCCAAGAGAAGGACGCCTTTCATTCATCATTATACAGCCAAGAGAAGGATGCCATTCATTCATCATTATACAGCCAAGAGAAGGATGCCATTCATTCATCATTATACAGTCAAGAGGACGCATTTAATCCACCATTATACAGCCAAGAGAAGGCCTTTCGTCCATCATTATACAGCCTAGAGAATGACGCATTTAATCCACCATTATACAGCCAAAAGAAGGACGCCTTTCGTCCATCATTATACAGCCAAGAGAAGGACGCCTTTCATCCATCATTATACAGCCTAGAGAAGGACGCCTTTCATCCATCATTATACAGCCAAGAGAAGGACGCCTTTCATTCATCATTATACAGCCAAGAGAAGGATGCCATTCATCATTATACAGCCAAGAGAAGGATGCCATTCATTCATCATTATACAGCAAGAGGACGCATTTAATCACATTATACAGCCAAGAGAAGGCCTTTCGTCCATCATTATACAGCCTAGAGAATGACGCATTTAATCCACCATTATACAGCCAAAAGAAGGACGCCTTTCGTCCATCATTATACAGCCAAGAGAAGGACGCCTTTCATCCATCATTATACAGCCTAGAGAAGGACGCCTTTCATCCATCATTATACAGCCAAGAGAAGGACGCCTTTCATTCATCATTATACAGCCAAGAGAAGGATGCCATTCATTCATCATTATACAGCCAAGAGAAGGACGCCATTCATTCATCATTATACAGCCAAGAGAAGGACGCCTTTCATTCATCATTATACAGCCAAGAGAATGACGCATTTAATCCATCATTATACAGCCAAGAGAAGGACGCCTTTCATCCATCATTATACAGCCTAGAGAAGGACGTCTTTCATCCATCATTATACAGCCAAGAGAATGATGCCTTTAATCCATCAGTATACAGCCAAGAGAATGACGCCTTTAATCCACCATTATACAGCCAGGAGAAGGACGTCTTTAATCCACCATTATACAGAGCCAAGAGAAGGATGCCATTCATTCATCATTATACAGCCAAGAGAAGGATGCCATTCATTCATCATTATACAGCCAAGAGAAGGATGCCATTCATTCATCATTATACAGCCAAGAGAAGGATGCCATTCATTCATCATTATACAGCCAAGAGAAGGACGCCTTTCATTCATCATTATACAGCCAAGAGAAGGATGCCATTCATTCATCATTATACAGCCAAGAGAAGGATGCCATTCATTCATCATTATACAGTCAAGAGGACGCATTTAATCCACCATTATACAGCCAAGAGAAGGCCTTTCGTCCATCATTATACAGCCTAGAGAATGACGCATTTAATCCACCATTATACAGCCAAAAGAAGGACGCCTTTCGTCCATCATTATACAGCCAAGAGAAGGACGCCTTTCATCCATCATTATACAGCCTAGAGAAGGACGCCTTTCATCCATCATTATACAGCCAAGAGAAGGACGCCTTTAATCCATCATTATACAGCCAAGAGAAGGACGCCTTTAATCCATCATTATACAGCCAAGAGAAGGACGCCTTTAATCCATCATTATACAGCCAAGAGAAGGACGCCTTTCATCCATCATTATACAGCCAAGAGAAGGACGCCTTTCATCCATCATTATACAGCCTAGAGAAGGACGTCTTTCATCCATCATTATACAGCCAAGAGAATGATGCCTTTAATCCATCAGTATACAGCCAAGAGAATGACGCCTTTAATCCACCATTATACAGCCAGGAGAAGGACGTCTTTAATCCACCATTATACAGCCAGGAGAATGACGCATTTAACCCACCATTATACAGCCAAGAGAAGGCCTTAAATCCATCATTATACAGCCAAGAGAAGGATGCCTTTCATTCATCATTATACAGCCAAGAGAAGGATGCCATTCATTCATCATTATACAGCCAAGAGAAGGATGCCATTCATTCATCATTATACAGCCAAGAGAAGGATGCCATTCATTCATCATTATACAGCCAAGAGAAGGATGCCATTCATTCATCATTATACAGCCAAGAGAAGGATGCCATTCATTCATCATTATACAGCCAAGAGAAGGATGCCATTCATTCATCATTATACAGCCAAGAGAAGGATGCCATTCATTCATCATTATACAGCCAAGAGAAGGATGCCATTCATTCATCATTATACAGCCAAGAGAAGGATGCCATTCATTCATCATTATACAGCCAAGAGAAGGACGCCTTTCATTCATCATTATACAGCCAAGAGAAGGATGCCATTCATTCATCATTATACAGCCAAGAGAAGGATGCCATTCATTCATCATTATACAGCCAAGAGAAGGATGCCATTCATTCATCATTATACAGCCAAGAGAAGGATGCCATTCATTCATCATTATACAGCCAAGAGAAGGATGCCTTTCATTCATCATTATACAGCCAAGAGAAGGACGCCTTTAATCCACCATTATACAGCCAGGAGAAGGACGTCTTTAATCCACCATTATACAGCCAAGAGAATGACGCATTTAATCCACCATTATACAGCCAAGAGAAGGCCTTAAATCCATCATTATACAGCCAAGAGAAGGATGCCTTTCATTCATCATTATACAGCCAAGAGAAGGATGCCATTCATTCATCATTATACAGCCAAGAGAAGGATGCCATTCATTCATCATTATACAGCCAAGAGAAGGATGCCATTCATTCATCATTATACAGCCAAGAAGGACGCCTTTCATTCATCATTATACAGCCAAGAGAAGGATGCCATTCATTCATCATTATACAGCCAAGAGAAGGATGCCATTCATTCATCATTATACAGCCAAGAGAAGGACGCCTTTCATTCATCATTATACAGCCAAGAGAAGGATGCCATTCATTCATCATTATACAGCCAAGAGAAGGATGCCATTCATTCATCATTATACAGCCAAGAGAAGGATGCCTTTCATTCATCATTATACAGCCAAGAGAAGGATGCCATTCATTCATCATTATACAGCCAAGAGAAGGATGCCATTCATTCATCATTATACAGCCAAGAGAAGGACGCCTTTCATTCATCATTATACAGCCAAGAGAAGGATGCCATTCATTCATCATATACAGCCAAGAGAAGGATGCCATTCATTCATCATTATACAGCCAAGAGAAGGATGCCATTCATTCATCATTATACAGCCAAGAGAAGGATGCCATTCATTCATCATTATACAGCCAAGAGAAGGATGCCATTCATTCATCATTATACAGCCAAGAGAAGGACGCCTTTCATTCATCATTATACAGCCAAGAGAAGGACGCCTTTAATCCACCATTATACAGCCAAGAGAAGGACACCTTTAATCCACCACTATACAGCCAAGAGAAGGATGCCATTCATTCATCATTATACAGCCAAGAGAAGGATGCCTTCATTCATCATTATACAGCCAAGAGAAGGATGCCATTATTCATCATTATACAGCCAAGAGAAGGAGCCATCTTCATCATTATACAGCCAGAGAAGAGCATCATCATATACAGCCAAGAGAAGGACGCCTTTCGTCCATCACTATACAGCCAAGAGAATGATGACATCCACCATTATACAGCCAAGAGGAGGACGCCTTTCATTCATCATTATACAGCCAAGAGAAGGACGCCTTTAATCCACCACTATACAGCCAAGAGAAGGACGCCTTTAATCCACCACTATACAGCCAAGAGAAGGACGCCTTTAATCCACCATTATACAGCCAAGAGAAGGACGCCTTTCATTCATCATTATACAGCCAAGAGAAGGACGCCTTTAATCCACCATTATACAGCCAAGAGAAGGACGCCTTTAATCCACCATTATACAGGCAAGAGAAGGACACCTTTAATCCACCACTATACAGCCAAGAGAAGGACGCCTTTAATCCACCATTATACCGCCACGAGAAGGACGCCTTTAATCCACCAGTATACAGGCAAGAGAAGGACGCCTTTAATCCACCAGTATACAGGCAAGAGAAGGACGCCTTTAATCCACAAATATACAGCCAAGAGAAGGACGCCTTTAATCCACCATTATATTGCCGACGTATCCTGAATAAATCTCAAATACAAAAGTGTTAGGTTTTCATTCTAAACGCATGCAACTTTAAAAACCACATGTTTCCAACGTTAGGAAATTTCCACAGAATGCGTTGCGAAATGCACATAATTTATTACGTATTTGTGGTAATCATTCGTACACGTGTTTCTTTCATAATATACATAGATGACGAAATAGTTTTAAATAAACAGAATTAATCAGTTAACTATACTGTATGGTTTTGAGCTGTAATGGTAACTTATATGGAGGATGCGAACACTCGGAAGAGGCCTATTAACGAGGCGGCATCATACTTCAACATATTCATCATCATCCTGTATGTACAGTCAAACGCAGGCAGACAATTGCATAGATACGTCCCTGTACCCCCTGGCCATTGTACGGGGCGTTTTCTAATCAACCAATCGGACCCCAGTGTTCACATTTCAACACAATTTACCACGAAACATTTTTTTAAAATAAAATACTAAAAACAATCCGTCGATTGAAAGAATTTTATTAAAACTACAATGTACTATAATGAGATGAGAGTCCCTGCTTTGGCGGATCAGTAGTTCAATGGTTAACACATTGCACTGGCCAATCTAGGGATCGCAGATTCGATACCCCGTCTGACCCTAATAATATTAACTGTCTTTCAGATGGGACTTTATACCGATATCTCGTGTCGGTGCTTCACACTATGTATGTAAAAGAACCAGAGGATACTCTGGACTGTGTATCTGTCTGTAGCATTGAACTATCCTCCAACATCTAAAATGACTCTTCATGTAGCGTATCTCATATGGGCAAGTGATAGCGACGATAAATAACACCATAAAAACACGATTCGTGGATCTAAAATTATCAGGGGTGCAGGGGGCAATGGTGCGATCAGCTGCATGTTCAGACAGGTCATGTGTATGCCAATCTGAAAAATGCAACATGAGTCACGTTGTAGGATATTCATTTACAAGCAATGCAATACTTATTCACTTAAAATTAAATTTATCTGAACTAATTAACCATTTCAAACATATGTACGTACACTTTATGACTGCTGGTGATAACTACATCGTATACGAGTTTGTAATTGGAAACGTTGTGGTATTTACAATATAACATTGAATAGCCAATTCACGTACTTATTGTTTTATATTCTAATTAATATTAATTATGCTCGTAATTTAACAGCAAAATGTGTTTTGCGCATTAATACTGTCCATAATTATACAGAAACTATCGCCGACAGCGTTAGGCAGCCGATTGCATATTATATATACCACAGGACACCCCCCTCTATCGTTTTTTTAATAGATGGGGGTGTCCTAGGATAGAAGTACGAGACCATTGGTGGCTTATGGATAACATTCCAAGTTCCTGTGTATATACGCACCATGTTGCCCCACTATGTGGCTCGAGTTACATCCCCTGACATTTCGTTGTGTGTTTTTACGTTTATTTATCGTCGCTACCGGTTGCCCATATGAGCGACGCCTCCTGAAGAGATTAGTCATTTTAGATTTTGGAGGATAGTGCATGATACAGACAGAGACCCATTCCAGAATATCCTCTGGTTCTTTTACGTGCACGGTGTTAAGCACCGACACGAGACCTCGGTTTAACGTCCCGTCTGAAAGACTGTTAATTTTATTAGGATCAGACGGGGGATCGAACCTGCGATCCCTGGATTACCAGTCCAGCGTGTTACCACTGGACTACATATCCGTCTGTAGGACATTTCGTTCACAGATATTAGGCTATAAGTAATGTTAATGACGTGATAATAACGTATGTGTGGAGTAAATGGTTAATTAAATAACATCTGAAAAGAAGATGGCTTAAAATAACGTCGATTGTACTATAGAAATATACTAGGTATTGCAGCAGCCATCTTTATCTGGGGGTGTATGCGAAGTTTCAAAGCAAATAACGTTGACGAGCTTTGAGAAATGATCATGTTTTAATTGTGTTTGACATCTAAATAATTTCTGAAATCTGACTATGTGTGGCTAAATGTGTTGTTCAAGATCACTTGTAGGGTTTGGACTTACTATGGATGTAAAGATTTAGTCCACGGATGTGTATGCATATAGATAGACTCCATTTCTGAAGAGCATAACATATTTACAAATCATTATTAATATGTATGGATTTTATATTTCACATACACCACAATGCGCGAATTCAAAACTCGACTTAATTGAAAATGTTCAAAATCATGTAAATCGCAAAATAAAATGTTCGCGATATTTGTGTTTTACAATAGTTAGATGTGTTTACTTCTTGGAATTTGTTACAGTCATTGTATACTATAATCCCTCCGGTATGACGTATCTGTGGTATAAACCACAAACAACATAGCGCTTATTTATGTATTGTACATGGTCAGGGTTGAGGATACAGGCTAGGTCGAACTAGTATGGAACAAGGTAAAACACAACACATGATTTGAATGAAAATAGGGCATTTATTTTAATGCCGTAAAACCGTAGAGTTAAATGAAACAAACAGTATGTAATACAACGAATGTTTTACCGAAATGACATATCTGGGTGGCCAAAAAACCGCCACTCAGATTAATTAACATAGTATGAATACGGCTGTAATGCCTTGACATATATGTACATGTATCAGATATCAATCAGGCCCGTCGCTGGGCATACGCAAGTACGCACGTACGTATCATTGGTCTCAGGAAATGAAAAGTCCAAAAATGCCATACAACCGCAGGGGGTAGTAGGGATACATGGGCGCCGTGGTGTGTGGAGTGGTGGAACAATTGAGCCCATTGCAAATATGGTGCATCTTGAAATTTAGTGTGTGCTATTTTACGTGCTTGTTTAATTGATAAGGGCGATAGATCATGTATATTATGTATATTACATGTATATATATATATATATTATTACATTGTCGTAAGAACTTTAGTCCTGCAATTGTATGTTACAAAATGCATTGATGCAGGAAATTGCATCATTTCAAAAAATCTCAAGGGGGGCATGCCCCCGGACCCCCTAGCGTACTAGCTCACTATGCTCACTCGACAAACAAGCATATTTGGCCGTGCGTATCATCAAAATAGCTCCAGCGACGACCCTGTCAATGTATATTGTACACTAACTAGCAAAGTGATTACTAACTAGCAAAGTGATTACTCTAACAGATCCATGATGAAAATGTGTGAAATGATTTAACACTAACTCAGAGTTTATTGGCATTAAACACAATTGTTCGTCGCCTATACAACATGTACGACGGACAGTACATAATATACAATTACAATATAATACATGAGAAAAGCATGAAAACAAAATTAAAATTAATGGGTATCGTAGTTTGAAAATATATAATAAATATACATACGTAAATGTGTTCATTGACAACTACCCTCTAATAACAGATGCTTGGTAAATATATTTTGATAATTTGTTTATAATACTACTTTGTGAACATTGTAACAATGACTTAAACTTATTCAAGTTAGGCCAATGACAATAATAATGTGGTAAACAGTTGTTTCTTACTTCTGTATAGAATGGACATACTAATAAAAAGTGATATTCAGTTTCAATACAATTCATATTGCATTTCGTACAAATTCTCTGGTTTCTATCAATATTTCTATGACGACCTTCTTCTATGAGTAAATTATGAGCAGAACATCGAAATCTAGACAAGTTAATTCTATAACTAACATTTTTAACACAGGATAAATACTTTTCTGGTTGGAAATATGTTTTAAACATGCAATAGGTTTCAAGTTTAGGTAGATTTCTAAGGTCTGAGAACCACTGCTGTAGATATTGATCATGTATACACTTTATTACACTCTGTATGTGTACATTTGTTACAACTGCACTATTCCATAAATAGGAAAACCCTAGGTTGTCTAAGAGTGTTTTAACATCGTTTGACCATTTATTTATATAATTACCATTCATATCACGCATATTATACAATTTATACACAAGACAATTTGGACATTTAGATATTTTATACCAATATCTAACTATTCTAACCTTACGAATTACAGATAATGGAACACGTCCAAACTCGCCATATACTGTTGCATTTGTTGTCTGCTGTCGCACTTGTAATATTTGTTTAAGAAATTTTAAATGCAAACGTTCGACGTCAGGAGCTTTATGGAAACCCCATACTTCACATCCATAGTTTAGAATTGAGGCGATCATGGAGTCAAATAACTTAACTTTTTCCGACAATTCAAAAGATAAAACATCAAACAAGGAATTAAGAGAAAACAAAGCTCTCATTGCTTGCTGTGAAAGCGCTTTTTGTGTTTGGTAAAAACTACCATTAGCAGATAATGTTACACCTAGGTATGTGAATTTTGTAACAATATTTAACTTGTAATTATTATATGACACTACAATATGTTCAGGTCTGTTGCCCTTTTTAAACACCATAACAACAGTTTTATCAATATTTACACTAATGTCCCAATTGTTGCAATACATATGTAGATTATTTAACAAACGTTGTAAACCTTCTTTAGAATAAGACATTAGAACAGTATCATCAGCAAATAATAATAACAACATACGAAGTTCATCAATACTAACGGTGTCTATTGTATTATCGTAAATTGACTGGTACATATCGTTGATAAAGAATAGAAATAGCAAAGGTGATAATGGTTCGCCTTGCTTTACACCTTTGACACAGTCAAAATTGTCAGTGTAAGTTCCATTAATACGTACACATGATTTTACACTCTCGTATATTTTTTGCAACATATTAACTAATTTAGTTGAAGCTCCATACTGTAATAGCTTAAACCAAATACCGTTTCTGTACACTACATCGAAAGCTTTACGAAAATCAACGAAAGCACAATAAAGTTTCTTCTTTTCTAGACAAATAACTTTGTCTATAATCGAGGTTAAAATAAAAATACAATCTACAGTGTTTTTGTCTTTACGAAAACCAAACTGAAAATCTGATAAGAGTTCATTTGCCTCAGCCCATTTTCGAAGACGTGTATCCAGCACAATTGAAAATATTTTCGAAAAAATACTGGTAAGCGTAATACCCCTATAATTATTTACATTATTTAGATCTCCTTTCTTAGGAACAGGAACAATGACACCTCTGGTCCAACTAACTGGATACATACAATTTATATACATGTGGTTAAAAAGCTTACATAATAATGGCGCCAGTGTATCTTTGCATTCAATAAACATGTCAGGAGTTAAGCAATCAATACCTCCACTTTTACCTTGCTTTAGTGCAGATATTGCTTTATAAATTTCATCAACGGTAAACAAATTATCAAGTTGATCGACGGTAATTAAATTATTATTTAACAAATCATTGTCAACATCATTATTTAGAGAAATCAGTATTATCTGAAAAAACATTCTTAAAATGTTTAAGAAAGTTATCTGAACTTATAGTGCTTCCTTTTTTCTTATTTGATTTTAATTTTCTTATTTCTTTCCAAAATTGATGTGGTTGTGACGAAGCTAAGCTATGCATATTATTTCTTTGTTTGGCCTTAAAAATACCACGGGCTTTTCGTAACAATCTACAAGACAAATGTATACAAAACAAATGTAACCCCGGCCATGTACCTTTAACAGTTTGAGGTGGAGGAGTTGGAGGAGGTGTATATTTAGAGAGAAAAAAATTGGCGTGATTTCCCCCCCGCCAAACTAGAACAAAGAGAAAGCCAATACGCCTCGCGATTGGCTGATCACGTCACATGTTATATCTATGCAATATTATTGGCTGAAGTGTTAATTAATGTGCAACACTAAAATCCATGAAATTGTGCCGTAATCTTCCGGACAAAATTAGATGTACCTTGACATAAATATTTTTATGTGTGCATAAAATTTTATTTACATGGTCAGGGTTGAGGATACAGGCTAGGTCGAACTAGTATGGAACAAGGTAAAACACAATACATGATTTGAATGAAAATAGGGCATTTATTTTAATGCCGTAAAACCGTAGAGTTAAATGAAACAAACAGTATGTAATACAACGAATGTTTTACCGAAATGACATATCTGGGTGGCCAAAAAACCGCGCGCGATATTGGTGTTTTACAATAGTTAGATGTGTTTACATCTTGGAATTTGTTACAGTCATTGTATACTATAATCCCTCCGGTATGACGTATCTGTGGTATAAACCACAAACAACATAGCGCTTATATATAAGACCGAGAACACTGCATTGATGTATAATAATAACTTGTTAACATAAAATATGATGTACCGTATGTGTGTATACCTTGTTGTTGCGATGATCGTTGTTGATATACATGAGGTGCAATCCTTTCGGAACATTTTTGAAATATGTGAGTAGATTTATAACAGTTATGGTTTCGTTAATTACTTAGTGGGTGTTTTATTTATTGTTGGGGCGTATATATTAAACTTTGTTTATCTGAGAACGATTGCCGAACCAAGATTTAGCATAGATCTGTGCTGTTCTATATTAATCACTCTCGTCGAGACGGGTTAAACTATATATGTGGTAATTGATTAAAGCGACATTAAATCGCAAAAAGTAATACAATGTATTTTTCACGTATAAATGCATTGATACTACAAATCTTCCGAATACATTCGAACACTAACATTGAATCAATAAACAGTGTTTTTGTGGTCTACAAACTTTCAAAATTGAAAGTAAGATGTCATATAGCGGTCATCCATACTCCTGCATTGGCGTTTGTTTGTTATCGGAGTCAATACTAAATGCGAGGTAATGTCGTTTAGAGATAATTTAACTGAGATTAGTCTACAAATAAATATACATAGGCACACATGTGAGATATAACGGTAAATATGTACCATAAATCGTGTTATTCAGGATACACGCATTGTATTACGCTTGGATGTCGACCGTATTTACATAATTTTGTTATATGTCAACAAACCGCGTATACGACGTTTGTTTATTAGTTGAAATACTCAGTTGTTGAGGCAAAAGGTTGGGGGGAAATTATACCGTATAATAGGAAAATACATTCTGTAGAAATGTGCGTTTTCGTTGATGTAGTGCCGCTTTAATTGTGAGTTTCATCAAATTGAGAAATAGAAATATAATTCTAGTGTTTCTTTAGTAAACCACTAATTTACACAGCAATTTGTGCTTTTATTAATATATGAATATAAATTTATATTTTTCATTTATCTTATTTATATGTCCATAAAAGGTGTCTCATAAGTCAGAAATGACTGACCTTTCAATAGGGCTGACACTATAATAAACATCAGTATAACATCAGACACTGTACCAGTCACATCCGGAGTACCCCAGGGCACTGTCATTGGGGCCTATCCCCTTTCTTATCTATATAAATGACTTCCCTGAATACCTCAATCACAGTACCCTTAGACTATTCGCAGATGACAGCATTATATATAAAGAAATTAACAACACGTCTGATGCAAAAAACTCTTACAATCTGACCTAGAAGCTGCTGGTAGATGGGAGCAGGACTGGCTCATGAATTTTCACCCTGATAAATGTAATGTTCTAATTGTCACACAAAAAAGAAACCAAATTAAATTTACATACAAACTTCACAACCACCCCCTTGAAATTGTTGAACATGCAAAATATTTAGGCCTCACTTTACAGATTAACTTAAAATGGGATAAGCATATAAACTCTATAACAAGCAAAGCTAATCAGTCACTAGGATTCCTCCGCAGAAATTTAAAAATCAACTCTACCAAAGTAAAAGACCATGCTTATAAAGCCCTCGTCAGACCCAAACTAGAATACTCCTCTTCTGTTTGGGACCCACATACCAAAAGCCAAATTAGTCAAATTGAAAAAGTACAATGCCGTGCAGCCCGCTATACATCCAACCGCTACCACAATACAAGTTCTGTAACTGACATGCTCAATACCCTCAACTGGCCCACCTTGGAAATTCGAAGAATCCGTACCAGACTCATCATGTTTTATAAGATCATACACCACGTAGTTGCCATCCAACCACCCTGTAATCTAATTATTCCTTCAGACCCCAGAACCAGGCACAGTAACACCTATACCTACAAACATATTCACGCAGCTAAAGACTCGTACAAATACTCTTTCTATCATAGAGCCGTCACTCAGTGGAACATGCTACCGCCCACCATATATGCCGCATACACAGTGGACGCCTTCAAGGCCCTGATCCCTGTGTCTGTCCTCACCCCAATATAGTTTGCATAAATTGCCACAATTATGTACATAGTTTTATAAAAAAACACTTAAAAAATATATCTAAAAATATGTCTATTCACTGTATCCTTTCTAATGAGCACTTTCTGATCAAGCACTTAACTAACACTTGTTATTACGGCGCCAGCACCTAATCTTCATAAGTGAAGGAGTGCTGTTTAAACAAAGAAGAAGAACACACGCTTTATTTTACTTTATATGAATAATGTATTAATAAATAATGGAATTACGTTTGGTTATAGAACAGTTGTATATCATGATATTCGCTATTTTGACCGATTGCATAGTAAGAAACTATTCAATATAAACACACCAGATAGTCCAAACAACGTGCTCTTTATGGTTGCAATTAGGAATATAAATTTGATAAATGGTTATGATTACATATATACCGTTAATAAGATAGATAGATAATTTTATTCTGGTAAAAATAGAATAATAAATAGTGTGTGTGTCAAATATATGTCGTAAACATGCGTTGTTAATCAATCAATTAATCTTGTTTTGTTTTTGTTTCTATTTGTGGCCGTCGTAGAATGCCGCAGTTGTTTTCATTATAAATCTGTTATCGACGTGATACCAAGGTGGTGGTGTCGTTATGCTGTTTTGTTTTTTACGCTTATTTATCGTCGATACCGGTTGCCCATATGAGCGACGCCTCCTGAATATATTAGTCATTTTAGATTGTGGAGGATAGTGCAATGATACAGATAGAGACCCATTCCAGAATCTCCTCTGGTTCTTTTACGTGCACGGTGTAAAGCACCGACACGAGACCTCGGTTTAACGTCCCATCTGAAAGACTGTTAATTTTATTAGGGTCAGACGGGGGATCGACCCTGCGATCCCTGGATTACCAGTCCAGCGTGTTACCACTGGGCTATAGATCCGTCTGTGTCGTTATGCATTGTGTGTTTTACGTTTATATATCGTCGCTAACGGTTGCCCATATGAGCGACGCCTCCTGAACAGATTAGTGATTTTAGATTTTTGAAGGATATTGCAATTATACAGACAAAGACCCATTTCAGAGTCACCTCTCGTTCTTTTACGTGCACGATGTACAGCACCGACACGAGACCTCGGGTTAATGTCCCATCTGAAAGACTGTTAATTTTATTAGGGTCAGGCGGGGGGGGTCGAACCTGCGATCCCTGGATTACCAGCTCAGCGTGTTACCACTGGACGACAGTCTCGTCTGTGTCGTTATGCAAGATGGATTCCACCAATTTAATGTTGTAAAAATTTAAATCACAATCAAGTATAATATTACGATGTAGATCGCTTCATCAGCGGTATTTCTGCATCCATGTTTGATGTCAGATTTGTTATCACAGAAGCATGCGACCTCACACTAGCAGTGCGAATTCGAAACCTGGCTTATACCACAGGAACTTGAAATAGCTACAACTTAAGTTGCTATTGTAGATCACACGTCACAGAACGTAGATGTGCCCTCTGATCAGACTAAGCATTTACAATGTACATGTATATGCTGTTTGGTATTCGGATAATGGAGCTAAACACTACACATATCATGATCAGACGCGGCGCTATGCTGCGGATGATTTGGATCTTAGTTGTTTATAATAATGTGGTTACGGTAGCTGACTTCCAATTTATTCAACATGTTAAGGGTTAAAATTCAAAGCAGCGTTATGTGTGCAGTATTACGGTCGTAAAACGTCATCCTTGCTTATTGTTGGTGTTGTTATTACACTAAATATGACAGTGTGTTAGACCTCAGTATGACCTCATTATGACGAGTTGGATGAAGAGCAAGAAGAATATCATCATTGCACAACCGTTTGTTTGTCATAGACATGTCAGAGGTTAGCACGTTTGATTGTGAATCCATGGAGCGCAGGTTCGACCCCCCCTACCCCGTCTGACTCTAGTACGTCTCCACGGCCTAGTGATTATTTAGGTGTCCGCATACGGAGCGGGACGTCGATGGTTCGGCCTCATCATGGGCCCATTCTGGTATGGCCATGGAGATCCGACAGCTAGTTAAATAGTGTTTACCGATTGCCTGGTGCCTGGTCTACAAGGATAGGATTCGGGAGCCCTGTATCGTGCATTATCCTCCAAAAATAAGACTAATAATGTAATATACTTCTGAAGGCATCGCCCCGATTAACCAGCGGGCGACGATAGATAAACACATTAAAAAACCAAGCTTGTTTTTTAGTTTATACAAATTTATTTTAGCTCGATTGCGGCTTGATTTTCGCGGTGCCATGATCCGATTTGCTGTGATGTCGCTGTAGAGGTCAGAATTCCAAACTAGATTGATGCTTGTCTAGTGTTAGACATAATTATAGTTTAGCTCAATACGTGTTTAACTCTTTCAACGCCGAATAAATTCAGAGCATGTGCAAACAACATAGATCCAGATCAGCCGCGTCTAATCAGGATCTATGTTGTTTGCTATTCGGACAGGTGCTTCAGCTCCACTGTCTGAAGAGCAATCAGCAAATAGCCTGATAAGATGGCATGTTCTGTTCTGTCTGATCGGGTTCTCTACTTTTTTTACAAAGTCGCTTTTATGCGACATTGGCGGTGAAAGAGTTAATTAAAACTATGCCAGATAAACAACTAGGTTACGCAGTATGCGTCTGTTTGTTACAGCTTGTCCCATGGGATGTCGCAAATCGACGTGCTATATTGGAACGGGATGTTCAGATTGTCAATCCGATTATTGTGTATCATTTGGGTAAGTAACTTTCAAGAATTTAAATAATGTATACACACAATATGTTAAATCAACCGTGTCCCCACGTGATGATTGTGCTACACTATATGAGTCAATATACATGCATCTGTAGTCCAGTGGTAACACGTTGGACTGGTAATCCAGGGATCGCAGGTTCGATTCCCCGTCTGACCCTAATAAAATTAACAGTCTTTCATTTGGGACTTTAAACCGAGGTCTTGTGTCGTTACTTTACATCGTGCACGTAAAAGAACCACCTCTGGAATGGGTCTCTGTCTGTATCATTGCACTACCCTCTAAAATGACTAATCTCTTCAGGAGGCGTCGCTCATATGGGTAACCGGTAGCGACGATAAATAAACGTAAAACACACATTTAAGCTGATGAATCTGTAGTCCAGTGGTTAACACGTTGGACTGGTTCGATACCTTGTATTTCATATGGGACTTTAAACCGAGGTATCGTGTCAGTGATTTACACCGTGCATGTAAAAGAACCAGAGTAGATTCTGGAATGGGTCTCTGTCTGTATCATTGCACTATCCTCCAAAAATCTAAAATGACTAATCTCTTCAGGAGGCGTAGCTCATATGGGCAACCGGTAGCGACGATAAATAAACGTAAAACACGCTGACGGTCACGGGTTCGAGCCCCGCTCAGACCGTGTCTCATTTCTCTGAAACAGTTGGCAGTTTCTACGGAGGTTGGTGCACCAAGTATTGGTTAACCGTTGGAGGCTGCCCAGGAAAGGTGTTGTTAGGTAAGCTGCCTGTCTCTCAAATTAACAACATGTAGCCACGTTAAACTTAAATTTTAAAAAATCAATCTTCTGTTTAAAGATTACCACCGGCCTCTACTATACCCATCACTGTTGTAAGATAGATAGTGGTACTTAGTGAAGAAAATAGCAGAACTTTGCTGCCAAATGGACACACCCTAGCGTAGCACTGGCGTGTCGAATTCTTTCACGAGACGAGGGTATCCATCTGACTTGTACGACGTCGGTGGTCCTACTTCTTCCACCAATACTAGCGACAGAGTCGCCATATAACCTAACCCGACCTAACCCGACGGTGCGGCATTAAACCCCCCCAACACAAAACAAAATATCTCGCACCTTCCATCAATGCTGTATGTATGTTCCTTTAATGTCAAACCCCTCGCGGGGACTTAGACATGTTTTCCTGGGGAGGCTCAGCCGACCTAAGCGATTAACCAGTACTAAGCAATGTGTGTGAGGTGCCTTGCTCAATGACACTACATACGTGGCCTGACCGAGTATTGAACCCGGGACCGTTCGATTCCAAATCCGACGCTCTACCACTGGACCACGGACGCCAAATGATACAGTGGTCAATCATAGCGATTGTTGCATAGCATATGACAGCGGAAGTTGTCCCCCTTTGCATGGCATAAATCACAATAGCTACAGAACGAAATGTAAATAAAGTTTAATAAACGAATCTCTCAGTGGAAAGATCATCTTACTAAGCTTAAGCGGGTGTATGTAAATTATTTCAATATATATATCTGTAAATAGTGATGGTAGTTTTGCCCACGAATTGCGACGAGCCGAATAAAATAGTCCGTGTGGCTCAGAAAGTTCCAACTAAACATTTTGAGGGTTAACGATTCAGATCAGCGACGACATGTATACACAGTATTTCTCGCCCACACTGTTCGCCGGCGGTGAGGGTAAATAAACTCAATCAGTATCATGATCAACACATGCTTAATTCCAGTCCTGATGTTCCAGTACATGTATACAATTTCCTAACAACTAGCTGTAGCCTAACTCTTTCTATAGTACACAATTTCCTAACATCTAGCTGTAGCCTAACTCTTTCTATAGTATACAATTTCCTAACATCTAGCTGTAGCCTAACTCTTTCTATAGTACACAATTTCCTAACATCTAGCTGTAGCCTAACTGTTTCTATAGTACACAATTTCCTAACATCTAGCTGTAGCCTAACTCTTTCTATAGTATACAATTTCCTAACATCTAGCTGTAGCCTAACTCTTTCTATAGTACACAATTTCCTAACATCTAGCTGTAGCCTAACTGTTTCTATAGTACACAATTTCCTAACATCTAGCTGTAGCCTAACTCTTTCTATAGTATACAATTTCCTAACATCTAGCTGTAGCCTAACTCTTTCTATAGTACACAATTTCCTAACATCTAGCTGTAGCCTAACTGTTTCTATAGTACACAATTTCCTAACATCTAGCTGTAGCCTAACTCTTTCTATAGTATACAATTTCCTAACATCTAGCTGTAGCCTAACTCTTTCTATAGTACACAATTTCCTAACATCTAGCTGTAGCCTAACTCTTTCTATAGTACACAATTTCCTAACATCTAGCTGTAGCCTAACTCTTTCTATAGTACACAATTTCCTAACAACTAGCTGTAGCCTAACTCTTTCTATAGTACACAATTTCCTAACATCTAGCTGTAGCCTAACTCTTTCTATAGTACACAATTTCCTAACATCTAGCTGTAGCCTAACTCTTTCTATAGTACACAATTTCCTAACATCTAGCTGTAGCCTAACTCTTTCTATAGTACACAATTTCCTAACAACTAGCTGTAGCCTAACCCTTTCTATAATACACAATTTCCTAACATCTAGATGTAGCCTAACTCTTTCTATAGTACACAATTTCCTAGCAACTAGCTGTAGCCTAACTCTTTCTATAGTACACAATTTCCTAACATCTATATGTAGCCTAACTCTTTCTATAGTACACAATTTCCTAACATCTAGCTGTAGCCTAACTCTTTCTATAGTACACAATTTCCTAACATCTATATGTAGCCTAACTCTTTCTATAGTACACAATTTCCTAACATCTAGCTGTAGCCTAACCCTTTCTATAGTACACAATTTCCTAACATCTAGATGTAGCCTAACTCTTTCTATAGTACACAATTTCCTAACATCTATATGTAGCCTAACTCTTTCTATAGTACACAATTTCCTAGCATCTAGCTGTAGCCTAACCCTTTCTATGGTACACAATTTCCTAACATCTAGCCGTAGCCTAACCCTTTCTATAGTACACAATTTCCTAACATCTACCTGTAGCCTAACTCTTTCTATAGTACACAATTTCCTAGCATCTAGCTGTAGCCTAACTCTTTCTATAATGGATTCGTAATATAATTTTATTTGTTGAGGCTGCATGACACTACAATAAGACATATTACCACCTTCCCCCAACATGCCGACCCGACCCTCTTTGTACCACCCAACAATGACCACGTATGTTTGGTCTCTTTTTAAGCAGGATTGACAATAATTATAAATTTGACTACTGTATTCCATCATCCATATATTTTAATAATATTTAGCCATTTAGCTCTCTATCCGTCGAGGTGTGTATGGTGGCGGCGGTGTTGGTGGCGGCGGTGGTGGTGGCTTCGGCGGCGGTAGAGGCGGTGGTGGTGTAGTGAGGGATTGTTGGAACCCTGACTTGACTCTTTCATTTATTATTTTATCTAAGACAGTTCAATATTTGTGTAATATTTAGTGGATTTTGAAACATACATATTTAAACTTGCATTGCAGGAGAATTGGCAGAAACCGAGCTCCATTCTGCACGCTTCAATGTGGAAGGGGTAAAGCTTGCGTACGTACAGGATTTATGAATGTGTGCCAGAACATCCCTACAACGAGAAGGCCATTTGGTTGACTATCCCAGTCAAATAACATGCCAATGAATCTTAAAATTAGTAATTAACTTTTAACAGCATTTATATATATATATATTGCCATGGTTAAATAAGCTGCTGTGTTTTGTCACTATTTCCACGTCGCTTAATGTTCGAACCAGCCATGATACTCTGTTACACCGGTCCGTATTTGTACCATCTCATTGTTCTTGATCACAAATTCGTTTTATGTGTTTTACGTTTATTTATCGTCGCTACCGGTTGCCCATATGAGCAACGTCTCCAGAAGAGATTAGTCATTTTAGATTTGTGGAGGATAGTGCAGTGATACAGACAGATACCCATTCCAGAGTCTCCTCTGGTTCTTTTACGTGCACGGTGTAAAGCACCAACACGAGACCTCGGTTTAAAGTCACATCTGAAAGACTGTTAATTTATTAGCGACGATAAATAAACGTAAAACACAAACACATTGTTAGCTCGACTATAGGCATTAGCATCACGTTCCAATGCGAGACAGATTTATTCATATTCCTGTTAAACTATATGCGAGTGTTACGTAATTGTACCAGTATAATAAAACACGCTGAAAATTATGTATCGCCAACCGTCTTGTTTTCGTTCCTCGCCGGTTTTCGAATTTATTTGCGAATGACGTCACAGCTGTCAGTAGCATGTGCGTTTTACATTTATTTATCGTCGCTACCAGTTGCCCATATATGAGTGACGCCTCCTGAAGAGATTGGTCATTCTAGAGTTTGGAGGATAGTGCAATGATACAGAATCTCCTCTGGTCCTTTTACGTGCACGGTGTAAAGCACCGACACGAGACATCAGTTTAAAGTATCACCTGAAAGACTGTTAATATTAGTTTATACACAATTATTTAGCTTGATTGCGAACCATGTTTTGACAACATTAGATAAATCGCTCTCGAAACCTCATTCCTGGTGGAATATATCGCCATGAAGGGAGAGGCAATGTGGAATTAAGTGTACTGCCTGTTAATATTATAATGGCCAGATGGGGGATCGAACCTGTCGTACGATTACACAAAATTGTATTGGTGGTTCGAATTGGTTGTGGTTGCATAAAAGCTAGTCGTATATATAAGGCCTCCACATAATTATTTTCGTAATCCGTTATTTTCTAAAGTGACACTGAACATCCTCCTCCAGCCGTCAACACTATACATTGCGGCTTATTCACACTACAAACCCTGACAAGGTCTCTCCTCCACAACGTGCACGTCGTGACCTAGGCACATCTCACAGCAGGAATATGTGTCACGGACTTCGCTGACGGAAGCCGCGCCATCGAACCAGTAGGAATCGCGTGACTCTATACGAGTATAAACATACTACTAACTTACCTACTTGACGAGACAGCAATTGTTTAGCCGGCTCCTTCAAGGAAGACGGTGGGACGCTGACTTGATGGCACGAGGACTCTAAGCGAATTAACCGGTACTAGTATTGCTGCTGTGAGCTGACAACTCGTGGAGGATGTGGCCCTATAAGGGACCCATTCGAAAGATAGGATACAGGATTTGTCACCCAGTTGTCAACATAAGCAACTTAGATGACAACGTAATCTACTTAGAGAAACCAGTCGCCCAAATGCCTCGGCGGAGGCGACTATAAAGAATACTATATCGTTCTGTACAAACCCTGCCCAATCGCTGTATTAATCAACAGCCGTGTCCAGCTATAGTAGCAATTCCAATGTAAAATTGTTGCAAATGAAATTGTGCAAATGACTGCTCTTTGAAAGTTATACATTTTGACAGATTTGGTAAATACGTACTTGTGACATCATAGTAAAGTAGTCATCGATGATGCAATGATATCGCAATAATTTTATTATGCAATAATTGCTCTAAAGACCTCATTCCTGATGGAATCCGTCGCCACAATGAGGGAGAGGCAATGTGGAATTAAGTACATTGACTCGAGTTCACCACTACCAAGGTTATAAGGCAGACAAAATATCCATTACACAAACTGAGGCTTCCTTATTAGGACCACCATGCAGGCTTTAGACGCATTTAGTTTTGACGCCAACTTGTGGCTCCACGGAATGTAACAATGAATGTTGAAAATGATCTACCGGTATATCCGAGGATATCTATCATGACTAATTGATCACCGAGGATATCTATCATGACTAATTGATCACCAATAACCGAGGATAAATGGTGAAGAATATCTATCATGAATAATTGATCACCGATGATAAAGATGATCTATCATGACTAATTGATCTGATCACCGATAACCGAGAATAAATGGTGAAAATGATCTATCATGACTAATTGATCACCGAGGATATCTATCATGACTAATTGCTCACCGAGGATATCTATCATGACTAATTGCTCACCGAGGATAAAGATGATCTATCATGAATAATTGCTTACCGAGGATAAATGGTGAAGATGGATGACAGCCGATCTGTCATTACTAATTGCTTACCGAGGATAAATGGTGAGGATGGAGGACAGCGGATCTGTCATTACTAAATTGCTCGCATTCGAAATTCTTGTAGCAACCTGCATTCAGATCTTTATAATAATCATTTGTGCGATAGTCCAAAATGCTTGTGTGAACTTAACGAAAACTATTTCGCTGTCTATTCTATGTAAATTCCAGACGCATACTATTCATAAACACACGTACTTGTCAGAATCAAGCACAGCGTATAAACATCCGTTGTTTTTTTGCGGGAACAAAAACTCAATAATATTAACTTTCCAGCTCTTTCATGCCAAATATTAGAAATACATGAGGTATAATTAAAGACTAGAATTGTAATATATAAGTTGAGTGTAAAATTGATGTTTATGTACGAAAACACGTTTTTGAGCGGACCATTTTTAATCTAGATTAATTGAACGCTCATTAACGATATTAACTATGATCTACGCTGGGAAATGCTTTACGGAGACGCTTGATTACTATAGAAATAAGAGAAGGAATATGTTCTAATATTTTTACTACGATCCATGGAACAATGTTCTATAGCTCATGACCAGGCATGGAAAATGATACAACTAACTCTACACTATTTGAATGTAAATTTTCGTCTAAAACTGATGCTATCACCATAACAATTCACCATGAAAAGACGTATCTGTGCATTAAATCTTCGTTAGAGTCGCAATGTGTGTTTCAACAAAATAAGAATGGTAACGGCATAGAGGTAACTTTCTCAGAAGTATTCATACAAGGCAACGGTGCAACATCTGGAAATCCAAAACATTTGACCCAATAGTGGCTAGTCTTGATATTGAAACTGACTTGTGCAGTAATGAAAAGGGTAATTCTCAGTCTCCATCTCATCAGAGTAAACGTGAGCAGGAATCTAGTTCAAGGAGTCCTTTATCTTATCTCAGCCAGCTAGTAAATAGTCTCCGCAGCCCTGGAAAGAGAACACCTACTAAGCTTTCAAATTCTGTTAGAAATCATTCTGATAAGGTGTCGCAAAATATAACGCCTGTGAAAATGAAGGAAAACAGTTCTACAAATTCTGTTCAACAAACTGATAATGATGAATCACCACTTAAACTATCTCTTGAATTTGACTTACCTAATACTCACTGTGAAGAAACTTCTGTCAAGCAAATAACAAGTGTACACAAACTCTTGAACTTATCTTGCCTGTTATGGACTGTGAAGAAACTTCTGTCAAGCAAATTACACATGCTAAGCAGTCCACTAATACCCAAACTCGTGGAAAGAAAGTACATAAGGCAATTAACTCACTAAAGGAACAACCTGCTGGCAAAGCCACTAACAAAGTAGAAACGATTGAACCTCATTTTTCAAGTTTCAAGACTAGTCTCAAAAAGCAGTCTGAAAAGAATGAAGAAGAGATTAAATCTGAGGTTTCAAACTTGAAGAATAGTCAATTACAGTCGGAAAAGAATGATAAGAAAGAGGTAGAGATTTCACGCCTTAAAGTTGATCTAAAAAATCAGGTGGGTAACAATGCAAAATCATCAAAAGAAATAAACAGCCTTAAACAGGAACTATCGTCAATTTCAGCCAAATATCTTGTAACTCAGGAGGAAAATTGTAAACTGAAAATGAAAATTGAGCAGATTTCAAAAGAAAAGTCTGATCTTGTGACAATGTTAATAAGAGACCAAATAAGCTCTGAAAGCATTGATTGTCAAATTCAAAATGCCACTGTAAGTGTAGAGATGAAAATTGAGGCTGAAATGAAAAGTTTGAAAGAATCGATGTTTAAAGAACTATCTGACATCAGAATTCAACTTAATAAAGTTAAGCCTACAGGGGAGGAAACTACTACACGTACAAGTAAAGCGGCACTTGTCAGCCTGAATAACAGAACTAATGAACCTGTAAATAACAACCGCAATAATGAACGTCATAATGAACCTGTAAATACTTACAGGAGCCAATCACACAAGGACAGACACGCATCGGCTCCCACTGTATCAAATACAGAGCAAACAAATCCAGGACGGTACACAGCTTTCATTGCTGGAGACTCAATTACAAGGATTTTAAGTTCAGGCAAAATGAGCGATGCCAGACTAAAGGTAAAGATTAAAAGTCATCCTGGAGGAGGTGTTGAATCAGTTGGGAATACTTTCATCAGAATGGAAGGGGTTGATGAAAACTTCATTAGACAAGCAGAAGCCATAACACTGCATGTAGGTACAAATGATGTGTCGAATGCATTGAGTTCAGAAGAGATTGTATCAAAAATGGTAAACACAATAGCAACAGTTCAAACAGTAAATTCGAGTGCTAAAATAGTTGTGTCAAGCATACTGCCAAGAAAATCTGATAAAGTGGTCAACATAATCATCAAGAAAACAAATGACACCTTATCAAGAATGTGCACAAGTAAAGGATATCATTACATGAATAATGATCAACACTTCATCAAAAATGGTGCACCAGATGCTTCACTTTATTATGATAACATTCACCTGAACAAACGTGGTGGTAGACTACTTGGAACTTTCATGAGGGACACTCTGAACACTGTCTTAGAAATACAGGATAAAAACTCTACATCTGACACATATACTGAGTATGTCAATGCTAACAATCAGAGATCAGTGGGTAATTTCCGGAATGGGAGGTTTTCAGGGAGGGGTTTCGAACGTCCGTATCAGAGCAGGAACGGGATGAGGAGTTTCGATCGTCATTACCAGAACTGGAACGTGATGTCCATCCCAGGTCCAAACTGGATGCCGTCGCAGGACAACAGTTTCTGGAAGTAGATGACTTTAATAGATGTCACTACTGTGACACAATATTTCAGAAATCACTAAACGCAAACATTTCAGTTAATTCAACTTGTTCAGATTGTTCCATTGCTGAATTACATGTTTCTTGTTTATATCATGAGGCCCATTCCTTTTTTAATTGCACTTACGAAACTTGTAAATGTACCAGTAACTTAGCCTCAAGCACTGATATATGTTCAGCTGATAGTAGTGAATGTAATAGTAATTATAATGATAGTAGTGTTTGTGAAATATGTTCTGTATGTTTGTTAAACAGAAACACATGCAACTGCATTTCATGCTATGTGCTAGATACAGATAGTTCTACAGTACAAAATGTAACTAATGACACTGAATTTCTGATCAATGATACTGATTTAATAAGTACTACCTGGTTTAAAAAAACGGGACTTCACATTGTTCACCTTAATATACATTTTATTTACCCAAAGTTAGATGAAATTAAGTTGATAATGTCTGATCAAAATAATATTGACTTGTTTTGTATTTGTGAAACGTTTTTGGATACCACCGTTAGTGATCATGAACTTGTTATTGATGGCTATACTGTGTTTCGAAAAGACAGAAATACGTTTGGTGGAGGTTTACTTATCTATGTTAAAGACTACTTAAGCTGTACTCATAGGGTAGACCTGGAACACTCTAATTTAGAAGCTATTTGGCTTGAGGTTAAATTTAAACACTCTAAACCATTACTTGTGTGCTATACCTACAGGCCACCATCATCCAAAGTTGAATGGCTTACACATGTCTCTAACAGTCTCGATAAGTCATACTCAGAATCTAAGGAATGCATCATACTAGGTGACTTCAACTTCGATTTGCTCAAGCAAGACCATAATTCAAACACATGGATTAGCCTTCTTGATTATGTTGATTTCACTCAGTTGGTTTGTCAACCTACACGAGTAACTCAAACCACGTCAACACTGATTGATCATGCTTTTACAAATACACCCAATAATATATCAGAGGTTACAGTCCAAAGTTATTCCATTAGTGATCATTACCCAGTTTGCATCACCAGGAAAACTAATGGCCATAGCAAAAACACTTCGATTCATAAATGTATTCAGTATAGATCATTGAAAAATTTCAATGAAGCTGATTTCTTGCTTGAACTTTCCATCCAGCCTTGGTCACTTGTAGACATTTTTGGTGATCCGGACGACTCATCTGATGTATTCATTGATATGTTCGCTACTGTTCTCAACAATCACGCACCTATCAGAAATAGAAGAGTCAAAAGGACGTCACAACCAAACTGGATAAATTCAGATATTTTAGAAGCTATAAAACATAGAAATCATTTTCACAAGAAACAAATATCAGATAAGTTTAAAATATGGAGACAAAAAGTCAAATCACTTATATTTACCTCAAAGCATAATTACTACACCACATATATTAACTCGAATAAACACAATCCGAAACAATTATGGAGCAGCCTAAATGAATTATCAGGACTGAACAATAAATCTCAAACACAATACCTACATGATGAAAATGGATGTAAAATATTAAATGCTAACTATACGGCCAATATTTTTAATGAACATTTCTGTAATATTCATAGGCAGTTTCAGTCTGATAACCCACCACCGCACTACTCTAACTTTGCACTTGAAACTACTAACAACACTAAATTGTCAAACATATCTAGATTTTCTATTCCCTTAGTATCTGTGCAGTTTGTTGAAAAACAACTTCTTTCACTTGATGTATCTAAATCAACAGGCTCTGATAATTTACATGCCAGATTCTTAAAGCTTTCTGCCAAAATCATTGCTCCAATTTTAACACAAATATTCAATTCTAGCATAAACTCCAACAAATTTCCCAAAGCATTTAAATTAGCCAAAGTTATACCCATTCACAAAAAAGGTGACAAATCAGATAAAAATAATTACAGACCTATATCAATATTACCAGGTATGTCATTGATTCTTGAGCGCCATGTCAGCCTTCACTTGAAACAATTTCTCGAGGAACATAATTTATTATATAATCGACAGTCCGGATTCCGTGAAAATCATTCATGTCAAACTGCCCTTACACGCTTACTAGATGACTGGATATCAGCAATTGATAAGAATGAAGTAGTGGGCACAGTCTTTCTGGATCTTTCCAAAGCCTTTGATCTGGTTGATCATTCTATCTTAATACGTAAATTAGCTTATTATGGTCTTGCTGAATCATCACAAAATTGGTTTTCCTCGTACTTAGCTGACAGGTTCCAACAAACGAATGTTTCTGGTGCTCGTTCTGATGCTGGACCTGTTGTTTCTGGTGTTCCTCAGGGGTCTGTCTTAGGTCCCATTCTCTTTATAATTTACATCAATGACTTACCTATGACTCTTACCAGCACAGTTGCAGACATATTTGCTGACGATGCAACTATATCTGCCTCCGATCAATCTCTTGACACTCTTACTACTTCTTTATCTACTGATTTGATAAATGTTCAACAGTGGTGTTTAGACAATCGTATGATTCTCAATACTTCTAAGACCAAAATCATGTATATTTCCTCTAAATCAAAAGCTCATAGTATCAGTGAGTCTGCTCTTGAAGTGAAAGTGAACAACACCGTCATACATCCGAGTTCTGCTGAACGACTACTCGGAGTTATGATTGACAACACACTATCCTGGGATAAGCATACTGACAATATTCTCAAAAAATGTAACTCTTATTTATATTTATTGTCTCGTATAAAAAGGTATCTCTCTATTCCCAATCGCAACCTCTTCTACAATGCTTACATATTGCCTCACTTAGACTTTTGTTGTGTGATTTGGGGTAACTGCAACTCATCTTTAGAAGATAAAATAGTTCGGTTACAAAAGAGAGCAGCTAGACTAATTCTAGATCAGGACTTTGACACTCCATCGCAATTATTATTCTCCCAACTAAAATGGATGACCTTTCCAGAACGAGTCATATATCAGAAGGCTATACAAATGTACAAAACATTACATGGAGCTGCTCCAGACTATATAAAATCGTCCTTCACTTTTACTTCTGATATACATCCTAGAATTCTTAGATCAACCTCAGAATATCAATTATACACACCAAGACCGACCAAATTGTGAATTATTTCGTAATACATTTGAATTTTCAGGATCATCTATTTGGAATTCATTGCCTCACTCAGTTCAAAATGCTCCAACTATCCAACAGTTCAAAATTCTCTACTTAAGGTGGAACTATAACAATTCAAACTAGTCGCGTACTTCTACTGTTATTATAAACGTGTATTGACATTGCTATATGTATTAGAATCGGAAAATTGCTGTCCTTAAGTTGATTTCATACATATTTTGAAGATACCACTACAAGTCAAATCTGCACATTGTTAGATAGATCTAGTATCATTAATTGTCTCATTCCCATGTTCTACTCTGCTAGCCAATTCCATATAACATCATATTCCATTACATATTAAATATAGTTTCTCTATTTTTCAGCTTTAACATTACTATATTATTCCAATGTGCAGTTCTCACTTATAGTGCTATCTTTTGATTGCATTTGATTGTATATATGTTGAGGGCCTCATGGTAGATTAACTTTTGTTAAATGAGTACTCTCGTTAAATAAAGTCTTTATTATTATTATTATTATTACTTATCGTCCCTTAAATACAAGAAAACTAGTTAGGCTTCGAAATCTTAGCGGAAAATGAAAATGAATATATTTTCACACAAGTTCAAACATATATTAAAACGACTAAACGCTTTGAGCAAATAATCACATGATCAGTATATATATAGGCTGTTCTCTTGTGACGATCTATGTTAGGGTGTGGTGACGGGTGTGGCTGGCTGGGTAACGTTGTATGGTGGGACACTTGGAGTAGCTATTACAGTTACATTTCCTAAACTTGTTTTGGTTTGTTTATTGTTGTTTTTTGTTTCTAAATTCTTATTATCTAAAATGTTGCTTATTCTCTTAATCATGTTCCCCTTTTTCTATTAGTATCATTAAATTTAGTAAAGTACTAGCACTACTCTTGTATTCAGTCTCTTTGTTAATTACAATCTAGTCTTTTGGGGAGGGCCGTAACTAATGTTGTTAAAACTTGTGGCCCAACCCATTTGCTTCAACATATAATGACAATCCTTGAGCAAACAATGCCACGAATCATGCATTATGGATAGTTATACAAGTTTGTTCATTTGTTTTGTATTGTACACTGTATATATAGAATGCAATAAAATATGATTAAACTAAATAAATGGTGAAGATGGATGACAGCCGATCTGTCATTACTAATTGCTTACCGAGGATAAATGGTGAGGATGGATGACAGCGGATCTGTCATTACTAATTGCTTACCGAGGAAAAATGGTGAAGATGGATGACAGCGGATCTGTCATTACTAATTGCTTACCGAGGATAAATGGTGAGGATGGATGACAGCGGATCTGTCATTACTAATTGCTCACCAAGGATAAATGGTGAAGATGGATGACAGCGTATATGTCATTACTAATTGCTTACCGAGGATAAATGGTGAGGATGGATGACAGCGGATCTGTCATGAATAATTGCTTACCGAGGATAAATGGTGAGGATGGATGACAGCCAATCTATCATTACTAATTGCTCACCAAGGATAAATGGTGAAGATGGATGACAGCGGATCTGTCATTACTAATTGCTTACCGAGGATAAATGGTGAGGATGGATGACAGCGGATGTCATTACTAATTGATTACCGGGGATAAATGGTGAGGATGGATGACAGCGTATCTGTCATTACTAATTGCTTACCGAGGATTATCAAATTATCTGTCTAACAGATCACAAAGGGTCTTTGTAGGTCCTTCTTTTTCAGATACCAAAACCGTTAAAGCTGGAGTTCCCCAGGGATCAGTTTTAGGACCTCTATTGTTTTTGATTTATGTTAACGATATCGCTGATTCATTACTTAGTACAACAAGGCTTTTTGCAGATGACAGTTCCCTTGCAGTTTCTTCTTCCGATACACGCCATATTGAAACAACACTCAATCATGATTTGAAAATAATCTCAGACTGGTCCAAACGCTGGCTAGTAAATTTTAACTCTAACTTAATTGACAATCACAAGCATCTTGGGTTAACTTTAAGTAATGATGGGTCTTGGCACAAACATATAAACAACATAATGAAATCTGTTTCCAAAGTACTCGGATCAATGAGAATGCTAAAATTTAAGCTAAATCGCTCTTCACTTAATCAAATATACATTTCATATTTACGACCTTTATTAGAATATTCATCGGTGGTTTGGGACAATTGCACACACTACGAAAAGGAAACACTTGCAGTACGAAGCAGCCAGAATTGTAACAGGCCTAACGAGATCAGTCTCAATTAACAGGCTACTAACAGAAATAGGGTGGGTGTCTTTAGCGGATAGGCGCAGTATGCAAAAACTAATATTAATATATCGTAATAAACACAGTATACTGCCTTCTTATCTAAACGATATAATCCCGACAACTGTTGATGAAACTATTCCATATCCTTTACGTAATAGAAATAATTATATAACTCTGCCAAGGCGTCTTCAAATATATGCACATTCAACTATTCCCTCCTCTCTAGACATATGGAATAAGCTAGATAATTCTATCCGTGACACTAACTCTCTAAGTGAGTTTAAAAGCAAGCTGAAACAAATCTACAAAGGTGCTATCGTACCCGAATTCTACACCACCGGGGAAAGATCTTCATCTGTCCAACAAGCGCGAATACGTAATGCATGCAGTAACTTAAATGCTCATCTACATGTCAATTTCATTCGTGATAACCCTATCTGCGAATGTGGCAAATAATAACCACGAAACTAAATGTTATGTGTTCTTTTTCTACATCAGATCATACATTACAGAAATTGTTCATCCAACATTGTTTATTTAGTTCGAAGTGACGGGGAGGGCTGTAAATAATGTTGTTATAACTTGTATCCCAACCCATTTGCTTTTTTTCCCCTTGACAAAACAAATGTATCGTATACTGCAATCATATAATTACATATTAATCTCTGATTTGTTCTTAGTATTGTATGTATATAAGTAATGCATTGTATGAAAAAAATGCAATAAAATATTATTAACAGAGCTGAGAAGGACTTCTTTCTTCCATCATTATCTAGCTGAGAAGGACTTCTTTCTTCCATCATTATCTAGCTGAGAAGGACTTCTTTCTTCCACCATTATCGAGCCGGTAGAAGGACTTCTTTCTTCCATCATTATCTAGCTGAGAAGGACTTCTTTCTTCCATCATTATCTAGCCGAGAAGGACTTCTTTCTTCCATCATTATCTAGCCGAGAAGGACTTCTTTCTTCCATCAGTATCTAGCTGAGAAGGACTTCTTTCTTCCATCATTCTCTAGCTGAGAAGGACTTCTTTCTTCAACCATTATCTAGCCGAGAAGGACTTGTTTCTTCCATCCTTATCTAGCTGAGAAGGACTTCTTTCTTCCATCATTATCTAGCTGAGAAGGACTTCTTTCTTCCATCATTATCGAGCCGGTAGAAGGACTTCTTTCTTCCACCATTATCTAGCTGAGAAGGACCTCTTCCTTCCACCATTAAATAGCCAAGAGAAGGACTTCTTTCTTCCATCATTATCTAGCTGAGAAGGACTTCTTTCTTCCATCATTCTCTAGCTGAGAAGGACTTCTTTCTTCAACCATTATCTAGCCGAGAAGGACTTGTTTCTTCCATCAGTATCTAGCTGAGAAGGACTTCTTTCTTCCATCATTATCTAGCTGAGAAGGACTTCTTTCTTCCATCATTATCGAGCCGGTAGAAGGACTTCTTTCTTCCATCATTATCTAGCTGAGAAGGACTTCTTTCTTCCATCATTATCTAGCCGAGAAGGACTTCTTTCTTCCATCATTATCTAGCCGAGAAGGACTTCTTTCTTCCACCATTATCTAGCTGAGAAGGACTTCTTCCTTCCACCATTAAATAGCCAAGAGAAGGACTTCTTTCTTCCACCATTAAATAGCCAAGAGAAGGACTTCTTCCTTCCACCATTAAATATCCGAGAAAAGGACTTCTTTCATCCATCATTAAATAGCCGAGAAGGACCTCTTCTGTCCATCATTATCTAGCTGAGAGAATGACCTCTTCCTTCCACCATTAAATAGCCAAGAGAAGGACTTCTTTCTTCCATCATTATCTAGCTGAGAAGGACTTCTTTCTTCCATCATTCTCTAGCTGAGAAGGACTTCTTTCTTCAACCATTATCTAGCCGAGAAGGACTTGTTTCTTCCATCAGTATCTAGCTGAGAAGGACTTCTTTCTTCCATCATTATCTAGCTGAGAAGGACTTCTTTCTTCCATCATTATCGAGCCGGTAGAAGGACTTCTTTCTTCCATCATTATCTAGCTGAGAAGGACTTCTTTCTTCCATCATTATCTAGCCGAGAAGGACTTCTTTCTTCCATCATTATCTAGCCGAGAAGGACTTCTTTCTTCCACCATTATCTAGCTGAGAAGGACTTCTTCCTTCCACCATTAAATAGCCAAGAGAAGGACTTCTTTCTTCCACCATTAAATAGCCAAGAGAAGGACTTCTTCCTTCCACCATTAAATATCCGAGAATAGGACTTCTTTCTTCCATCATTATCTAGCTGAGAAGGACCTCTTCTGTCCATCATTATCTAGCTGAGAGAATGACCTCTTCCTTCCACCAGTATCTAGCCAAGAGAATGACCTCTTCCTTCCATCATTATATAGCCAAGAGAAGGATGCCATTCATTCATCATTATACAGCCAAGAGAAGGACGCCTTTCATTCATCATTATACAGCCAAGAGAAGGATGCCCATTCATCATTATACAGCCAAGAGAAGGATGCCATTCATTCATCATTATACAGCCAAGAGAAGGATGCCATTCATTCATCATTATACAGCCAAGAGAAGGATGCCATTCATTCATCATTATACAGCCAAGAGAAGGATGCCATTCATTCATCATTATACAGCCAAGAGAAGGATGCCATTCATTCATCATTATACAGCCAAGAGAAGGACGCCTTTCATTCATCATTATACAGCCAAGAGAAGGACGCCTTTAATCCATTTTTATACAGCCAAGAGAAGGACGCCTTTCATTCATCATGATACAGCCAAGAGAAGGACGCCTTTCATCCATTATTATACAGCCAAGAGAAGGACGCCTTTCATCCATTATTATACAGCCAAGAGAAGGACGCCTTTCATTCATCATTATACAGCCAAGAGAAGGACGCCTTTAATCCACCATTATACAGCCAAGAGAAGGACGCCTTTAATCCACTATACAGCCAAGAGAAGGACGCTTTTAATCCACCATTATACAGGCAAGAGAATGACGCCTTTCATCCATCATTATACAGCCAAGAGAAGGACGCCTTTCATCCATCATTAAACAGCTAAGAGAAGGACGTCTTTCATTCATCATTATACAGCCAAGAGAAGGACGCTTTTAATCCACCATTATACAGCCAAGAGAAGGCCTTTCATCCATCATTATACAGCCTAGAGACGGCGCCTTTCATTCATCATCATACAGCCAAGAGAAGGATGCCTTTAATCCATCAGTATACAGCCAAGAGAAGGACGCCTTTAATCCATCACTATACAGCCAAGAGAATGACGTCTTTCATCCATCATTATACAGCCAAGTGAAGGACGCCTTTAATCCACCATTATACAGCCAAGTGAAGGACGCCTTTAATCCACCATTATACAGCCAAGTGAAGGACGCCTTTAATCAATCAGTATACAGCCAAGAGAATGACGCCTTTAATCCACCATTATACAGCCAAGTGAAGGACGCCTTTAATCCACCATTATACAGCCACGCCTTTAATCCACCATTATACAGCCAAGTGAAGGACGCCTTTAATCCACCATTATACAGCCAAGAGAATGACGCCTTTAATCCACCATTATACAGCCAGGAGAAGGACGCCTTTAATCCACCATTATATTGCCCCTGAATAAATTTCAAATACAAAAGTGTTAGGTTTTCATTCTAAACGCATGCAACTTTAAAAACCACATGTTTCCAAACGTTAGGGAATATCCACAGAATTCGTTGTGAAATGCACATAATTTATTACGTATTTGTGGTAAGCATCCGTAAAGGTGTTTCTTTCATAATATACATAGAGATGGCTAAATAGTTTTAAATAAACAGAATTAATCAGTTATAAATTACTGTATGGTTTTGAGCTGTAATGGTAACTTATATGGAGGATGCGAACACTCGGAAGAGGCCGTATTAACGAGGCGGCATCATACCTCAACATATTCATCATCATCCTGTATGTCAGTCAAACGCAGGCAGACGATTGCATAGATACGTCCCTGTAACCCCTGGCCTTGTACGGAGCGTTGTCTAATCAACCAATCGGACCTCAGTGTTCACATTTCAACACAATTTACCACGAAAACATTTTTTTAATAAAATACTAAAAACAATCCGTCGATTGAAATAATTTTATTAAAACTACAATGTACTATAATGAGATGAGATTCTCTGCTTTGGCGGATCAGTTGTTCAATGGTTAACACATTGCACTGGCCAATCTAGGGATCGCAGATTCGGTACCCCGTCTGACCAATCTAGGGATCGCAGATTCGGTACCCCGTCTGACCCTAATAATATTAACTGTCTTTCAGATGGGACTTTATACCGATAGCTCGTGTCGGTGCTTCACACTATGTATGTAAAAGAACCAAAGGGAGACTCTGGACTGTGTATCTGTCTGTAGCATTGAACTATCCTCCAACATCTAAAATGACTCTTCATGTAGCGTATCTCATATGGGCAAGCGATAGCGACGATAAATAACACCATAAAAACACGATTCGTGGATCTAAAATTATCAGGGGTGCAGGGGGAAATGGTGCTATCAGCTGCATGTTCAGACAGGTCATGTGTATGCCAATATGAAAAATGCAACATGAGTCACGTTGTAGGATATTCATTTACAAGCAATGCAATACTTATTCACTTAAAATTAAATTTATCTGAACTAATGAACCATTTCAAACATATGTACGTACACTTTATGACTGCTGGTGATAACTACATCGTATACGAGTTTGTAATTGGAAACGTTGTGGTATTTACAATATAACATTGAATATTTTTTTTAATAGAGGGGGGTGTCCTAGGATAGAGGTACGAGACCTTTGGTGGCTTATGGATACAAGTTCCTGTGTATATACGCACCATGTTGCCCCACTATGTGGCTCGAGTTACATCCCCTGACATTTCGTTGTGTGTTTTACGTTTATTTATCGTCGCTACCGGTTGCCCATATGAGCGACGCCTCCTGGAGAGATTAGTTATTTTGGAGGATAGTGCATGATACAGACAGAGACCCATTCCAGAATATCCTCTGGTTCTTTTACGTTCACGGTGTAAAGCACCGACACGAGACCTCGGTTTAACGTCCCATTTGAAAGACTTAATTTTATTAGGGTCAGACGGGGGATCGAACTTGCGATCCCTGGTTTACCAGTCCAGCGTGTTTCCACTGGACTAAATATCCGTCTGTAGGATATTTCGTTCACAGATAGTAGGCTATAAGTAATGTTAATGACGTTATAATAACGTATGTGTGGAGTAAATGGTTAATTAAATAACATCTGAAAAGAAGATGTCTTAAAATAACGTCGATTGTACTATAGAAATATACTAGGTATTGCAGTAGCCATCTTTATCTGGGGGTGTATGCGAAGTTTCAAAGCAAATAACTTTGACGATCTTTGAGAAATGATCATGTTTTAATTGTGTTTGACATCTAAATAATTTCTGAAATCTGACTATTTGTGGCTAAATGTGTTGTTCAAGATCACTTGTAGGGTTTGGACTTACTATGGATGTAAAGATTTAGTCCACGGATGTGTATGCATATAGATATACTCCATTTCTGAAGAGCATAACATATTTACAAATCATTATTAATATGTATGGATTTTATATTTCACATACACCACAATGCGCGAATTCAAAACTCGACTTAATTGAAAATGTTCAAAATCATGTAAATCGCAAAATAAAATGTTCGCATATTTGTGTTTTACAATAGTTAGATGTGTTTACTTCTTGGAATTTGTTACAGTCATTGTATACTATAATCCCTCCGGTATGACGTATCTGTGGTATAAACCACAAACAACATAGCGCTTATATATAAGACCGAGAACACTGCATTGATGTATAATAATAACTTGTTAACATAAAATATGATGATGTACCGTATGTGTGTATACCTTGTTGTTGCGATGCTCGTTGTTGATATACATGCGCAATCTTTTCGGAACATTTTTGAAATATGTGAGTAGATTTATAACAGTTATGGTTTCGTTAATTACTTCGTGGGTGTTTTATTTATTGTTGGGGCGTGTATATTAACTCTTTCACCGCCAATGTCGCATAAAAGCGACTTTGTAAAATAAGTAGAGAACCCGATCGGACAGAACAGAAAAGAACATGCCGTCTGATCAGGCTATATGCTGATTGCTCTTCAGACAGTGGAGCTGAATCACATGTCCGAATAGCAAACAACATAGATCCTGATCAGACGCGGCGTTGCTCCGCGGCTGATCTGGATCTATGTTGTTTGCACATGCTCTGAATTTATTCGGCGCTGAAAGAGTTAAACTTTGTTTATCTGAGAACGATTGCTGAACCAAGATTTAGCAACTGTTTCTGTGCTGTTCTATATTAATCACTCTCGTCGCGACGGGTTAAACCGTATATAAGGCAATTGATTAAAGCGACATTACATCACAAAAAGCAATAAAATGTATTTTTCACGTATAAATGCATTGATACTACAAATCGTCCGAATACATTCGACACTAACATTGAATCAATAAACAGTGTTTTTGTGGTCTACAAACTTTCAAAATTGAAATTAAGATTTCATATAGCGGTCATCCATACTCCTGCATTGGCGTTTGTTTTGTTATCGGAGTCAATACTAAACCCGAGGTAATGTCGTTTAGAGATAATTTAACTGAGATTAGTCTACAAATAAATATACATAGGCACACATGTGAGATATAGCGGTAAATGTGTTCCATAAATCGTGTTATTCAGGATACACGGGTTGTATTACGCTTGGATGTCGACCCTATTTACATTATTTTGCTATGTCAACAAACCGCGTATACGACGTTTGTTTATTAGTTGAAATACTCAGTTTTTGAGGCAAACGGTTGGGGGGAAATTATACCGTATAATAGGAAAATACATTCTGTAGAAATGTGCGTTTTCACTGATGTAGTGCCGCTTTAATTGTGAATTTCATCAAATTGAGAAATAAAACTTTAATTCTAGTGTTTCTTTAGTAAACCGCTAATTTACACAGCAATTTGTGACATTATAATAAACACACGCTTTATTTTACTTTATATGAATAATGTATTAATAAATAATGGAATTACGTTGGGTTGTAGAACAGTTGTATATATGATATTCGCTATTTAGACCGATTGCATAGTAAGAAACTATTCAATATAAACACACCAGATAGTCCAAACAACGTGCTCTTTATGGTTGCAATTATGAATATAAATTTGATAAATGGTTATGATTACATATATACCGTTAATAAGATAGATAGATACTTTTATTCTGGTAAAAATAGAATAATAAATAGTTTGTGTGTCAAATATCTGTCGTAAACATGCGTTGTTAATCAATCAATTAATCTTGTTTTGTTTTTGTTTCTATTTGTGGCCGTCGTAGAATGCCGCAGTTGTTTTCATTATAAATCTGTTATCGACGTGATACCAAGGTGGTGGTGTCGTTATGCTGTTTTGTTTTTTACGTTTATTTATCGTCGATACCGGTTGCCCATATGAGCGACGCCTCCTGAAGATATTAGTCAGTTTAGATGTTGGAGGATAGTGCAATGATACAGATAGAGACCCATTCCAGAGTCTCCTCTGGTTCTTTTACGTGCACGGTGTAAAGCACCGACACGAGACCTCGGTTTAACGTCCCATCTGAAAGACTGTTAATTTTATTAGGGTCAGACGGGGGATCGATCCTGCGATCCCTGGATTACTAGTCCAGCGTGTTACCACTGGGCTATAGATCCGTCTGTGTCGTTATGCATTGTGTGTTTTACGTTTATATATCGTCGCTACCGGTTGCCCATATGAGCGACGCCTCCTGAACAGATTAGTGATTTTAGATTTTTGGAGGATATTGCAATTATACAGACAAAGAACCATTTCAGAGTCACCTCTCGTTCTTTTACGTGCACGATGTACAGCACCGACACGAGACCTCGGTTTAATATCCCATCTGAAAGACTGTTAATTTTATTAGGGTCAGGCGGGGGGGTCGAACCTGCGATCCCTGGATTACCAGTCCAGCGTGTTACCACTGGACGGCAGTCTCGTCTGTGTCGCTATGCAAGATGGATTCCACCAATTTAATGTTGTAAAAATTTGCATCACAATCGAGTATAATATTACAATGCAGCTCGCTTTATCAGCGGTATTTCTGCATCCATGTTTGATGTTATTCCATGGTCAGACTTGTTATCACAGAAGCATGCGACCCCACACTAGCACTGCGAATTCGAAACCTGGCTTATACCACAGGAACTTGAAATTGTATCCATAAGCCACCAAAGGTCTCGTATCTCTATCCTAGGACACCCCCATAAGCCACCACAGGTCTCGTACCTCTATCCTAGGACCCCCCCCCTCTGTTTTAATAGAGGGGCGTGTCCTAGGATAGAGGTACGAGACCTTTGGTGGCTTATGGATACATTTCAAGTTCCTGTGCTTATACATACATAGCATAGCTATTGTAGATCAGACGTCACATAACGTAGACGTGCCCTCTGATCAGGCTATACATTTACAATGTACATGTATATGCTGTTTGGTATTCGGATACTGGAGCTAAACACTTGGCTGAATAGCAACAACATAATTATCATGATCAGACGCGGTGCTACGCTGCGGATGATTTGGATCTAAGTTGTTTATAATAATGTGGTTACGGTCGCTGACTTCCAATGTATTCAACATTTTAATGGTTAAAATTCAAAGCAGCGTTATTTGTGCAGTATAACGGCCGTAAAACGTCAGCCTTGCTTATTGTTGAATTGGTGTTGTTATTATACTAAATATGACAGTGTGTTAGTATAACCTCATTATGACGCGTTGGATGAAGAGCAAGAAGAATAACAACGATCTTTGCGCATCCGTTTGTTTATCCTAGACATGTCAGAGGTTAGCACGTTTGATTGTGATTCCATGGAGCGCAGGTTCGACCCCCCGTCTGACTCTAATACGTCTCCATGGCCTAGTGGTTTAGGTGTCCGCATACGGAGCGGGACTTCGATGGTTCGGCCTCATCATGGGCTCATTCTGGTATGGCCATGGCGATCCGACAGCTAGTTAAATAGTGTTTACCGATTGCCTGGTGCCTGGTCTACAAGGATAGGATTCGGGAGGTATGTAGGCCTATGTAAACGAACCAGGGATGTTTTGCCTGAATTGGAGCTCTGTATCGTGAATTATCCTCCAAAAATAAGACTAATAATGTAATATACTTCTGAAGGCATCGCCCCGATTGACCAGCGGGCGACGTTAGATAAACACATTAAAAAACCAAGCTTGTTTTTTAGTTTATACAAATTTATTTTAGCTCGATTGCGGCTTGATTTTTGCGGTGCCATGATCCGATTTGCTGTGACGTCGCTGTAGAGGTCAGGATTCCAAACCAGATTGAGGCTTGTCTAGTGTTAGACATATATTTTAGCTCAATACTTGTTTAATTAAAACTATGCCAGATAAACAACTAGGTTACGCAGCATGCGTCTGTTTGTTACAGCTTGTCCCATGGGATGTCGCAAATCGACGTGTTATATTGGAACAGGGTGTATCGATTGTAAATCCAACTTTTGTGTATCATTTGGGTAAGTAACTTTCAAGAATTTAAATAATGTCTACACACAATATGTTAAGTCAACCGTGTCCCCACGTGATGATTGTGCTACACTATATGAGTCAATATACATGTATCTGTAGTCCAGTGGTAACACGTTGGACTGGTAATCCAGGGATCGCATGTTCGATCCCCCGTCTGACCCTAATACAATTAACAGTCTTTCATTTGGGACTTTAAACCGAGGTCTCGTGTCGTTGCTTTACATCGTGCACGTAAAAGAACCACCTCTGGAATGGGTCTCTGTCTGTATCATTGCACTACCCTCTGAAATGACTACTCTCTTCAGGAGGCGTCGCTCATATGGGTAACCGGTAGCGACGATAAATAAACGTAAAACACACATTTAAGCTGATGAATCTGTAGTCCAGTGGTTAACACGTTGGACTGGTTCGATACCTTGTATTTCATATGGGACTTTAAACCGAGGTATCGTGTCAGTGATTTACACCGTGCACGTAAAAGAACCAGAGTAGATTCTGGATTGGGTCTCTGTCTGTATCATTGCACTATCCTCCAAAAATCTAAAATGACTAATCTCTTCAGGAGGCGTAGCTCATATGGGCAACCGGTAGCGACGATAAATAAACGTAAAACACGATGACGGTCACGGGTTCGAGCCCCGCTCAGACCGTGTCTCATTTCTCTGAAACAGTTGGCAGTTTCTTACGGAGGTTGGTGCACCAAGTATTGGCTAACCGTTGGAGCCTGCCCAGGAAAGGTGAACTGCCTGTCTCTCAAATTAACAACCTGTAGCCACGTTAAACTTTAAAAAATCAATCTTCTGTTTAAAGATTACCACTGGCCTCTAATATACCCATCACTGTTGTAAGATAGATAGTGGTATTTGGTGAACAAAATAGCAGAACTTTGCTGCCTATATGGACACACCCTAGCGTAGCACTGGCGTGTCGAATTATTTCACGAGAGGAGGCTATCCATCTGACTTGTACGACGTCGGTGGTCCTACTTCTTCCACCAATACTAGCGACAGAGTCGCCATATAACCTAACCCGACGGTGCGGCATTAAAACCCCAACACAAAATATCTCGCAGGTAATTACCTTCCATCAATGATGTATGTATGTTCCTTTAATGTCAAACCCCTCGCGGGGACTTAGACATGTTTTCCTGGGGAGGCTCAGCCGACCTAAGCGATTAACCAGTACTAAGCAATGTGTGTGAGGTGCCTTGCTCAATGACAATACATACGTGGCCTGACCGAGTATCGAACCCGGGACCGTTCGATTCCAAATCCGACGCTCTACCACTGGACCACGGACGCCAAATGATACAGTGGTCAATCATAGCGCTTGTTGCATAGCATATGACAGCGGAAGGTGTCCCCCTTTGCATGGCATAAATCACAATAGCTACAGAACGAAATGTAAATAAAGTTTAATAAACGAATCTCTCAGTGGAAAGATCATCTTACTAAGCTTAAGCGGGTGTATGTAAATTATTTCAATATATATATCTGTAAATAGTTATGGTAGTTTTGCCCACGAATTGCGACGAGCCGAATAAAATAGTACGTGTGGCTCAGAAAGTTCCAACTAAACATGTTGAGGGTTAATGATTCAGATCAGCGACGACATGTATACACAGTATTTCTCGCCCACACTGTTCGCCGGCGGTGAGGGTCAATAAACTCAATCAGTATCATGATCAACACATGCTCAATTCCAGTCCTGATGTTCCAGTACATGTATACAATTTCCTAGCATCTAGCTGTAGCCTAACTCTTTCTATAGTACACAATTTCCTAACATCTATCTGTAGCCTAACTCTTTCTATAGTACACAATTTCCTAGCATCTAGCTGTAGCCTAACTCTTTCTATAGTACACAATTTCCTAACATCTAGCTGTAGCCTAACTCTTTCTATAGTACACAATTTCCTAACATCTAGATGTAGCCTAACTCTTTCTATAGTACACAATTTCCTAACATCTAGATGTAGCCTAACTCTTTCTATAGTACACAATTTCCTAACATCTAGCTGTAGCCTAACTCTTTCTATAGTACACAATTTCCTAACATCTAGCTGTAGCCTAACTCTTTCTATAGTACACAATGTCCTAACATCTAGCTGTAGCCTAACTCTTTCTATAGTACACAATTTCCTAACATCTATCTGTAGCCTAACTCTTTCTATAGTACACAATTTCCTAACATCTAGCTGTAGCCTAACCCTTTCTATAGTACACAATTTCCTAGCATCTAGCTGTAGCCTAACTCTTTCTATAGTACACAATTTCCTAACATCTAGCTGTAGCCTAACTCTTTCTATAGTACACAATTTCCTAACATCTAGCTGTAGCCTAACTCTTTCTATAGTACACAATTTCCTAAAATCTATCTGTAGCCTAACTCTTTCTATAGTACACAATTTCCTAACATCTATATGTAGCCTAACCCTTTCTATAGTACACAATTTCCTAACATCTAGCTGTAGCCTAACTCTTTCTATAGTACACAATTTCCTAACATCTAGCTGTAGCCTAACTCTTTCTATAGTACACAATTTCCTAACATCTAGCTGTAGCCTAACTCTTTCTATAGTACACAATTTCCTAACATCTAGCTGTAGCCTAACTCTATCTATAGTACACAATTTCCTAACATCTAGCTGTAGCCTAACTCTTTCTATAGTACACAATTTCCTAACATCTAGCTGTAGCCTAACTCTTTCTATAGTACACAATTTCCTAACATCTAGCTGTAGCCTAACTCTATCTATAGTACACAATTTCCTAACATCTAGCTGTAGCCTAACTCTTTCTATAGTACACAATTTCCTAACATCTAGCTGTAGCCTAACTCTTTCTATGGTACACAATTTCCTAGCATCTAGCTGTAGCCTAACTCTTTCTATAGTACACAATTTCCTAACATCTAGCTGTAGCCTAACCCTTTCTATAGTACACAATTTCCTAACATCTAGCTGTAGCCTAACCCTTTCTATAGTACACAATTTCCTAACATCTATATGTAGCCTAACTCTTTCTATAGTACACAATTTCCTAACATCTAGCTGTAGCCTAACCCCAAACACAACAACACACACAACCTTTCTATAGTACACAATTTCCTAACATCTAGCTGTAGCCTAACTCTTTCTATAGTACACAATTTCCTAACATCTAGCTGTAGCCTAACTCTTTCTATGGTACACAATTTCCTAGCATCTAGCTGTAGCCTAACTCTTTCTATAGTACACAATTTCCTAACATCTAGCTGTAGCCTAACTCTTTCTATAGTACACAATTTCCTAACAACTAGCTGTAGCCTAACTCTTTCTATAGTACACAATTTCCTAACATCTATATGTAGCCTAACTCTTTCTATAGTACACAATTTCCTAACATCTAGCTGTAGCCTAACCCTTTCTATAGTACACAATTTCCTAACATCTAGCCGTAGCTTAACCCTTTCTATAGTACACAATTTCCTAGCATCTAGCTGTAGCCTAACCCTTTCTATAGTACACAATTTCCTAACATCTAGCTGTAGCCTAACTCTTTCTATAATGGATTCGTAATATAATTGTATTTGTTGAGGCTGCATGACACTACAATAAGACATATTACCACCTTCCCCCAACATGCCGACCCGACCCTGTTTGTACCACCCAACAATGACCACTTATGTTTGGTCTCTTTTTAAGCAGGATTGACAATAATTATAAATTTGACTACTGTATTCCATCATCCATATTTTTTAATAATATTTAGCCATTTAGCTCTCTATCCGTCGAGGTGTGTATGGTGGTGGTGGTGGTGGCGGCGGCGGCGGTAGAGGCGGTGGTGGAGGGAGGGGGTGTTGGAACTCTGACTTGACTCTTTCATTTATTATTTTATCTAAGACAGTTCAATACTTGTGTAATATTTAGTGGATTTTGAAACATACATATTTAAACTTGCATTGCAGGAGAATTGGCAGAAACCGAGTTCCAATATGCACGCTTCAATGTGGAAGGGGTAAAGCTTGCATAAATACAGGATTTATGAAGGTGTGCCGGAAAATCCCTACAACGAGAAGGCCATTAGGTTGACTATCCCAGTCAAATAACATGCCAATGAATCTTAAAATTAGTAATTAACTTTTAACCGCATATATATATTGCCATGGTTAAATAAGCTGCTGCGTTTTGTCACTATTTCCACGTCGCTTAATGTTGGAACCAGCCATGATACTATGGTACACCGGTCCGTATTTGTACCATCACATTGTTCTTGATCACAAATTCGTTTTAGGTGTTTTACGTTTATTTATCGTCGCTACCGGTTGCCCATATGAGCGACGCCTCCAGAAGAGATTAGTCATTTTAGATTTTGGAGGATAGTGCAGTGATACAGACAGAGACCCATCCCAGAGTATCCATCGGTTCTTTTACGTGCACGGTGTAAAACACCAACACGAGACCTCGGTTTAAAGTCTCATCTGACAGACTGTTAATTTACGTGTTACCATTGGACTACAGATCCGTCTGTTGTATGTTTAATATAGTATAGAAACCATCCGTGAGGTCTTGTGTCCATCTATAGCAATCCTTTATAGTCAGGATATTACGAGGTTGCATGTGAACCTACCTGAATATAATATATCGATAATCAAGCGAAAATGGTACATGAATATACAAATTGAAATTAGACAATATTTTCTCGATTCATATTTGTTCAAATTAAATAAACTTCTGATTTTGCGATCTGCAAATCGGCGTTTGTTTTTCCTCGACTTTTGTCATCAATATAAAGGAATGCTGAGCCGTCAGTAGCAGCGATAGAGAGCGGACCCGAACCGAATACATCATATTTAAAAAGTGTCCAACTTCTAGACATTAAATCGGGAGTCATACTTATCGGTTTGCTAATTTTGCTATAGAGCAGACGAAGCTGGTGATCCGGAAGGTTTTTGCCGATGGAAAGATCAGCTACTACAGGAATATTCATTTCTTTAAGATGTTCTCTTGGTCCTATATCTGAAAGCATCAATATCTGTGGTGAATGTATAGCACCAGCCGATAATATTAACTCTTTGTTAGCATTAACAAAATATTTCCTTCCGTTTCGGATGTAATAAACGCCCGTCGGAAGTTGTAAATTAAACATTTTATAAATGCAGCTGGCCTCGAGGTTATAAAACTTTTCTCCTATCTCAAACTCAGTCTCAAGCTTCTGATTGGTTCAGCTGGCATTAACACTCAGAATCAACCAATCAAATCAGTTGAGCTTGAGATATGAGAAAAGTGTTATAACCTCGCGCACAGGTTTCGGTGAAACAAATTCTCAATGTATTTTTGACGTCATTTACAACGTTTTAGTGCTATTTAGCCACTGTTGCATCGTTTTATACCATAACAACACGTTGGAGCATAACATAAAAAGATTATTTGTTTGCTTAAGTGGATGATCGAATAATAGTTCACTCATGAAGCTAATATGATCACTCGTGGCTAGCACCACACTTGTAGCGCCACGCGTGATAATATAGAGAATAGTTGTGTTTATTAGTGCAAAATAGGATTTTATTTCATCTCGTGATCACCGACATTTGTATTTCCACGAGTGGCGTTAACTTCTTTTGCTTTTATGATGTCCAATTAATGTGGCTATTATACTATAATTATATATATATTATACCGTCTCCGTGGCCCAGTGGTTAAGGCGTCCGCCTACGGAGCTGGAGGTCGAAGGTTCACATCTCGTCAGGGGTTCGTTCTGATATGGCCGGTTGGTGAGCCGCCAGCTAGTTAAATAATGGTTACCGATTGCCTACCAGCCTGGCGCCAGGCACACAAGCATAGGATTCGGGAAGTACATAAAAAAGAGGTGTCTCATAAGTCAGAAATGGCTGGCCCTTTAAATAGGGATGACACTATAATAAAACAAACACTATGTGTTATCATCCTCTTTGGTCGGTTAATCTCATCGCCCCAAGGCACTCGTGGAAATAGGAATTTCGGTGAATCTTACCCATTTAAATCTAATCCTATCTCACATTAAAATAGCACAAATCTTCGTTTTCTTAAGATTTCCAATGATTTTATCTAATATAATATTTGTTATCAAATTTAATTCATTTTAGCTATCGAGAGCCTCATTTCACTATAACACACAACCGCACAACATATGTTAGTGTGAATTCCGTAATAAGAAATAGTTCTGGTATAATTTTCCAGTTAGTTTATGTTTGCTGTCAAAATTAAAAATCTACATATAAAACAAATTCATTAGAATATATTACTTTATAATTAACTGTCCATGATTGTCAGAAATTCGAGTTCAAGTTTGCTATTTCTATTCTTTGTTAATGATCTTGTAAATAACATAGATAATAACATCGACGGTTTATTTACGTTAGATGATATGAAATTGTATATATTATTATTTGCGGATGATGCTGCAATATTTGCACATACTCCGGAAGCACTTCAGTCTATGTTAAGCGACTTACACACGTACTGCACAACTTGGGGTCTAACAGTCAATACCAAAAAGACAAAGATTATGATATTTGAACAAGGACGACATACATCTCATGATTTTATTCTTAATAATACAGTTTTAGAAGTAGTAAAATCGTTTAAGTATTTAGGGATAAATTTGTTTTAAAATGGCCATTGGGTTCGTACCCAAAAGAAACTTGCGCAGCACTCATTATACGCATTACACAATTTATTCATAGTATTCAACCAATTAGAATTATCTATATCCGAAAAATGTAAATTATTTGATAGTATGGTAGGTTCAATATTAAGCTATAGTTCAGAAGTATTTGGTTATCATGACTGTAAAAATATAGAGCTTGTACATTGTAAATTCATGCGAAAAATACTATGTTAAAAAATCCACAAATCTTGATGGATTATACGGGGAATTAGGAAGACACCCAATGAAAATACAACGTAAATTAACTATCATCAAACATTGGCTAAAAATATTAAAATTAGAAAATAATACCTTAATTAATTATATGTATAATACTCTAAAATACGATGCTGATAATAATAACTCATACAATGGAAATAACTGGGCATATCAGGTGAAAACTATATTGAATGAAATAGGAATGTCGGATGTATGGTATAAATCAAACCAATTATAATTTTAATTTTCAAATGATCAAACTTAGAATATTGGATATGTATAAACAAGTATGGTACTCCAATATTAATAACTCAAATAGATTATCTACATATAGTGTATACAAACAGGCCCGTCGCTGGGCATACGCAAGTACGCACGTGCGTATCATTGGTCTCAGAAAATGAAAACTCCAAAAATGCATTAAAACCGGGGGGGGGGGGGCGGGGGTACATAGACGCCGTAATGTGTGGGAGTGGTGGAATAATTGAGCCCATTGCAAATATGGTGTATTTCGAAATTTAGTTTGTGCTATTTTACGTACTTGTTTAATTTATAAGAGCGATATATCATGTATAGTATACATCTAGCCTTACTTTATACCGATTGTCGTAAGAACTTTAGTCCTACAATTGTATGTTACAAAATGCATTGAAATTGCTTCCTCATTTCAAAAAATCTCCCCCCGGACCCCCCCCCCCCCCTAGTGTACTCGCTCGCTATGCTCACTCGACAAGCAAGCATATTTGGCCGTGCGTATCATCAAAATAGCCCCAGCGACGGCCCTGACAAACATGAATTCATACTAGAGGACTATCTAAAAATCATAAATATAAATAAATATAGAATTAGTCTGACAAAATTCCGGTTATCTTCGCATAATCTAGCGATAGAAAAGGGTAGACACGTTAATATTCCCAGAGAAGATCGAACATGTTTGCAATGTACTATGAATGTAATCGAAAATGAATTTCACTTCCTACTGGTCTGTCCAAAATACTATGATTTACGTAGAACACTTTTTAAGCCATATTTTTGTCATTGGCCGACACTACAAAAATTTGATAATCTAATGAGCTCTAGAAACCCAAAATTAATTCATAATCTATCAAAATATTTGCATTTCGCTTCTAAAGAAAGAGAACGAACAATTAATGAGCTCATATGAAATATTAATAGTTTTATGCTTTAAAGCTCATCATGTAGTTTTAATTATAATAGAAAACAAGGGAGAACATAATATTATTTAAACTTCTCTGTAAATTGTCTTTGCACTTTACATATTTGTTAATTTTGATGGCTATAGATGTGTTTTGTACCATTTAATGCCTAATAAAATATATGTTATGTTATGTTATGATTGTCAGAAATAGCTAAGATACAAAGGTGCATTCAACCGCGGAGGAATATGAAAATCAAGCAGTGACAGTATATATAATTGATCCGAACATAATAATGATGCGTGCACTCTACATACTGATGTTTGCACAGAACGAAATGATGTAAGCACAAGACAAAATGTTGTAAGTACAGAACAACATGATTAATGCACACAACATAATGACAAAGACACATAACGAAATGATGTAAGCACAAGACAAAATGTAAGTACAGAACAACATGATTAATGCACACAACATAATGACAAAGACACATAACGAAATGATGTAAGCACAAGACAAAATGTAAGTACAGAACAACATGATTAATGCACACAACATAATGACAAACACACATAATGAAATGATGTAAGCACAAGACAAAATGGTGTAAGTACAGAACAACATGATTAATGTACATAACATAATGACAAACACACAGGACGAAATGATGTACGCACATTGTGGCAAACCTCTCTTTCTCTTATTATATATTGTCCGGTATAAATGCTCTAACCAGGGTCTATCCTATCGTAGACTCGCTGGAGTTGTCTAGGGGTTTTCTCTACGGTCCTTCAATAATGCTCTAACCAGGGTCTTTCCTATCGTAGACTCGCTGGCGTTGTCTAGGGGGTTTCTCTACGGTCCTTCACTAATGCTCTAATCAGGGTCTATCCTATCTTAGACTCGCTGACGTTGTCTATGGGGTTTCTCTATGGTCCTTCAATAATTTATGACTCAACACAGTCTATCATTTTCCTTTGTGTAATATAATTTAGAACAATCGCCTTTAATTTATATTATAACAGGTATCATATATTCGTAATATCTCGTATCTTATTGTTCGCCTCACTATTTCCTTATGTTCATAATAGTCCCATATACTATATTAATTTCCTTACTTCATCAAACTATTCCAATAGATATATTAGCCAAAACAATCGTTTCTTACACGGCCTAATTATCTTCCGTTCACGTATTTAATACTACTTTAATATTTAAGAGTTAATACTTCTTTAAATATTAATTTTTCTAACTGTCATAGAAACAGTTTATATCTTTAAAAGTGAGTTACATTGATTCCTTAAATGCCTCCTTGGCAGGATAATAATGCACTAATTTCTTCATCATTTCTCATTTCTTAAATAGCAAAATTAACATCTATCACAGACATAACGGCGCCAAACATCTATGATGTTATACAATATTATAACTTGTTTCTCTGTCATCTATAAAGCGGCTATATTCTTACATAACTGACCACCTGCACTCGGTAGTGAAAATGTTCCCCCGCAAACAGAGAACTGATCATTTAGGCGCGAAAATAATAGCAGACGATTATACATATTACATAGCAGACGATTATACATATTACATCAAATCATAATCTTACATGGTTAACAATGTATCAATATATATAAATAAATAAATGTATTTATAAAATACGTTTCTATTTATATATGACAATATTTATTCGTGCAAATAGATGTTTGTTTTTTCTATCTTTTGCACAATCCTCCCTACCCAACTTGAAGTTTGAAATCGTCCGCCATCGGCCGATTTGCAAATCTTCACTCCATCGGATATATAGGAGAAAACAATATAACATCAATACATCATAAAATAGCATTTCTCTCGCTAGGTACCAACAGTCTAATCATAGAGGCAGTGTTTGTATACTAAACTACTGAATTCCTATCGGTACACATCACAATTATTGAACTCTACTAAGGAAATCTGCCAGTATATTTTGAGTCCCTTTAATATGTTTAATGGTCAAATTAAATTCTGAGAGACACAGTGCCCATCTTAAGAGGCGTTGATTGGTCGTTTTTGATTTACTTAACCAGACCAGTGGATTATGATCAGAATTGATGAATATTCTGCTTGTGCCTACGTATATACGAACATGTTGGATGCCTGCAACGATCGCCAACAACTCCTTTTCGATAGTAGAATAATTTTTCTCCCGTGGAATTATTTTTCGTGAATAAAATGCTACTGGGTGTGAGACTTGGTCAACGCTCTGAGTCAGTACCGCTGAAATTCCCAAATCGGAGGCATCAGTATAGAGTTCGAAATCCTGGTTAAAGTCAGGTGCCTTCAGTATGGGTTTACTGGTTAACGCCTTCTTTAATGATTCAAACGCACTTTGATGTTTATCGTTCCACTGAGTAAGAATATTCCCTGATCTCTTGCCCTTTAAAAGGTCTGTCAAGGGGGCGGCTATTTCAGCAAACTGGGGAATGAATTTTCTGTAAAATCCCACTGATCCCAGATATCCTCGTAATTGTTTCTTGGTATGTGGGGGAGAGATAGTATCAATACATTCGACCTTACTGGATATTGGTTCGATTTTCCCCGGACCTAACTTGTGTCCCAAGTAAGTGACTGTTCCTGACCCAATTTTACATTTCTTTGGGTTCAAAGTAACACCACTTTTCTCTAGTTTATGAAATGTCCAATCCAAGTGATTTAGATGCTGTGACCATACATTGGATCGAATTGCAATATCATCCAGATACGCGTCGGCAAATCTATCACGGATGGGTTCTCCCGGGGATTGAGCGATGATCTCATTTATAGCCCTTTGGAATGTAACACCACCATTTTTTAATCCAAATGGGAGAGTTAATGGTTCAAATAAGCCCCGGGGGTTATGAATGCTGCAATTTCACTGGCCCGAGGGGTAAGCGGGATCTGCCAGTATCCTCGGTTCAAATCGATAATGGTTATCAGGCTCGAACCTGCGACTTGATCGATTAGATCGTCTAATCTAGGGATGGGGAAGGCTTCTCCTCGTGTCAGGTCATTAATTTTGCGATAATCAATACACGGTCGCCATTCCGAGTCCGACTTTCGTACCAATATTATGGGGGAGGCCCACTGGCTTCGGCTCGGGCGGATAATTCCTAACTCCAACATTTTATCTAGCTCGGTTTTTAAGATTTGTTTCTTTTCTGGAGACATGCTGGATGGGGTAGTATGGCTGGATTACGGGTGCGGCACCTTGCACATCAATATCATGGGTAACACCATGGAAACATCCCAGTTTTCCAGAGAACAAACGGGGGTAACGGTCTAATATTTGAGTAATGTCATCCCTGTGGCCTGGGGGTAAATGACTGATATCCGGCCAAGCTTTCCTAGGCACAGATTCAAGAGGACTGCAAGGGTCGAATTCCTTCTCTATGTCAGTAGGGGCTTGGTAATCTAATAGGGTAGAGTCTGTGGATTCATACGCCGGACTACTTTCAGCGATGGCGACACAATCCTCCCTACCTGTCCAGGGCTTCAACTGATTTACATGCATAACCCGGTATTTGACTATTTTGTCAGGCATGTATATAATATAGGTATGCGACGCTACCTTTTCGTGTACTAAATACGGTCCCTGGAGGGCATTCTTCAGTTTCATACCTGTTAACGGTAATCGGACTAATACGAATTCCCCACGCTGGAATTCGCTCATTTTCGCCTTTTTATTTCTGTCATATTTCGTTTTTCGACCGTCGACGGCCTGTTGGGCATTCTCGCTAGCTTCGCGTAACTCTTCAGCTAATCTATGACACAATTCTTGTACATAGTTTTCTATAGGGATCCCCTCGGTCCGTTCATTTCTAGCCCACCGGTCATAAGTGGAATCTAGATTATCTCTAGGTTCGCGCCCATACAGAAGATAGAAGGGGGAGTATCCAGTACTAGAGTGTTCTGCACTTCTGTATGCAAATAATAGCCAGGGTAGCATCTCATCCCAAGGCTCTACTGTGGTTTCTCCCAGAATCCTCAACATGGTTTTTAACGTGCCATTATATATCTCAATAGCTCCGTTGGTTTGAGGCCTATAACTGCTACTAGTTAAGTGGCGTATATCATTCTCGGCTCGGAACCGTGTAAATGAGTCAGCTAGGAATGCACTTCCTCTGTCAGTCAACAGAGTTTCGGGTTTTCCATGTCGAGATATAGTCTCTATTAGTGCCTTCTGAACATTATCAGAGGTCGCGGCGGCGAATGGGAAAGATTCAGAATAGTTAGTGGCATGGTCAATAAAATTCATGATATACTGGTTCCCGTTAATAGTTTTTTTCATTGGTCCCACGAAATCAGCTGATATGAATCTGAATGGTTGGGATATAATGGACAGAGGTTTCAATGGGGCTACAGTGGATTTCTGTCCCTTACCAGCTCTCTGGCACGGCCCACAGCTATGGCAGAATCGTTTAACATCCGCTCGGATTCCTGGCCAAAAGAAGCGACGCTTAAGGGTTTTACTCGGTCCAAGGTGTCCCGTACTTAAACTATCATGTGCGAGTCCCGTTATATGAGTCCTGAATCCTCGTGGAACTACCACCTGATCATATATTTTCCAGGGTCGAACCTTGGATGGGTCCTGAGGTTGTTCTCTCCTCATAAGTAAGCGGGATTCGGGCTGGATGTAATATCCTTGTTTTATGGGTTTTTCTTCATGCGCCATTTCCCATAGTGGCAATAATGACGGGTCATTTTTCTGTTCTCGCAATAATTTATCAGGGCTCAAGTCATCAATAGAGGGACTCTCTTGGGGTGTCTCCTTACTGGCTTTTTCAGAGGGGGATTTATTTCATTAGTATTCCGAAAAGGTAATACATATTCCTCAGTATCGGGTGTGTTTTCTAAGTCTGGAACATATGTGACGGTTTCATCAAAGGGGATCGTTTTCTTATTGGAGCGTGTCACAACACCACACGTAATTAAATCAGTGACAGGGATTGTTTCGCAATCGTTACCTATTATCAGATCAACGCCTGCGGCGCATCTATGTGTCAATATAGCCACCGCCAAAGTGCCTCGATATATTGGGCAGTTAACGCTAATCTTTGCCACGGGATAATTACCAGGTATATAATTGACACCTCTAATGGTCACCTGTTCACCTGTGTATTCCAACTGATTAGCCGTTTGCTCGTTAGCAGTCAACAAGCTGATCGTCGCGCCAGTATCTCTTAAATATGTCACGTATGCAGCCTGATTGTTAATTCGAGCCTGCCCTGTATATTTGATGAGTAATGGGTTTACCCTTTCTTTATACTCAGATGTGTTGATTGGTTCGTTAGTGATAAAGGCGGAGCTATGATTAGCGTTTGACATATGTCCGTTAGCGAGATGTCTAGTACCTCGGTACCTAGGTGAATTGGGATTCGCCCAACACTCGTTATGGGCGTGGCCATTTCGTCGACAATAATTACAATATTTTTCTACACGGGGTAGCTTGGAAATTATCATTCCTCATATTGGGTCGATACATGGGTGTGGGGGTGTATGGCCTTGGGGCTGGAGGTCGGTGTTCCGTATCTCTGGGTTTCATACTCGGATTCGAATTAATCCGCGTTCTGGGCGCCAATCTGCGATGGAGATTATATTCATCGGCCAATGCAATACATTCCTGGAGAGTGGATGCTCTTTTATCCAGAATGAACAAATTAAGTTCATCACTTAGCTGGGAATCGAACCTATATCTCAAGAGCAGCTCGACCCAGTTGACTTCGTTCGGATCAGTGTTCTCCGTCCATAGTGTCATTTGCTCCCTTAATTCCTTAATGAATTCGGAATAGGTCTGCTGAGGTTTCTTTACCCAAGAGAAGAAATTGTTTCTGTATACAGTGGGTGAAAGTCGATATTCATCCAAGATGGCGGACTTAAGAATATCATAATTATTAGCATCTTGGACGGGAAGAGTGGCATATATATTTCTGGCCTTGTCAGATAACTTGTCTATAATATGCCCCACCCAAATTTGTTTGGAGATCTGGCTAGCTTCAAACAGTCTCTCACATGTTGAGAAGAATTTATCTGGCCTCATAGTAGGGGTCCAATTAGGAACAGATATGTTGGTCTTAGGGAGTCTGTTATCTGTAGGGAGGGGATTATTTTGCTGAGATTCCTGATCCCTCTGGATTTCTCTCAGGCGAATTTCCATATTCATCTTGTCTCTATTCATCCTTTCTTCTCTCTCTTTCTCTCTCTCTTATTTTCTCTCTCTTTCTCTCTCTCTCTCTCTCTCTCTCTCTCTCTCTCTTTCTCTCTCTCTCTACTCTCTCGTGTTCTCTCTCTCTACTCTCTCGTGTTCTCTCTCTTTCTCTACTCTCTCGTTTTCTCTCTCTTTCTCTACTCTCTCGTTTTCTCTCTCTTTCTCTACTCTCTCTTCTCTTTCTCATAAATTTCACCCTGGCGTTCCAGGCTTGCTTGATTAAAGTAGGGTAGTCTCATTAACTTATCCCATATCTCATCACCTGTGGTCTGGAAGTCGGGGCGAACCGGTCCCTCAATGTTCTTATTAACACTCCTAGTCGTCGCCATTTTGTTTTTGTATTTCCCAAAAGTTTTACTTCCAATAATGTTGTAAGTACAGAACAACATGATTAATGTACATAACATAATGACAAACACACAGGACGAAATGATGTACGCACATGACAAACTGTTGTAAGAACAGAACAACATGATTGATGCACATAACATAATGACAAACACACATAACAAAGTAATGTACGCACATTACAAAATGTTGTAAGCACAAGACAACACGATAAATGCACACAACATAATGACAAACACACATAACGAATTGATCACAAACTGTTTTAGTACATCACGAATTGGTAAATGCACATAACATATTGACATATGCACAGGACAGCACAGTGTGTCTACATGACAACCTGTTTAAATACACATAACACAATGACAACTGCACAGAAAGAAACAGTGTATGCACACAACAAAATGTCGTTTGTACCGAACGAGTTAGTAAATGCACATAACATAATGACAAATGCACAGAAAGAACTGGTGTTTGCACAAGACAAAATGTCTTAAGTACAGAACGATTTGGCAAATACTCATAACATAACGATGTTAACACAGAGCAACTTAGTAAATGCACACATCAAACAGATCAGTACCAACAGAAGGCAGCATTGGCGTTCCATATGTATGCGAGTGTTACGTAATTGTACCAGTATAATAAAACATAACCGAGGATAAATGGTGAAGATGATCTATCATGACTAATTGATCACTGAGGATAAATGGTGAAGATGATCTATCATGACTAATTGATCACTGAGGATAAATGGTGAAGATGATCTATCATGACTAATTGATCACTGAGGATAAATGGTGAAGATGATCTATCATGACTAATTGATCACTGAGGATAAATGGTGAAGATGATCTATCATGACTAATTGATCACTGAGGATAAATGGTGAAGATGATCTATCATGACTAATTGATCACCGAGGATAAATGGTGAAGATGATCTATCATGAATAATTGATCACCGAGGATATAGGGTGAAGATGATCTATCATGAATAATTGATCACCGAGGATAAATGGTAAATATGATCTATCATGACTAATTGATCACTGAGGATAAATGGTGAAGATGAATCTATCATGACTAATTGATCACCGATCACCGAGGATAAATGGTGAAGATGATCTATCATGAATAATTGATCACTGAGGATAAATGGTGAAGATGATCTATCATGACTAATTGATCACTGAGCATAAATGGTGAAGATGATCTATCATGACTAATTGATCACTGAGCATAAATGGTGAAGATGATCTATCATGAATAATTGATCACCGAGGATAAATGGTGAAGATGATCTATCATGAATAATTGTTCACCGATCACTGAGGATAAATGGTGAAGATGATCTATCATGACTAATTGCTCACCAAGGATAAATGGTGAAGATGATCTATCATGACTAATTGATCACTGAGGATAAATGGTGAAGATGATCTATCATGACATTACTCACCAAGGATAAATGGTGAAGATGATCTATCATGACTAATTGCTCACCAAGGATAAATGGTGAAGATGATCTATCATGACTAATTGCTCACCAAGGATAAATGGTGAAGATGATCTATCATGACTAATTGCTCACCAAGGATAAATGGTGAAGATGATCTATCATGACTAATTGTTCACCAAGGATAAATGGTGAAGATGATCTATCATGAATAATTGTTCACCGATCACCGAGGATAAATGGTGAAGATGATCTATCATGACTAATTGCTCACCAAGGATAAATGGTGAAGATGATCTATCATGACTAATTGCTCACCAAGGATAAATGGTGAAGATGATCTATCATGACTAATTGATCACTGAGGATAAATGGTGAAGATGATCTATCATGACTAATTGATCACCAAGGATAAATGGTGAAGATGATCTATCATGACTAATTGATCACTGAGGATAAATGGTGAAGATGATCTATCATGACTAATTGATCACTGAGGATAAATGGTGAAGATGATCTATCATGATGACTAATTGCTCACCAAGGATAAATGGTGAAGATGATCTATCATGACTAATTGATCACTGAGGATAAATGGTGAAGATGATCTATCATGACTAATTGATCACCAAGGATAAATGGTGAAGATGATCTATCATGACTAATTGCTCACCAAGGATAAATGGTGAAGATGATCTATCATGACTAATTGATCACTGAGGATAAATGGTGAAGATGATCTATCATGACTAATTGATCACTGAGGATAAATGGTGAAGATGATCTATCATGACTAATTGATCACTGAGGATAAATGGTGAAGATGATCTATCATGACTAATTGATCACTGAGCATAAATGGTGAAGATGATCTATCATGACTAATTGATCACTGAGCATAAATGGTGAAGATGATCTATCATGAATAATTGATCACCGAGGATAAATGGTGAAGATGATCTATCATGAATAATTGTTCACCGATCACTGAGGATAAATGGTGAAGATGATCTATCATGATGACTAATTGCTCACCAAGGATAAATGGTGAAGATGATCTATCATGACTAATTACTCACCAAGGATAAATGGTGAAGATGATCTATCATGACTAATTACTCACCAAGGATAAATGGTGAAGATGATCTATCATGACTAATTGCTCACCAAGGATAAATGGTGAAGATGATCTATCATGAATAATTGATCACCGATGATAAAGATGATCTATCATGACTAATTGCTTACCAAGGATAAACGGTGAAGATGGATGACAGCGGATCTATCATTACTAATAGCTCACCGGGGATAAATGGTGAGGATGGATAACAGCGGATCTATCATGACTAATTGCTTACCGAGGATAAATGGTGAGGATGGATGACAGCGGATCTGTCATTACTAATTGCTCACCGGGCGCATCAAGTACACAAAATGTACCAATACAAAAACAGATTCACATTTTATCATAATTTAATTATTGGAATGTCAAATAAACAAATAACAAAACGCAAGTGAAAGCATAACTCAAAAACAAACATTATATACCATGGGCTTACCGGTATTCAGTCATACAAACATATATACCATGGGCTTACCGGTATTCAGTCACACAAACATATATACCATGGGCTTACCGGTATTCAGTCATACAAACATATATACCATGGGCTTACCGGTATTCAGTCATACAAACATTATATACCATGGGCTTACCGGTATTCAGTCATACAAACATATATACCATGGGCTTACCGGTATTCAGTCATACAAACATATATACCATGGGCTTACCGGTATTCAGTCATACAAACATATATACCATGGGCTTACCGGTATTCAGTCATACAAACATATATACCATGGGCTTACCGGTATTCAGTCATACAAACATATATACCATGGGCTTACCGGTATTCAGTCATACAAACATATATACCATGGGCTTACCGGTATTCAGTCACACAAACATATATACCATGGGCTTACCGGTATTCAGTCACATAAGGTTTGAATGTGAATAACTTCTAGTCAGTCTCTTTTATAGCAGATGAAATAATATTGCTTTGTAAAGTGATCATTCTTGCATATAATACGCTTGACTAAACTCAGATTGCATAACACCTTTTAAAATAAATCCACACTTTCACTCACATATGAATTCAACATGGCGTCAAAAGACCAACACAGGTTTCATGTACCAGAAATGTGTTTCCGGTATTGTCACATGATTGACACATGACCTTGTAAAGCCAAAAATAAATAAATATTTCTTTGCATATTCTGTGTAAAGGGATTCTTAGGGTACACGTGAATGACTTATGAAAAACATTTACATATTTTCAAAACAAAAGGTTAATATTGATATGTTTTTGCTCATTTTCGTGTTTGGCAGTTTAGTGTCTCCATATAATCCAAGTACCTGCTACTGAGAGCAATCACGTCATTTGCAAACAAATTCTAAAACAAGAGTGGTGTATGGAAATATGGCGATTGATGATAAATGTTGCATTATTGAGTGGTCAATATCAGAAACGGAATATAAACAGAGCAATCCGCTATAGAACAACAAACATAATAAGTATATATGCTATCTCTATAGAACAACAAACATAATAACTATATATGTTATCTCTATAGAACAACAAACATAATAAGTATATATGTTATCTCTATAGAACAACAAACATAATAAGTATATATGCTATCTCTATAGAACAACAAACATAATAAGTATATGTTATCTCTATATAACAACAAACATAATAAGTATATATGTTATCTCTATATAACAACAAACATAATAAGTATATATGTTTTCTCTATAGAACAACAAACATAACAAGTATATATGTTATCTCTATATAACAACAAACATAATAAGTATATATGTTATCTCTATAGAACAACAAACATAATAAGTATATATGTTATCTCTATATAACAACAAACATAATAAGTATATATGTTATCTGTTATATATATATATATATATATATATATATATGTTATAAAATCAGTCAAGCGTCTGTATGATAGCATGTGCGCTAGTCACACGATATCGCCAGTTTTACTTTCAGCGCCGAATGTTCATGTCGCATTTTTGATTTATAGAAAGTTGTATTTTTTTTGGTCTGGATATGGCTGAAGCAGCATTGAAGGCTGCATCGAATGATACGAGTATCGGTGCTCAGTCACCGGCTACCCTAGGAACCGCAGTTTAGAATGACAGCAACATAGCGGTGGGTGGGGAACGGTCGTCGAAACGTCTTACTGTGAAAGACTTGGAGAAGACGATTATGACTTTACAGAGCAGTACGAATTCGAAGTTTAATGCTCTCTTCGATCTGTTGTCAGACAATAGGACCTTCAGGGTCGCGTATACTGACAAATAACACTCCAAACTCTGAGAATAGGGCTCGGAAAGAAGAAAGTAATTCCGTCAGAGAAGCGAATGTCTCGTGACAGAAGTAAGTCTAATCCGAGTTTTCGGGATTACGACGAGATGTCTATCACACCGTCACGCAATGAACTGAGGAGTTATTTGGCTCCGACTCGGATAATGACGAGGTACGGTCAACAGGATCGGTAAAATCCAACAATGACTCTGCAGCGTCTGTAGACAGCCAGTGGTTTTTGATCAATATAATCAGGACAAGTCTGAACATTTAGCATATATTTCACACTGGTAAACCTAGTGACAAGGCCTCTGAGCTTATGTTAGATCAGTCGCAGCAGGATATTCTTTGCAAATCTTGGAGAAGTAGTAATCCAGAGAGATTATCCACATACAAGGACGAGTATCGTTTATCTCTACCGGTGAATGAAAATTCTGAGGATTTTCTGAAAGTAACAGGACTAGATGATCTGGTGGAACCTATGCTACGTAAACGTCACGGGAGTAAGGTCAGTGAAATCTTGGGGCAAGGGTCGTCAATTGTTTTCTCAGCCTCTAAAAGCTATAGAAACTTTGAGTTTTCAAGGACAAATGGCATCCAGAATGGGAATTATATGTATGTCTTACTTACAACAGGGTCTTGGAACATTAATGCATACGTTGAATGACAAGGAACCCAATATGGATAAGAGTATTCAAACAGTCAGAGACATGTTCTGCATATCTTGTAAAGCACTTGATCAAATGGGACGATCTGGTGCTTTTCAACATATGGTCAGAAGGAAAGCCACGGCTTCCGATACTGGTCTTGATTCATTGAAGGATGTTCAAGTGAAAGTACTCCAACTACCGCTTTCAAGTGAGGGTGTTTTCGGCAAAGCTCTAGAAAATAACTTAAAAAACAGGAAAGAGCCGAAAGATCAATTAAGTGATCTCGTGCCAGAGCTGTTTGACAAGAAACGAAAGTTTAATTTTGAACAAAGTAGACATGCTTCTTTTGACAAGCGTCATAAAAACCAGTTCATTTGCACCTCGGTCAACGACACAAAGTCAATACAAAAAACACTTCAAAATGGACACTCTGTCAAAGGTTATAAATCTAGTAAGACCAAACGATTGGGCAATAACATTCGATTTGGCCGACGCATACATGCATATTCCAATATTTCCGAAACACAGAATCTACCTGAGATTTTGCTTTCAAGGCCAGTGCTACCAATGGAAAGTAATGTGTTTTGGCCCAACGTCCGCTCCCAGAGTATGGACAAAATTGATGTCGGTGGCAGCTGCCTATTTGAGAACTCAAAATGTCAGGCTAGCAGTATACCTAGACGATTGGTTAAGTCTCAATCAAATAAAGAAAGTTTTATTACAAGATCGAAAATTATGCCTCAAAGTACTACTCTCGTTAGGCTTCATGATCAAGTTAGAGAAATCAAACCTAGTACCAACTCAGACTTTTGTCTACATCGGAGCACTTTTCAATCTGAGATTAGGACTTGTTTCTCCGTCAATAGAAATATATGCAAAGATATTGAATGCAATAGATGTTCTGAGTCAAAGTCGGGCATCAGCCAGGGACTTTTTACACCTACTGGGTCTCATGGCTTCCTGTATAGAGCTAGTTCCCAATGCTCGCCTATACATGTATATGCGTTCAATACAATTACACCTCAGTTTTTGGAAACCATAAAAAAACGATAGAAATGATGGTCTCTTGTCTAAATCATTTGGAATGGTGGAAACAAGAAGCCAACATGTTAAGGGGACGCTCAGTACAGCATCAAATGTCGGAGGTAGTAATCACGACAGATGCTTCAAAGACCATGTATGGCGGACATCTATGTATGGGGGAAATACTATGTTCAAGGGGTTTGGACACAGGCTCAACAGGCTTGGCATATCAACCTAGATTATTAGAACTAGAAGCTATTGTTCTGACAGTGAAGCATTTTCTGACACAGCTAAAAGGGAAAACTGTCATGATCAAGTCAGACCACACAACGTGTGTACAATACATCAATCGCCAGCGGGGCACACATTCAAGCCTTTTGTGCATAAAAACTTGGGATTTGTGGAATCTAGCTATCCAAACAATGTGGTTTTGAGGGCAGTTCATATCTGCGGAAAGGACAATGTTCTAGCGGATCAATTGAGCCGCAAGAAAATTCTGGCAAAAGAATGGTCCTTGAAAACGGAGATAGTGCAGAATATTTTCTTGCAATGGGGTCACCCATTGATGGATCTATTTGCTTCGAGTCTGAACCATCAAACTCAGGTGTTTTGTACATGAAGTTGGCTTTTGCAGTAGATGCTCTGTCGATCCCGTGGGAGAACATGTTTGCATACGCCTACCTTCCGATTTGTCTAATTCCGAAAGTCCTGCACCATATGGCGCAGTACCATTGCGAGATTATTCTGATTGCTCCCCAATGGCCTCGCAAACATTGGTACACACAACTGCTCCAGTTACTAATTGCGTGTCCAATTCAATTACCATTGATTCCGGACCTGCTAGTTCAGCCCAAAACTCAGATATACCATCCTCATCCAGAATTGTTCAAGTTGATGGCATGGAGGCTATCGACAGACAATTTCAGGAGAAAGGCTTTTCTGAGAACTGGGTACACAAAAAGACTACAATGCAAAATTCAAGAGATTTAGTAGCTGGTGTGGTTCAAGGGAAATTGATACCAATAAAGCAACTTTGTTAGATATTGCAGATTTTCTAACTAGCTTGTTTCACAAGGGGTTACAGTACAGAACCATAGCAGGCTACAGGCCAATGCTGTCGGTCATTTTGAGGCCTATAGATGGTTTCAGAGTTGGTCAGCACCCTGATAGTGTATGTGTCATTAAAGGTGTGTTTCATTGTAGACCGCCACAAAAAGGTTAGTGCCCGAGTGGAACCTAGAAACAGTACTGTCCTCGTTGCAGAATAAGCCCTTTGAACCTATGAAAAGGCTTCTTTAAAATGTATTACATATAAGACAGTTTTCTTAGTTGCTATTTCATCTTTCAAGAGATGCAGTGACCTTCAATCATTGCGGCTAGGAGAGGGATCAGTGAATGTTCAAAGTACAGACACCACTTTCACACGGCACGGATTGGCAAAACAAGATCGGCAGTCACATTATGGTGCAAAGGTCGTAATTCCTACTTTTTAAAGATAATAAGCTGTTGGACCCGATACGCATTATGTACTATTATCTGAAAAAAACTGAAAAGTATAGAAAGAATGCAGTAAACGAAGATGAAACTACAGTGTTTCTGAGTTTAAATGAACCTCACAAGCCAGTCTCGTCTCAAACAATTTCTCATTGGATTGTTGAAACACTAAGCTTAACACTGAACAATAAATCCCTCAAAGTGAAGGGGCATAGTACGCGTGCCATGGGAGCTTCATATGCTTTATACAAAGGTGCCTATCTGCAGCAGTCGTGAATCAACATTCACTGGTTTTTATGTTCGTGATATGTCCAAGTTGTGATATATCAATGTAAATGCTCAAGTAAGCATTACAGAGGCTCAAGTACGCATTAAAGGTTTTTGACTAAAGTGTGAATATAATGAAGTTCTGTAACTTCTTACATGTACCATGGTTATATATGATATACAGGTAGAGGGAACTGTTTTAAGCTTTCAGCGAGTTGCAAATGTACGTTTTTGGGAGATTCTCATTCACAAATAAGTGAAATTATTTATATATATATAATTTATGTGTTTAAATATTCCTAAATGTGTAAGATAGCAGGATAAGCATTGCTTTGAAAACTATCCTATTGGTAAATATAATAGGTAAGTTAAACTATTGAAGTAAAATTGTTAAATTTCACTTCAAGTTTGAATTTTAAGAAATAATTTAACTTACTTATTATATTTAACATTCCCGCCACCTTCACTCTTGTAATTGTATAAGGGGAACGTTGCGGCTTTCGTCAGTAAGTAAAACTGGCGATATCGTGTGACTAGCGCACATGCTATCATACAGACGCTTGACTGATATTTTGAGCAAGCGTCTTGCGAGTTAGAACGTAAAAAGGGGAAGTAAATCCTATTGGTAAATATAATAAGTAAGTTAAACTATTTCTTAAAATTCAAACTTGAAGTGAAATTTAACCATTTTTAGCCCCTTCTCGTAACTGGCATCGTAACGTACATTAATGGTTAGGTAGCAGAGCGAGGTTGTAGTGTATTAGTATGAACTTTCGAATTGGATAGTTAGACTGTATAATCGATCGGTAAAATAACTGTAATAGTAATTCGGACGATACATATTATTCGGATAAATCGAAAACCAGCATGTCCCAATTGTCTCAGGACGAGATGGAGGAACTACATTCGCAAGAAGAGGAGTTAATGGAGTTAAAATTACAGAAATCAAACGCAAAGTCAAAATTTACTAGGAGTAGAAATCAGCTATTGGATCTATGTGGGAGTAGGATACAACGAGGGAGATGCTGAATGATTCGTTGGATAAGGTGGAGGCAGCTATGGACGTAGCAACAGAAAGCATTCGCAATATAGCATCATTTTATAGATCAGCAAAAAGAACTGGACATGATTACGGTGATAAAAGAAATAGAAAAATAAAGGAACAGTATGATGAAATGATGGTGAATTACGTAATGAATTAACAGAGACTAGTAGTACAAACTCCGAGTCAGGTGCAATAAACTTGAATAAGAAAATGGAAAGTGATGTTGGTAAAGATATGTACAAACAATTGAAGATAGTATCAATACCCGTATTTACAGGAATAAAAAATGATTATTCCTTCTGGAAAGCGGCATTCGATGCCTGCATTGAAAACTCCAATGCAACTGCTGAATACAAGTTTCTGCAACTCCGGCAATATTTAAGTGATGATGCTTTAAAAGCAATAGAAGGCCTAGGCCATTCAAAGACTGCATATGTAGCGGTAAAAAACAGGCTTGAACGCAAATTTGGTGAACAGCGGCAGGTGAACAAATTTCTGGAAGAAATTGACACGTTTCCGGTAATTAAATATGAGAATGCTAGAATACTTGAACGCTTCGCAGATATGTTAGACATAGCCTTAATAAACATGAAAGAGAGCAATGTACAGGACAGGCATAGTGGGTTCATGTACCTACAGTTAATGAAAAAGTTGCCAGAGAGCATGATAACAAGATACCAGCGTTGGCTGTATGAAAAAGAGATTATAGAATCAGTTGAGGCATTACGGGATTGGATCCTTAAGGAGTCCGAGTTTCACAACATTGCTGCTGAAACAAAGCATGGACTGGAGAGGAATCATCATCACGGGAGATTTGAAAAACCCAAAGAAAAGACATATTTTGGGAAAACTGGCGACGCCAAGCAAAGCCAAAAGTTATGTAAGCTATGTAATGGAAAGCATGCAATATGGGACTGTGCAAATTTCAAACAACTGTCAGGAGAAGTTCGATGGAAAAAGGCAAAAGAATTACAGCTATGTTTCCAGTGTTTGGGGGACAGTCATTGTGGAAAATTCTGTTCTTGGTCAAGGATATGTGGTGTGAAATCACCATCGCCTACTTCATAAGAATGAGGACTCGATACAACAAGGAATGCCTCGGCAAATGTAGTTAATGACTGGGAGTCAAGGACTCACACATGTAATTCAAACTTAAAAAGTTCCAACTCGGCTGGACTTATAGCTCTGAGAACTGTGTCATTAATAGTATCCAACGGTTATAAGAAGTTGAAACTTAATGCCTTACTGGATGATGGAAGCACTAAAACATATATTAACAGAGAAATCGCAGAAGGACTCGGTATTAGAGCATCGGTACACACAGTCTGTGTGAATGTGTTGAACGGCAAACAAGAAGTGCTTGAAACAATGCCAGTCACATTGGGAATAGAAAGTGAAAATCGACAAGTGAAAATGCAAATATATGCGAACACAATTGACAATGTTACTGGTAACTTACAGGCTGTTGACTGGAATGACTGCTGAAAATTGGCCTCATCTAAAAGGAATAAACTTTCCGAAAGTAGCAAAACGACAAACTGTGCAGATGCTGAATGGACTGGATTATGCAGATTTGCATTATGCAATTCATGAAATAAAGGGAAACCGGGAGAACCTATTGCTAGGTTAACACCATTAGGGTGGACATGCAATGGGCGATCCAATGAAGCACATGACAAAGAGCAGTTTTGAAACACACTTTTCAACTTATTTCATGCAGAGAAAATCTGAACCAGAAGATGTTGCCGAGTTACTTCGTGGTTTCTGGGACATTGATCGATACGGTATTGAACAGAGCTCAAATGAGTTGCTATCGCCCATAGACAAAGAGATTAAAATTGAAAGTGAAAGGTCTATAAAAGTAGTTGATAATCGCTATGAAGTCGCCATTCCATGGAAAACTGACTCACGAAAATTAGAAAATAATTACAAGATGGCATTACGTAGACTAAAATTAACAGAAAAGAGGATTGAAAAAGAACCAATACTCAGGGAGAGTTATGAAAAAACAATTGAATCATATCTAGAGAAGGGGTACACCAGAAAGGTATCACGAAGTAAAAAGAAACCTGTTGAACAATGGTATTTACCACATTTTCCGGTGGTACGGATGGACAAAGAAACCACAAAAGTGCGCATTGTTTCTGATGCAGCTGCAAAATATGACGATGTGTGCTTAAATGATATGATTCATGAAGGTCCAAAGTTACAGACAGAACTTTTTGACGTGTTGCTTCGCTTCAGGAAGAATCCAGTCGCAATAGTATGTGATATAAGTGAAATGTATTTGAGAGTACAGATAAAAGGATCGTCCATTTCATCGTTTCTTATGGAACAGCAACGCCGACCCACCGGACGTGTTTGAATTTAGCCGATTAGTATTTGGTGTAAATGCCTCGCCATTTCTGGCGCAACTTGTGTCAAGAATAAATGCAAAGAAACACCAAGATCAATATCCATTAGGGGCAGAGATAGTCGTTAAGTCTACCTACATGGACGACAGCATGGATTCGGTTCAAGACAACAAAATAGGCATAGAAGCTTATCATCAACTGTCGGAGGTATGGGGAAAGGGAAACTTAGCGATCGAGGATAGATCACGATAACAACATTTCTGACAGAATTTTGTAAGGTTTAACAATCGAAAGTTAGCTGGGTTGTCTTTCAGTTGGTAATTGAGATTACTGTTTAAATCGTGTTGTTTGATAGTCGTGGCGTGTCAAAGAAGGTGAGTATGTTCGGAAGCACTATTTCGGGTGCCGAGCTAGAGGCTTAACCACAGATTATTCGATTAAGTATTGGAAAGGGGTTTGAGGTGGATAAATATCGAGTGTAGAAACATGAGGTTGAAAATAAAACAGTGACAAAAAAATCCTCTTGTTCGTGCATTTTTAGCCCCTTCTCGTAACTGACATCGTAACGTACATATATGTTATCTCTATATAACAATAAACATAATAAGTGTATATGGTATATCTGTAGAACAACAAACATATTAAGTATATATGTTATCTCTATAGAACAATAAACATAATAGGTATATATGGTATATCTGTAGAACAACAAACATATTAAGTATATATGTTATCTCTATAGAACAACAAACATAGTAAGTATATATGGTATATCTGTAGAACAACAAACATAATAAGTATATATGTTATCTCTATAGAACAACAAACATAATAAGTATATATGGTATATCTGTAGAACAACAAACATATTAAGTATATATGTTATCTCTATAGAACAACAAACATAGTAAGTATATATGGTATATCTGTAGAACAACAAACATAATAAGTATATATGTTATCTCTATAGAACAACAAACATAGTAAGTATATATGGTATATCTGTAGAACAACAAACATAATAAGTATATATGTTATCTCTATAGAACAACAAACATAATAAGTATATATGGCATCTCTGTATCATAATAAATTTTACAATGGAATTTTCCAAACATTCTCTGTATTATTGGCCCCAGATTGCTGGATTCAGTTCAACCAATCATAAACATTGAGACTGAGCTTGAAAGTTAAGGAAAGGTTATAAATAATCAATCCTGGACAACCATAAACAATGTAAAACAATAGAATTTGTTTTTGCCAAACAATGTAAAACAATAAAATTTGTTTTTGCCAAACAATGTAAAACAATAGAATTTGTTTTTGCCAAACAATGTAAAACAATAGAATTTGATTTTGCCAAACAATGTAAAACAATAGAATTTGTTTTCAAATAAACATGCAAGTCACCCTAGCAGTATTGTATCAGTGGAGAAAATGGACAAAAAAATGAATGAAGCGAAACACGAAGACGACGTGCAGAACTTGGTTTGGTACGGATCATTATGTGCAAGTATTATTGAAATCAGGATACGGATTTATATTAGCAGTTTGGTACGGATCATTATGTGCACGTATCATTGAAATCCGGATACGGATTTAGCACAAGTATTCCAGACAACGTGGGTTATTAAAATAATCTTTCAAAGGCAATACTAGTGTGAACATGAACGGAGTGGAACATAATGATGATATGCACAACTAGGCCTGGTACTGATCATTCCTGCAATGTTTTTATGAACATCTGACCAAGGGTTTAGAAGAGATGGTCTCAACAAACTTTGTGACAGACGGATGGATGAACGGATAGCAAGTACAAAATCAATATGCTTCCCCCACCACTCGGGGGAGACATAATTAACATGACCGGTAAGGTTTAACAAAATATGTTATTTATTACAACAATGCCAATTTTTACTCTCAAACTGCTTAATTGTTCGAAGAACACAGGTTCTACCAGTAACAATGAACATTGAATAGAGAACACAGGTTCTACCAGTAACAATGAACATTGAATAGAGAACACAGGTTCTACCAGTAACAATGAACATTGAATAATAGAACACACATTCTACCAGTAACATTGAACAATAGAACACACGTTCTACCAGTAACATTGAACAATAGAACACACGTTCTACCAGTAACATTGAACATTGAATAATAGAACACAGGTTCTACCAGTAACAATGAACATTATGACTATTGCACACAGCCCATATTATATTACAAGATTATACCATGTTGCTATTGTTGGTATATATTTATATACATACATACATACAACATTAGATTAATGGCTTGCGAAATTCCATTCCTAATGGAATACATCACCATGAGAGAGAGAAGAGGCAATACATCATGCCCAAGGACACCATGGTTCATGCAAGGCTCAAACTCACAATCTCTCAGTTACCGTGTCCATTAAACCATGGATGATATGCATGTTTGATTTACAGTCTACATCCGTTATGTCAAAGTTGGTTATGTCGAATTCTCCGGTTATCTCGAAGCCGGATCAAAGTCACGTTTCAGATACTATCATTTTACATATAACTGGTTTATATAAAATTTCGTTAAGTTAAACTTCGATTATGTCAAAGTATTTTGTTCGGTCCGATGGAATTCGACATAACGTATATCATTTTATTTCAGTATTGTTGCAAACTGTCCAGGGGCTTACCGGGTAATAGAACCAATGTAAACAAACTTTGTTCTTTAAAAATGTTCAAGGGCATTATCTTCGTCAAAAATCAACAATATGTACAACTAAATGAAGCGAGCAGAGCACGATGACAATATGCACATCTAGACCATGTATTGATGCTTCATGTACAGTTTAAATGTGATAAATGTTGAACAAGGGTGCTTGTAAAAACAATCAGACAATTTAAACAAAATTGAGTGAGTATCCTTAGTGACGATTTGCTTAGTTGTTTTATGTGCAACTGCAGTGCACATGCAAGGGAGATAATGAACTCTTCACCGAAAAAAAAACCCAGAAAATTAACTTGCATATATTTCGCATATTCGGACAATAATTTACATTTATGTCTCATAAATTTTGTTCACGGAAACAGTTAAAGCTGCAAAATATGGTGATTTGCAAATATGTTTTTATTAATGGTAACTTCATGGATTACAGATAAGCATAAATTTGTTAGAAAATACTAAAATATGAAAACAATCTATGAAAGTTTCAAATGATTAAAAAGAATTAAAGAACTTTAAAAAGGCTGTAAGTTATGTGCATCTTACCACACATTATTGAAACACCTGAAAATAAATGTTTAATACAAAAGAAAGCACCAAGTGCTACCAGAGCAACCAGTATTATTTATGCAGTAAAATCTAGTTTATGTTTTTCTACGTTTATTTATCGTCGCTACCGGATGCCCATATGAGCGACACCTCCTGAAGAGATTAGTCATTTTAGATTTTGGAGGATAGTGCATGATACAGACAGAGACCCATTCCAGAATCTCTTCTGGTTCTTTTACGTGCACAGTGTACAGCACCGACACAAGACCTCGGTTTAACATCCCATCTGAAAGACTGTTAATTTTATTAGGGTCGGACTGGGGATCGAACCTGCGATCCCTGGATTACCAGGCCAGCGTATTACCACTGGACTACGATTGGCATTAATGAAATGGTACTATATTTATATTGACAGAATGGACGTCAAGATTGGTTATCACTGAGGTAATTTGCTACCATAATTAAATTTAAATATATCAATAAAAATCATCTAATTTAGTACTATATTTAGGTTGACAGATATCAATCAAAATCATCCCTGTTGTCTGATTGGTTAGTGATCACTATTTAGTACTATATTTAGATTGACAGATGTCAATCAAATCATCCCTGTTGTCTGATTGGTTAGTGATCACTTCATTTAGTACTATATTTAGATTGACAGATGTCAATCAAATCATCCCTGTTGTCTGATTGGTTAGTGATCACTTCATTTAGTACTATATTTAGATTGACAGATGTCAATCAAATCATCCCTGTTGTCTGATTGGTTATGATCACTTCATTTAGTACTATATTTAGATTGACAGATGTCAATCAAATCATCCCTGTTGTCTGATTGGTTATTGATCACTTCATTTAGTACTATATTTAGATTGACAGATGTCAATCAAAATCATCCCTGTTGTCTGATTGGTTATTGATCACTTCATTTAGTACTATATTTAGATTGACAGATGTCAATCAAATCATCCCTGTTGTCTGATTGGTTATTGATCACTTCATTTAGTACTATATTTAGATTGACAGATGTCAATCAAAATCATCCCTGTTGTCTGATTGGTTATTGATCACTTCATTTAGTACTATATTTAGATCGACAGATATCAATCAAAATCATCACTGTTGTCTGATTGGTTATCCCTACTATCACTGAAGTCGTCATCATCGTCATCATCATCTGCTCCAACAATCGGAGCTGGAGCATCTGGTGTGCTGTAATATAGTAATATTATACATTAAACTTTTCACTTCGATTTTTTTTTTTACTTATTACGCATAAATCTTTCAGTTTATTAAGGACAGTATGTTCTGGGCGGGGAGAGGTGCATTTCTTTGTTCCAATTCTTTTAGTTCTGATTAACTGAGCAACAAAATAAGAGGGTCACTCGGAGTTGCTATCGTGTTAACAATGATTTCCTTCATTGGACATATAGTTCTAGTCTTTCTATTTAAATGGTTGATTATTGAAAGAAACAAAGCTTTTATCAAGATATAACTTGTTCTTTAACATCAAGTCAACAACATTGGGTCCAAAATTGAGTTTCTGTTAAGCTCACAAAGATATTATTTAATTTGACCTAGATTTTTGTGTGTATGGAATGTTTCATTATTAATAAAAGGATCATTGTTTTTTATTTCACAAATTTTGTTCAAAACAGATTATTATATAGATTTGTAAGGATTTGCTTCAACATTTATTGACATTTCTTGTGCAAAGCAATGACATGAATCGTATATACTAGACATAATTATAAAAATGTGTTCATCTTCACAATGCAAATGTTCACAGACATGCTACAGTCTTCACAATGCAAATGTTCACAGACATGCTACAGTCTTCACAATGCAAATGTTCACAGACATGCTACAGTCTTCACAATGCAAATGTTCACAGACATGCTAGTCTTCACAATGCAAATGTCGCAATGCAAGTTTTTTTAATTATATTTTACGCCTGCATCAGCACCATTTTGGGCTATATCGCCGGCGGGCTGTTTTACCTAACAACACCTTTCCTGGGCAGGCTCCAGCGGTTAACCAGTACTTAGGTGCACCAACCTCTGTAAGAAACTGCCAACTTTTTCATATAAATGAAACACGGTCTGAGCGGGGCTCGAACCCGTGACCATCAGTGATGATAGGTTACAGTGGTATACAAGTCAGCGACCTTAACCACTCGACCACGGAGGCGGACCTTCGCAATGCAAGTGTTCACAGACGAGCTACAGTATTCGCAATGCAAATGTTCACAGACAAGCTACAGTATTCGCAATGCAAATGTTCACAGACAAGCTACAGTATTCGCAATGCAAATGTTCACAGACATGCTACAGTATTCGCAATGCAAATGTTCACAGACAAGCTACAGTATTCGCAATGCAAATGTTCACAGACATGCTACAGTATTCGCAATGCAAATGTTCACAGACAAGCTACAGTATTCGCAATGCAAATGTTCACAGACAAGCTACAGTATTCACAATGCAAATGTTCACAGACAAGCTACAGTATTCACAATGCAAATGTTCACAGATGTGCACAGTTTGATTACAATACCTCACAGAGTATTTTTTTATCCCTATAATGTGCAACTGCATCTCATCACTAACAGTCAACTTTTTAACAAAAAATTTCAATATGCTGTTCATTTTAATTTCACGCCATCACATGGAAGATTGTAAATTTAATACTAAGCAAAATACACAAAATTCAAAACTACCCTCACAAAACTCTGATCACCTGCGATTACGGCAGTTTACAGTGAACAGCCATTGTAAAACTGCATAAAATCACATAAAATATATTTTTTGACATATAATAGCACAGCTACTACGGTACACATTCTCACAAAATAATTATTTTCAAATCAGTAAACTTTGTTTTGCTATCTACCAACTCTCACCAGCTAGAATAGCATTTCCCGGAAATAGCTAGTCATATGTTTGTTTAATATTGGATTATATTGGAGGAAATCACGTGATAAAACGTTTAGGTATAATTAATAACTCGGATCCAAAATATAACTATGTGCAAATATAATGTAATGCCTGTATCATATCCAGTTATGATCATTGTTCACACAACTTATACAGTATATATATGATGTTTCATGCATGGTTTTTGACCTAGTTTACAGAAATTTGCTAAGTCAGCAAATGTTGTATAAGTTTATTAGTTTGAATTATTTTACTTCTGTGGCAATTATACGGAGAAAGAAAACAATTTAATATGACAATATGTTCCATAGAAGCCGGAAATATTTCAAATTTGAAGTCGCTGAACAGATATTAACACTCTATTCGGGATAATGTATTCAACTGGTTTATAGTCAAGAAATATGAATGACTAGTGTGCATAAAGTTTAAAGCCAGAATGCTCAACATAGTAAAACATTGCCCTTCTATAATAACATACCACACACATAGAGGCAGATTGCCCTTCCATAACATACCCCACACATAGAGGCACATTGCCCTTCCATAACATACCACACACACAGAGGCACATTGCCAATCCATAACATACCACACACACACACAGGCACATTGCCAATCCATAACATACACCACACACATAGAGGCAGATTACCCTTCCATAACATACCCCACACACATAGAGGCACATTGCCCTTCCATAACATACCACACACATAGAGGCACATTGCCCTTCCATAACATACCCCACACACATAGAGGCACATTGCCCTTCCATAACATACCCCCACACATAGAGGCAGATTGCCCTTCCATAACATACCCCACACATAGAGGCAGATTGCCCTTCCATAACATACCACACACACATAGAGGCACATTGCCCTTCCATAACATACCACACACATAGAGGCACATTACCCTTCCATAACATACCACACACATAGAGGCACATTGCCCTTCCATAACATACCACACACATAGAGGCACATTGCCCCTCCATAACATACTACACACATAGAGGCACATTGCCCTTCCATAACATACCCCACACATAGAGGCAGAGTGACTTTCAAAATCACTCTGGTTATTTGAATGTCAAACGCAATTACATACAGTCTGATGTTAAGAATACAAAGAAAACATACTCTAGTAGATTCGGGTCCAATCCTTCCGCCGACATCTTCAACTTTACAGCATGTGCTGGTACACCCTATTCCAAAACAATACAGTCAAATTTAGTACACTTGTCAGTTAACAGTTTGTCAGCAGCTACTATTCACTGGGGAAACTGAGGACTGTCCCACCTGACAGCATCCCCCATCATTGAGGACACTCCAACTTCACAGCATCCCCCATCATTGAGGATTCTCCAACTTCACAGCATTCCCCCATCATTGAGGACTCTCCAACTTCACAGCATCCCCCATCATTGAGGATTCTCCAACTTCACAGCATTCCCCCATCATTGAGGATTCTCCAACTTCACAGCATCCCCCATCATTGAGGATTCTCCAACTTCACAGCATTCCCCCATCATTGAGGATTCTCCAACTTCACAGCATTCCCCCATCATTGAGGATTCTCCAACTTCACAGCATTCCCCCATCATTGAGGATTCTCTAACTTCACAGCATTCCCCATCATTGAGGACACTCCAACTTCACAGCACCCCCCATCATTGAGGATTCTCCAACTTCACAGCATTCCCCCATCATTGAGGATTCTCTAACTTCACAGCATTCCCCATCATTGAGGACACTCCAACTTCACAGCACCCCCCATCATTGAGGATTCTCCAACTTCACAGCATTCCCCCATCATAATGGTATGTCCCACTTGAAAGCATTCCCCCATCATTAGGGAATGTCCCACTTGACAGCATTCCCCCATCAGTATGGTATGTCTCACTTGACAGCATTCCCCCATCAGTATGGTATGTCCCACTTGAAAGCATTCCCCCATCAGTATGGTATGTCCCACTTGACAGCATTCCCCCATCAGTATGGTATGTCCCACTTGAAAGCATTCCCCCATCACTATGGTATGTCCCACTTGACAGCATTCCCCCATCATTAGGGAATGTCCCACTTGAAAGCATTCCCCCATCAGTATGGTATGTCCCACTTGAAAGCATTCCCCCATCATTATGGTATGTCCCACTTGAAAGCATACTCCCATCATTGGGGGAATGTCCAACTCGACAGCATTCCCCCATTATTGGGGAATGTCCCACTTGACAGCATTCCCCCAATCATTGGGGAAATGTCCCACTCGACAGCATTCCCCATCATTGGGGACTGCCCTGCTCGACAGCATTCTCCCATCATTGGTGACTGCCCTGCTCGGCTCGACAGCATTCCCCATCATTGGGGACTGCCCTGCTTGACAGCATTCTCCCATCATTGGGGACTGCCCTGCTTGACAGCATTCTCCCATCATTGGGGACTGCCCTGCTTGACAGCATTCTCCCATCATTGGGGACTGCCCTGCTCGACAGCATTCTCCCATCATTGGGGACTGCCCTGCTCGACAGCATTCTCCCATCATTGGGGACTGCCCTGCTCGACAGCATTCCCCCACCATTGGGTTATGTCCCACCTGACAGTGTTCCCCATCATTGGGGAATGTCACACTTGACAGCATTCCCCCACCATTGGGGAATGTCACACTTGACAGCATTCCCCCACCATTGGGTTATGTCCCACCTGACAGTGTTCCCCATCATTGGGGAATGTCACACTTGACAGCATTCCCCCACCATTGGGGAATGTCACACTTGACAGCATTCCCCCACCATTGGGTTATGTCCCACCTGACAGTGTTCCCCATCATTGGGGAATGTCACACTTGACAGCATTCCCCCACCATTGGGGAATGTCACACTTGACAGCATTCCCCCACCATTGGGTTATGTCCCACCTGACAGTGTTCCCCATCATTGGGGAATGTCACACTTGACAGCATTCCCCCACCATTGGGGAATGTCACACTTGACAGCATTCCCCCACCATTGGGTTATGTCCCACCTGACAGTGTTCCCCATCATTGGGGAATGTCACACTTGACAGCATTCCCCCACCATTGGGGAATGTCACACTTGACAGCATTCCCCCACCATTGGGGAATGTCACACTTGACAGCATTCCCCAAATGATGGAGAATGTCACTTCCCCCATCATTGGGGGAATGTCCCACTTGACAGCATTCCCCCATCATTGGGGAATGTCCCACCTGACAGTGTTCCCCCACCATTGGGGAATGTCCCACTTGACAGCAGTCCCCCACCATTGGGGAATGTCACACTTGACAGCATTCCCCAAATGATGGAGAATGTCACACTTGACAGCATTCCCCCATCATTGGGGGAATGTCCCACTTGACAGCATTCCCCCATCATTGGGGAATGTCCCACCTGACAGTGTTCCCCCACCATTGGGGAATGTCCCACTTGACAGCATTACCCCACCATTGGGGACTCTCCAACTTGACAGGGTCCAAATGCTGCCACAGAGATGATCATTAGCCTAGCAGAGAATAAGATAAATGTAACTCATGTCATGGTTAGAGATATAGACGAAGAGCATAGACTGTAACAGGCTCCGAGACACAACTTCGCATCACAATATCACATGTACCCAACCATATTAATGAGAGACATTAGTCAGTTACTGCCCCTGAATACTCATGAAAGTAGATTGGTCCTCTTAATTGGCTTCCTCTGTTTTTATCGTTATTTCCTTTCCACCACATGATATCTGTTTTCATTAGTTTTCTTATCTTATAATTATTAAATTACTAAATCTCGACAGATATCCTACAGCATATCCAATGGATACTTTACTGTAGAAATTGATTATAAATTAATTAACATGCTTTTGATAAAATCACATTTATCATACCGCAACATATGGTTAGGGAACACCAATAAAAATGAAGGCTTTCAACTAAATGGACCAATACATAGTTTGGGATAAATCGAACTTTATCTGTCAAGGGAGGTAATCGAAAACCCAATAATGTCTCTCATTCAAAATTGAAAAAAAAAGTTACCCATAAGTTGTTGCGTATCAATGCACAAATATAGAACAAGAAACAAAACAACTAACCACTTGCACCATTTTGAAGAACCTCATATATATTGGATCTTTTGATACGGGATTTGTTGGTTTCTGCTCTTCTGGTGGGGGTGGGGGCGGGGGTGTCACATCGTCTACTGCAGGCTGCAATACAAATATTGTATAACACCATTATGGGGAATATTTGAGTGGCGGCCATTCTGATTTTCGGACCAGATAGATTTTAGCTGGTTTTGATCTATTATAGTCTGTCCTGTGAACCTTCTGTGGAAGGGCATATACCAATAATACACATAAAATTGATATTGTCATAACAGGAACAAAACTAGAGAATAGCACTTGGAGAAATGCAAAACCCCAATGCTGGTATTGGACCTAAGAACAAATGCTTATTTTCACATGAACTTGATTTGATCTTGAAAGGTATGGCTTATTTGAAAGGTCACAAGTTATGTTCGTTCATTCGATAACCCTTACTAAAATTGAATGAAGGCCATAAAACAGACCCTGGATCCCTGACCTGAATTGAACTGTTCAAAGGATTATAAAATATATGTGTGATCGGGAAGTTTGCACATTTGGTTTAATAATATTAGGTACATCAAATTCATTTAATAATATTAGGTACATCAAATTCATTTAATAATATTAAGTACATCAAATTCATTTAATAATATGAAGGTACATCAAATTCATTTAATAATATTAGGTACATCAAATTCATTTAATAATATTAGGTACATCAAATTCATTTAATAATATTAGGTACATCAAATTCATTTAATAATATTAGGTACATCAAATTCATTTAATAATTGACCCATTGAAAGATTATAGTTGCAACACAGCCATCCATGGCTGTATCCACACAGCTAGTTTGGTATCTCTGATATAGGAAATATAGCCCAGACAAGCATTTTATGACAGATTTGACATACATGTATGCTGTAAATTGGTCACTGCAACAATATTTTGTTAACCCATTTCATTCTGGATACCGTTCAAACAGTATTTGCAAAGAACATAGAGCCAGATCAGCCACTATGGACAGTGCTGGATCAGGCTCTATACTGTTTGCTATTCAGATAATCTTGCTAAGACACTTGGCTATGTAGCAAACAACATAGATCCTGAGCAGCATGCAGCGTCACGCTGCGGCTGATCTAGATCTATGTTGTTTGCAAAAGCCTTTAAATGTATCCAGAATGAAATGGGTTAAGCGACAAACAGCTATCCTTAGATGTATCCACTTGCCAATTAGCTTGGTATCTGTATGTATCAAGTAGTGAACAATGAGAGATATACATGTACAGTCCCACCTCCCCAAACGTCACCTCCCAGGAGCGACACCCTCTTTATAACGTCACTTTTATTCCCTCCTGTTGGATTTTAACCCTTTCAACCCCAAGTAACTGACATGGACTGGTGCATGCTATTTTCAGACCAATAAATTAATAAGAAAATTACCTTTAGACCAGTTCATTTATCAAAATGGGTCATTTTATCTAAAAATAGTAATAATTATTACTGGCAAAAAAGTGCAGATCCTGATGAGACGGCTCGTCACGAGCCGGCTCATCTGGATCTACACTTTTCATAAGCCTATTTAGAGGCCTGTGGGGTTGAAAGGGTTAATGTAATTTCACCTCTCACGAACGACATCTCTCAACAACGCACAACGACAGTCAATTTCCCACCCATCGATGCGTAAAACCTCAATTAGCGCTATTTATGGAGCTTCTTTTATGAAATTTAACATGGAAATGATAATTGCCGTGATGCGACAGATATGTTTTATGTTGTTTGTTTTTTATACAATTGAAATGCTTAATTTATCAGATGTTTTGACTTTGATGTATTGAAAACATAAATCGTTAAATGTACACAATTGTCTAGATTTGCATAATCTGGGGGATTTTAACACATTGTGTCCTCAGCTGGACCTCACAGTAAAATCAGTGACTTTTTTAAGCAAACATAAAATCTGTGTTTAGTTTCAGACTGATATATGTATACTGTATAGTTATATGTATTAAAAATAAGTTGAATTTTCAATGCTTTGAGTCAGTTTTAGAATGTTTTTGAATATTTACCGTACAATTGTACATAGGACCCCATTCTGTATACTCTATATTCAAATCAGTATGAGCCACCGACTATAAACTGACTATTCGCACATTTCCAGACTTCAAAAAGTTGAACCTCCCTAGAACAACAACCTCTCTACAACAACCAATCTCGATGTATCCGGATGGTGTTTGCTCTAGAGAGGTTTAACTGTAGTCATGAACTGTATAATTATGTACTCTAGTTCTGATGCACTTTAGAGCTAGCACAATGTTAATCCGAATACAATGAATACTGTTGAATTAACTCTGAATACACTGTTTCTCCTATTAGCCTGAATACACAATGTTAATCGTGTGTGTTTTACGTTTATTTATCGTCGCTACCGCTGGCCCATATGAGCGACGACGCCTCTTGAAGAGATTAGTCATTTTAGTTTTTGAAGGATAGTGCAATGATACAGACAGAGACCCATTCCAGAGTCTCTTCTGGTCCTTTTACGTGCACGGTGTACAGCACCGACACGAGACCTCATTTTAAAATCCCATCTGAAAGACCGTTAATTTTATTATGGTCAGACGGGAGATTGAACCTGCGATCCCTGGATTACCAGTCCTACGTGCTACAACTGGACTACAGAATGAACAATTTTGCTTAGTGGAGAAACTGAAACGAAAAATTCAATTGGCTAATGCTAATATGCATCAGTGTTTCGTGGAACACAAATTCCAATCATGACCAATCAACGTTATTACAAATTTACTGTTTACAAACATTAGATATTAGATCAAATGCATAAAATCATACACATATCTGCTAATGTCATCTACCAACCAATTATATGCAGTACAAATTGCGATTTTCACAACTTGCAAAATACACAGGTAAACAACGGAATGGTGTCACTTTTATGACAATACACAAAATAAAAATATTGGTACTGTATCATTATGTAAACATGATGAACAAGGAACTAAGTATGAAACAGTTGTATCAAAAATATGTTACATGTTCTGGAGGGGCTACAGTGGTAGATGATGATGCCGCCCCTGTTGCCTCGGAGGTGGATGTCTGGGTCCCAGTTGCAGCTCCACTAGCTGCTGTTACGTTCTCTAACCCAGGAATAGAAGAAATCTGGAAACAAAATATCACCAATGCAAAATTATATCCTGTACAAACAAGACAGCAAACCCCACATTTGCTCAACTATCAAGTTCACAGTCTGATATTATCAGAAACACACACTAGTGATCTATATTTTTATGCATTGGCATAATTTGAACACAATACACACTTTTCTCATCACACTTGTTTGACCTCACTTGGTTGAGCACACTTGATCGAGCACATTTAGTCGAGTTCACTCTTAATATCATAACTTCATAGGACATGTCATCTAAATGTGTTTCATTAATCTGACCTAATGACCTAGTTTGTTATGGTTTGACCTAATTTAAACACACTTTTTTCAGCACACTTGTTTGACCTCACTTGGTCGAGCACATTTGGTCGAGCTCACTCGGTCAGTTAATATCATAACTTCATAGGACACATCGTCATCTAAATGTTTTTCATTAATTTGTCCTAATGACCTAGTTTGTTATGGTTTGACCTAATTTAAACTCGCATGGTCCAGTATATGACAACCAAAATGCTTAGAGTCAAGAATGATAAAATTTTGTTGGAGTAGTTTCAGTTGTGATACATTGTATTGTTTAAAGTTGATATCCTTAATGTGACCCAGTTACCCATGTTTTAGATGGATTGATCGCTGTCACCTAATTTGAATAAACTCGGTAGGGGTCAATACCAGGATACTTCTAATCAAGTTTGATAAAATTCTGGAAATTATTAGTTTCGGAATATCAATTGTTTCAAGGCTTTCCTTGAATTTAACCCAAATTATTTCTGGATTGACCAAATTTGAACAAACATGGAAGATTGTTATATTTCGGGTTTTACGCCTGCATCAGCACCATTTTGGGCTATATCGCCGGCGGGCAGTTTACCTAACAACACCTTTCCTGGGCAGGCTCCAGCGGTTAACCAGTACTTGGGTGCACCAACCTCCGTAAGAAACTGCCAACTTTTTCATATAAATGAGACACGGTCAAACCCGTGACCATCAATAATGATAGGTTACAGTGGTATACAAGTCAGCTACCTTAACCACGGAGGCGGACACAAACATGGAAGAGGACATAGCCAAACTCCACCTGGTAGTTTCAGAGATATCGCTTTGTTCTGGAACTTGAGTGGAAGACGCATTGAGCAGCTCAGGTAAGTTATAAATTTAGTATATTTAACAAAACAGATTTAAGGGCCGTAACTAATGTTGCTAAAACTTGTGGCCCAACCCATTTGCTTCCACATTTATTGACAATTCTTGTTCACAACAATGACATAAATCATATATACTATGCATAATTATACGCGTGTGTTCATTTGTTTTGTTCTGTACATTGTATATATAGAATGAATGCAATAAAATATGATTAAACTAACAGATTTAATACAAAGGTTAGTATGCAACAGATGTCTGAATGTACTTGGTATATATACCAACATTCTAATATCTACAACCAACTTATATATTTGGTAATTTAACCAGATATACGTATATAAACAATCGGTGAACAGTTTTACAGTCAATCTCAGAATGCTAACATGAACATTTGTAGCAAATAATACACAACTATTTTAATATTTATTATCGTTATTAATAAACATTGCCAATAATATACAACCAGCATAATATACAACCAGCATAATATACAACCAACATAATATACAACCAACATAATATACAACCAACAGAATATACAACCAACAGAATATACAACCAACATAATATACAACCAACATAATATACAACCAGCATAATATACAACCAACATAATATACAACCAACATAATATACAACCAGCATAATATACAACCAACATAATATACAACCAACATAATATACAACCAACAGAATATACAACCAACATAATATACAACCAACATAATATACAACCAACATAATATACAACCAGCATAAAACAACCAACAAAAACAACCAACAAAAACAACCAACAAAAACAACCAACAAATATACAACCAACATAATATACAACCAACATAATATACAACCAGCATAATATACAACCAACATAATATACAACCAACAGAATATACAACCAACAGAATATACAACCAACAGAATATACAACCAACAGAATATACAACCAAAAACAACCAACAAAAACAACCAACAAAAACAACCACATAATATACAACCAACATAATATACAACCAGCATAATATACAACCAACAGAATATACAACCATGATTTTTTTGGATTTTGAGACATACGGTACAAACGGCTAAGATCACATAGCAATTTTCCAGCTTTGCCTGTGAAAGCCAGACCCCAGCTCTGATACAAGGATGAACCACTGACCTTCCATAATGAATATATTTATAAACACTGCTCTTACCTTCGCTTCCAGCAGGTTCATGGTGATTTCTAACTGTTGCATTCTATGCGATAAACGTTCCAGTTTCTCCTCACATACGCAAGAAAATCGGTTGAGAAATCCAGCAGTGTGACTCACAAAGTGGTTGAGGAAAGCTACCAATCTCTTCTGGTTGATAGATTCCACCTGATATATACAGAAATCCATATAGTGGCTATCACTGCATTGTGATTGCGTCGTGGACGCGCATTCGCTTCAGGTCCGGAGTTTGAGCCCCGCTGGAGCCGTTACGATTGTACCCTTAGGCAAGGCATTTATATTCCACTTTTGCCTCTTCTCTCTCCTTCATGGCGATGGATTCCATCAGGAATGAGGTCTCAAGAGTGATTAATATAAGTTGAAAGAACTTGTTTCGCAATCAAGCTAAAATATATTTGTATAAACTAATGACTGCATTTAGTTTGGGCAAAATTAGATATGTAGTTCTGCAGCAGTTTTAGCACAGTCATTTTGACATTCCCCCCCACAGTCCAAAGAAAATGGTAACATTTTCAAGATAAACAAAAATCGTGATTTTACAGTTTATTTGCATATGCTAGCAGCATGTCATGGTTATAAAAGACAATAACAATTTGGAAAATTAATTAACAGACGGATCTGTAGTCCAGTGTTAACACGCTGGATTGGTAATCCAGGGATCGCAGGTTCGAACCCCCGTCTGACCCTAATAAAATGAACAGTCTTTCAGATGGAACTTTAAACCGAGGTCTTGTGTCAGTGCTGTACGCTGTGCACGTAAAATAACCAGAGGAAATCTGGAATGGGCCTCTGTCTGTATCATTGCACTATCCTCCAAAATGACCAATCTCTTCAGGAGTCAACCGGGCAACCGGTAGCGACGATAAATAAACGTAAAACACACACAGAAAATGATTTATTATGGGACAAGCATAGGCAGGTAAGGCTTGCTATCTCCAAGAAAAAATCATCTTGTGGAAATACTGTCAATATCGCGTTTGTCAAACTTTTGTTATGGCGAAGTATTTTGTATGTATGTTCCGCTAATGTCAAACCCCTCTCGGGGACCTAGACATGTTTCCTGGGCAGGCTTAGCCGACCTAAGCGATTAACCAGTACTAGGCAATGTGTGTGAGGTGCCTTGCTCAATGACACTACATACGTGGCCTGTTCGAGTATCGAACCCGGGACCGTTCGATTCCAAATCCGACGCTCTACCACTGGACCACGGGTCCGACAGAACGGAATTCGACGGATGTAGACTATACATTATACATGTACTATCATTCAAATATACAAGATTAACAAAAGACCCATGGATGTGTTGACATATTTGGCTCCAAGCTGTTCAAAATATCTCCAATTTTATTAAATTGACAAACAGATGTTGTGGATTTCATCAGGAATGAGGTCTCGAGAGCAATTACACAAATGTTGTACAAACTTGTTTCGCAATCGAGCTAAATTAGATATGCATAAACTAACGGCAACAAAAAAGAAATGTGCTGCGGCACAGGCTATCAGCAAGTACCACTGACATATCGGATTCCGACGGCCTCAAGGCTGCACTCAATGCCATAATAGCAGCCTCACCTCTGATAATTGGTGCTTTAATTGTTGAAATAACCATGCAAAGAAAGGGCAGAACATTTAGTAGCCCAATGTGGGGCTCGAACCCACAACCTCTCATTCACTTGGACAACTTTACAAACTGTGCTAGTAAGGCCTATAGTCTACCAAAGCCGGAATACACTACATTGTACATACTATTCCAGACCTGTCATTTCTCCGGCATTGCACCAGAATACATGGGTGCACTTTTCACATTTGTAGTACAGCAGTTTTTAGCTGTTTAGTACACACTCACGTAAAATAGATTTATAACCCTGGACTTATTAATGGCTTTTATGCAAGTGTTTGAATCTACTGTACATATCTGCTTTTCCAAAAGATTTCATGCTTATTTCTTCGTCGCACGCTAACATGTTTACATCCCCGCGAGGGTTTTGACATTAGAGGAAGATAGATAGATAATAACTTAAATAAAATTTGTCATTTCTAATCGTCTGAGCTGCGATTTCAAATGTCTCAGGCATTGACACAATTCAATTATGGCAGGTCTGATATTACGGCCCCTGTCTTAAATGTATATATTGTCGTGAACAGTATCGACATAACGGAGAGAAGTCATATATATGTTTGGGTCGAAACAACACGGGACGAATCAATGCTCGGTTGAGGGCGTGTTCAACTTATTTATTGAGCATTACCTTGGTATAATTTACACCAGGTCCAACCAATGGAAGTCCATCAGAATCCATTTCAGCTTTTTAATAGAGTAAATTAAATTAAATTAAATTAGGAGAAAAACAATAAAATATATTGCTAGTGAAAATACGACTAATCTATATCCCATACACCATCGTAACGTACCGTCCACAATGAAACACAACCTTTTAGTCTACACTTTGGAGCACAGTCACAAGACACAATTTGTTTGTTTTGCCCTATGGTCATATGATTAAGTATATTTTACAGTAAACATTACTTACTATATGACCATAGGGCCAAACAAACACAATTGTGTATGTGCTTTGGAGAAATTACAACACCCCGAAGGCTTGTTGTCCTTCTCATCGATGTGGTCTTCCGAATCCCACTGGTGTCCAACATGTGTCTAGTTCAGTCTTAAACTGTACAGCATGTTTAACACTAGCTATGTAGTTTGGTAGCCCATTAAAATCAACACTTTTGTTATCACGATGCTTGTGAAGGTTCAGAGAATGTCCCCTACCCTGATTATTGGAGAAATATAACTGAGCACAGTCTATATCATCATGTCCAAGTACTTGCAGGGAATACATCAGCACTATGAGAGCCTCCATGGACGAGTGGTCTAAAGCGCCATCGTTAGAACTCGCCTTCATCGCTATCTTCAGGGCTCCAGATTCGCTCCCTGTGATAAATGATGATATGAGAGAAAGGTGTCAGTCAATTACGGAGGTTGGAGAGTTGAGTACTGGTTCGCACCCAGGAAATGCGGGTGGTCTACTCTCCACCACAACAGATTGACCTCCCAACAATTACCATGAAATGATTGATGGGCAATAGAAGTCGAAACAAATATAATGCATACTCTTATAAGTTTAAACTTTATTTAGTTTACAATGATTGCGAAGCAAGTTTTAACAACTTATATTAATCACTCTCGTTGGCACGGATGAAAGCGTATATGTGGTCATTTGTGTGGGAAAAAACCGGAGTACCCTTGAAGAGCTGTACATATACGATATGTAATTAAAGCAAAATACATTTGGCGCTAACATCTCGGCCGATCTCTATTAAATGGAATACGCACATACATATTACTCCATGTAAAGCCAACAACACCCTGTCATTCTTGAGGCGTAATACATATAGTTGTCAACCAAATGTTAAGGAGATGTGTTATAAAAGCATAATCCGACCAATTGTGCAGAGAATGCCTCCATTGTTTGGGATCAGCGAAACATTAACAATATCGAGCAAGTACAACGTAGAGCGGCAACATATGTGACCTGTGTCCATAGATAAACAAGCATTGTAACATACATGCTTAACAACCTATTCTGGGAAAGTTTATAACAACGCCGCCACAATGCTAAAGTCATAACCTGATAACCATTCCAACCGAGCTATACCTGATTATGACCAACTCGTGACTTCTTCTCCAGCGCCACTTCTTTCTAAGTGTCGCACGACTATGGAACATGCGTCTAGCTCCAATTTGTTTCAGCAATCAGTACCACGCAGGGCTTCAAGATCGGGCTGCTCACGGTCTTTATGGAGAAAGGCGGGGTATTTTTACGTCTTTAACCTATACACACGACAGTTTTCAATTTGCACTGTGTTGTCCTCGACGACCTATGTATAGTCATCCACTATGAGATTACTCAAGTGGAGTATTGAATTGCAATTGGAAGAAGAAGACGATCGCTTCTGTTTCGCCTGTCTTTCCACATAGCAATGCCCTTTTAGTTCTGAGACCAATTGTGTTAGTCTTCGATTCTCCAGGGTTATATTAAAAACCAGATAATGTCGCAATAGTCAATGTTTGGCCGGATTAGAGCTTTTCAGTGCACTTGAAGAAACAATATACATGTATTATCCATAAATTATATATGATAACTGCGCCTGATTAAACATATGAGAGACATTACTGGTTTTCCTATTACCTCCCTCGGGATCTATTTGATTAACACGATCATGTCACGGAGGGTAATATTGTTAGTTCTCGGCCGTCGCGAGATTTTATGAGATTTCATCGACTCGCTACAAGCAAAAGTCACTATGTTAATCTCTTCTTATTTCATACCAACAGTAATTTCAATTGAAATATCGTAGTAAATTATGAGATAAATGATGTAATTATTGCAATATACATATACTTTTTGACATGGTTCCAACTGATTTACGAAAGTTGTCGAAACAATTTGTGTGCTCTATTTTGTAAACTGTTTGGTGGCATTAGTGATGTAGTGGTGTGATGGCATCCCCCATTGTTTTTACTTAATTGTGTCACGAAACTGTCCTATGTTTAGAAGTTACTTACATGTAAGGTACGTCCAGATGGTTGAGGTTTGATATTTTCACAATGATATGGGGTTTGGGATATACTTGCTCAAAGAAAATGTCATTTTTGGCTGGAAACTTCATTTTATCCACAAAAATCTTGGTTGTTGCCTCCTTAATATCTCAGTTGGAGTGTTTTTATATTACAACTAGTATGCTAAACTTCCTCGAAGGAAGGAATCCATCGTGCATGAATAAAACAGGTCAAATAAATTAGAAGCAGATAATATAGGATGGAATGTTAATGGAATAAGAAACCAGTTCTCTCCTCCACAGGCACAGCTCACAGCAGGAATATGGGTCAAGGACTTCGCTGACGGAAGCCACGCCATCCGGTAGAAGTCGCGTGACTCTATACATATAGAGTATAAACTTATTACAAACGCCCCTATTTGGCGAGACAGCATCACCTGGTGCTGGCGACGACGGATAGCTGGTTTTCTTTTAACCGGCTCCTTCAATGGGCCGGATCTTCGTGATGGCGTGAGGATCCCAGCGAAGAAACCGGAACCATTATTGCTGCTGTGAGCTGACACATCGTGGAGGATGTGGTCCTACGAGGGATCCCTTCGAACGATGATACATGACTTGTCACCCTGAGAAGAACGAAGATGCCTTTCCAGTTGTCAACATAAGCAACTTAGATGACAACGTAATCTACTTAGAGAAACCAGTCGCCCACATGCCTCGGCGGAGGCGACAATAAAGAAAACGATATCGTTCGTTCGGAATAAGAAACAGAGCTAGATGACTGCATTTCCTCATGTGACTACAATAATAATCCAAGTGAAATACAAGTAGATAAGAATGAGAAAAAGCTATGGTCTAAAGGAATTAATTACATACAAATATAATAATTGTAATAGGCCCAACTATAAATAGAGAACGGTATGAAGTAAGTTAATCATTGACCACTGGTCCGCTACTACCTGGGCATGCAGTGTAATGTATGTTTCATATCTCATATATCTCACACCTCCCTGGTATATACAGACGGATCTGTATCCCAGTGGTAACACGCTGGACTGGTAATCCAGGGATCGCAGGTTCGAACCCCCGTCTGACCCTAATAAAATTAACAGTCTTTCAGATGGGACGTTAAACCGAGGTCTCGTGTCGGTGCTTTACACCGTGCACGTAATAGAACCAGAGGAGACTCTTGAATGGGTCTCTCTCTCTGTATCATTGCACTATCCTCCAACATCTAAAATGACTAATATCTTCAGGAGGCGTCGTTCATATGGGCAACCGGTAGCGACGATAAATAAATGTAAACAAACAAACCCTGGTATATTTTGGACGGTACGGTACGGATAATTTACGGGGAATAGGTAAACCGGAAAAAAGCCACGTCCTAAAAGTCACAACATAACGATTTTGCCGTCAGTTCCTGTCGTTTACTATCGTACTTTTCACTGGTAATGCTATTTAATTTGTTTAGTTGGTGCACTTGTAGTATATTAGGATTATTCCCGGTCGATATTGTCCACGCCTTGTAAATCATCAAACAATTTTATTCCTTGTTGTTTTCGATCACAAAAATGTTCGTACCCGACTTGTAACCGTGTTTATGAGTTCCGTCCGTTATTACACACAAGGGTTATGCATAATATCTATTTTCACCGTTTTTCGCCTTCAGGTCCATGTGTTGTCACAGAGGTTAGTAACCCGACGTGGGACTCAAACCCACGACCTCCCGAACACTAGTTGGACAGCTCTACCAACTGAGCTAGCCGGGCCGATGTTCTACCCACGCCGAAATACACTACAGCAATGACCTGTTCAAATAATGTTCACTCTCAATTAAGCATACAATACAATAACTATCATTATGCTTAATTGAGATATAACTGTGCAATATCATTTAGTAAGAAATAAATCATAACTGAATCAAGTGAAAGCAACAACACTGACCTCCATCTTTTATTTATGCGGGAATACCAATTATCGGTAATGATGTCAATTTTGCCTCAGAAGTTTATACCAATAGCAATACAATGATCCATGCCATATCATTGACGTCACATGAGAGACGAACAAATGTCAAATACAGCCGATGCCTACATGTAAATATTGCCTACATGATGTACATGAACAAAACCTTACTAGAGCAATGAAAAAAGAACGAATGAAGCTAAATTTACTGTAGAAATAACATTTAAGCTTGTTTTTGCTATTGACAGTTGCTGAAATCAGACAGAAATAGTAAATAATAAACACAAAATGTGCATATGCGGTTCATTTGGATTAATTTTGATATCACCGCTAATTATTCACCGATATTAGGGTCACTGGTGATAGATCGTTTTGCCATAAACGCAAATTTCATATTCCCTATGGCCTGTTGTATAGTTTTTAGATGCCTTGAGATATCTACTCCAAATTGCATGCATTGCACTTATATGAGAGTGCATGACAAAACCCACAATTTCAGGACCAAAGTAGGGGGGGGGGTCTTACAGATGAGATCACCTTATAGACGCGTATGGATGGTAATTAAATCCCAGTCTCTTCGTGTTTTATAGTTATTTGCCTTTGTGAGAGGTGTTGAACCACAGGAGTTTCACATTTTATCCGTAACTCACCAAAAGACTTATCCCAGCCGGCATCTATCCTAATGTTTTTAGAATATTTTATAGAAGGGGGTCCTTTCACTGCTTTGTGAAAGGTATTGGGTATTAATTGTGGATGATTTGTAAAATGTTTTGGGTTGTAATTGTGGATGATTTGTAAAATGTTTTGGGTGGTAATTGTGGATGATTTGTAAACGGTTTTGGGTTGTAACTGTTGATGATTTGTAAAAGGTATTGGGTGGTAATTGTGGATGATTTGTAAAAGGTTTTGGGTGGTAATTGTGGATGATTTGTAAAAGGTTTTGGGTGGTAATTGTGGATGATTTGTAAATGGTTTTGGGTTGTAATTGTGGATGATTTGTAAAAGGTTTTGGGTGGTAATTGTGGATGATTTGTAAAAGGTTTTGGGTGGTAATTGTGAATGATTTGTAAAAGTTATTGGGTGGTAATTGTTGATGATTTGTAAACGGTTTTGGGTTGTAATTGTGGATGATTTGTAAAAGGTTTTGGGAGGGAATTGTGGATGATTTGTAAAAGGTTTTGGGTGGTAATTGTGCATGATTTGTAAAAGGTTTTGGGTGGTAATTTTGGATAATTTGTAAAAGGTATTGGGTTGTAATTGTGCATGATTTGTAAATGGTTTTGAGTGGTAATTGTGGATGATTTGTAAAAGGTATTGGGTTGTGGGGGGGGGGGGGTAATTGTGACTGATTTTTGCAAATGTTGGAAGTCCTGCTAATATGCACATACATGTATACTGTAAAACCAGTAAATAATGTTTAAATGCAACATGCTTATCATATCACACTTGTGTTTTTAGTTAGCCAAGGGAGACAAGATGACAACACTTGCAGAGCAGGCATGTTACACCCTCATCAACATCCCGACCGACGCAGAACCTCCAAGCGAGATGCAGCTGCGTACAGACCTAGGTTTGAAACCCACTCAATTTATCTATTGCCACATGTCAATGCTGCATACAGATCTAGGTTTGAAGCCCACTCAATTTATCTATTGCTGCACACATACCTAGGTTTGAAACCCACTCAATTTATCTATTGCCACATGTCAATGCTGCATACATACCTAGGTTGAACCCACACACCATGTATCTATTGTCACATATATGTATTTCGATATACTGTGTAGAAGTGAATGTATATGTACAGCTAAGCATGGCCCAGTGATAAAGGTTATTCACTTTCATGTCACTAGCTCTATACACTTGTGTCAAACACTCACTTGTGAGGAAGCCATGTAACTGATAACCCCAGTGCCCACATGTGCCTGACAAGGCTGGAATCCTGTCTGCAATAGTACCAGGTATCTCAACCAATAAAGGCTGGAATCCTGTCTGCAACAGTACCAGGGATATCCACCAATAAAGGCTGGAATCCTGTCTGCAACAGTACCAGGGATCTCAACCAATAAAGGCTGGAATCCTGTCTGCAACAGTACCAGGGATCTCAACCAATAAAGGCTGGAATCCTGTCTGCAACAGTACCAGGGATATCCACCAATAAAGGCTGGAATCCTGTCTGCAACAGTACCAGGGATCTCAACCAATAAAGGCTGGAATCCTGTCTGCAACAGTACCAGGGATCTCAACCAATAATGGCTGGAATCCTGTGTGCAACAGTACCAGGGATCTCAACCAATAAAGGCTGGAATCCTGTCTGCAACAGTACCAGGGATCTCGACCAATAAAGGCTGGAATCCTGTCTGCAACAGTACCAGGGATCTCAACCAATAAAGGCTGGAATCCTGTCTGCAACAGTACCGGGGATATCCACCAATAAAGGCTGGAATCCTGTCTGCAACAGTACCAGGGATCTCAACCAATAAAGGCTGGAATCCTGTCTGCAACAGTACCAGGGATCTCTACCAATAAAGGCTGGAATCCTGTCTGCAACAGTACCGGGGATATCCACCAATAAAGGCTGGAATCCTGTCTGCAACAGTACCAGGGATCTCAACCAATAAAGGCTGGAATCCTGTCTGCAACAGTACCGGGGATATCCACCAATAAAGGCTGGAATCCTGTCTGCAACAGTACCAGGGATATCCACCAATAAAGGCTGGAATCCTGTCTGCAACAGTACCAGGGATCTCAACCAATAAAGGCTGGAATCCTGTCTGCAACAGTACCAGGGATCTCGACCAATAATGGCTGGAATCCTGTCTGCAACAGTACCAGGGATCTCAACCAATAAAGGCTGGAACGCCGAACATTCAAGGTCTGTGTGACTTTTGACCACAAAATTAGAGGGAGATAAAAAAGAAGTAAAAACTCAATTATTATATAGTAGTATTTGTAACCTTGCAGAGCAGTAATTATAATGGGATTAAATCATTTTGAGTGTATTTTAAAGATCTTTAACTGATTAGCGCAGTGGTTAGCGCAGTGGTTAGCGCGCTCGCTTCTCACCAATGCAAGTCGGGTTTGATCCTCGGACCAGGAAGTATGTGAGATGGTACGGTGGTCGCCAGATCGGACAGGTGGGTTTTCTCCGGGTACTCCGGTTTCCTCCCACGCGAATTACCACATATACGCTTTCATCTGCACCGAACTAAAGAAAATGAGGCACATATTGTCATGCTATACCATAATGAGCAGGGATCATTCTAGAGGGCGATGTGGGCGAAATTGTCACCCTATGGACCCTGACTTCGCCCTCTGGGGGCCCCACTTCTCCCTAATAAAAAAAATTATTTTTTGGTTTTTACGATTTTCAAACAAAATTTTGTCTAGTAAGATACACTGGCCCATTATAAAGCACTCCTTCTATTTAATGGTTGTTGTACTGTGCATTTTAACCCTATATTGCAGAAGTATATTAAAGAACACCATTTAAGGAAGCGATCACGCGCTTTCTCACTTCTCCCAAATATTCTGACCTAGAATGAACCCTGATGAATATTGAGCAGGGTAACGGTTAAGTGATAGCTGCACTCAGCAGATAATACTAATAACTACCATTAGTAGCTGCATAGTCGCCACGCTGTTTGCATGCTGGGTAAAATAAAGGCTATAAATTCAAATAATTGTAACGGACGACAATTTCATTAATGTGTGGTTCTCATTTGTAATGGAAAAGTCTGGAAATATGTCGTGGAATTCAGGGTTCATTCTAGGTCAGAAAGCACGTGATCGCTTCCTTAAATGGTGTTCTTTAATATACTTCTGCAAAATAGGGTTAAAATGTACAGTACAACCATTAAATCCAACATTTGAATAGAAGGAGTACTTTATAATGGGCCAGTGTATCTTTTTTTAGCGACAATTTCGCCCACATCGCCCTCTAGAATGATCCCTGGGAATTTCATTACGACAAAATTCTAATGATATTCCACAACATATTTGACTGTTATTTTCAGCGCTAGCATGCAAAGAGTTAATCCCCAAATGTAAATAAACTACATTAACTACCATTTCTTGCAGAGAAAGGTGACACAAAGTCAAAGACTGAAGCATTGAAGAAGACGATACAGATGATATTGAATGGAGAGAAGATGCCCACTCTGTTGATGACGATCATCCGCTTTGTGATGCCGATGCAGGACCACACCATCAAGAAACTGCTGTTAATATTCTGGGAGGTTGTGCCGAAATATAATCCAGATGGGAAAATGTTGCACGAGTTTATTCTAGTGTGTGATGCTTACAGAAAGGTAATTCATATAGCATGTAGGGTAGTTAGTAAAGATATAAAAGGCTCCGTGGGTGGGTGGTCTAGCACGCCTTTGTTAGAACTCGCCTTTCATCGCTATCATCACCTGGCCTGGCGGTTATAAAGCTTTTCTCCGATCTCAACTCAGTCTCAAGCTTCTGATTGGTTCAGCTGACAGTAAAACTCAGAATCAACAAATCAAATCACTTCAGCTCGAGTTTGATATCTGAGAACCATTTTATAACCTTGGGCACTGTACTGTGGCCGTGAGTTTGTTCCTTATTTGGGGACAAGTGAAATTGATGATGTGTGAGAATGTTGTCATAGACTTGCGGAGACTGGAGCATTCAGTACTGGTTTCTACCCTGGAAATGTGGGCGTTTTCTTCCTTCACAACAGATTAACTTTGTACAACAATATTCCAGAGTGAGCTGCTTTCATGTGACTTAGTGTACTGTAAGGCAGTGCTATCGTGTGTGTTTTAAGAAATGTATCACAGAATCACATTCTATTGTGGGGTTGTCAAATAGGGAACTCAACGTTTAGCCCAGTTTTGGAGGGGCACAAATAACAGCTGGCAAGTAGCCATATGACCTATGCTGACTTTAAACCCAAACAAAAAACAGCTGACAAGTAGCCATATGACCTATGCTGACTTTAAACCCAAACAAAAAACAGCTGGCAAGTAGCCATATGACCTATGCTGACTTTAAACCCAAACAAAAAACAGCTGACAAGTAGCCATATGACCTATGCTAACTTTAAACCCAAACAAATAACAGCTGGCAAGTAGCCATATGACCTATGCTGACTTTAAACCCAAACAAATAACGAACAGCAATTTGTTTTAGACGTGTTCAAAGTTGAACAATGAATGTGCAGGGTTTGTGTGTGTGTGTTTACGTTTATTTATCGTCGCTACCGGTTGCCCATATGAGCGATGCCTCCTGAAGAGATTAGTCATTTTAGATTTTGGAGGATAGTGCAATGATACGGACAGAGACCCATTCCAGAGTCTCCTCTGGTTCTTTTACGTGCACAGTGTAAAGCACCGCCACAAGACCTTGGTTTAAAGTCCCATGTGAAAGACTGTTAATTTTATTAGGGTCAGGCGGGGGATCGAACCTGCGATCCCTGGATTACCAGTTCAGCGTGTTACCACTGGACTACAGATCGTCTGTGTGTAGAGTTTCACTCAAAGATATCCTCAAAAACAATCAAATAACGGGTGACTGAATGTTACGTATGAGGTTGTGATCCATTTGATGGCATACAGTCTACATCCGTTATGTCGAATTCTCCGGTTATCTCGAGAATCCTGTATTTGTTGTATCATGTTGCATAATGTGAACTTGTTGATTGTTATTATTGCAGGATCTACAACACCCAAATGAGTTCATCCAGGGATCCACTCTGAGATTTTTGTGTAAACTGAAGGAGCCCGAACTCTTGGAACCCTTGATGCCGGCTATCCGACAATGTCTGAAGCATAGACACTCGTATGTACGCAGAAATGCTGTACTGGCCATCTATACTATATACAGGTAACGCCTTACTACATTTATCTGTCCCATCTGTACTAGGTAGAGTAATCTGCCGCTTTTTAGGAGGTTCTCTTTTTTGTTCAAAAAATCTTGAAATATAAAAATTGTCATATTTGATCTAAGCTGTTTAGAAATTTAGATTTTTGTTTCACTGTTACTCTTCTCCTCCTCCCCCCCCCCCCAGTATTTTGACAGATGTACACTCTTTTTTTACAATTTTCCATTCACAGGGAATTCATTAGCAACCCCAACTGATAGCTAGATAGATTCGGCATATTGGTAAAAATCAACCTCTAGTGCAGTTAATTAATGTTTTCCCCAATTTATTTCTATTTGTTTCTAAAAAGTCTTATATATTATAAAAGAGAATAGAATTATCTTTCCAAATATATAAATTTTAAGATTATGACTTAGTAAATAATATACGTTATTAAAACTTAAATTCAAGAATTATTGACATTTTCCTTATATTCTGTATGTTCATTGTTTTGACACTTGACCCGCAGATGACCCTTGCATGATTGAATGTTCCGGTATTGCCCTACTGTTTAATATTCATGAAATTATATTTATTGACCACTAGAAAGATTAACCTATACCCGGATGTTGATTTTTCATTGTATTTTTAAATATGAAAAAGTTACAGAACTCAAAGTCTACGGCAATTTTGACGAAAAGTACAAGAGCTGTATTTAAAAAAAATCAAGCATTTATTGAAAGCTCATAAGCTTTCCAGTGATACGAAATATGCCAAAATCCATTTTCTGGATTTTATCAAAGAAATTAGAAAAATGCCAATTCACAAAATAAAATCGACGCCCGCTATTTTGAATAAAATTAGCAATGGCGATTTTGCAATCTGAAACAGTTAATTGGCCATTAAATACCAATAAATTAATGAAAGTAAATCAACAGAAAGTTTATAATACATACAAAATAGTAATTGCTAAAATGCTATAAAAATCTGTCTGATTTGTGTTCTAAATAGTTATTTAAACAAAATGAATTTGATTTTACTTATATACAATGTTGCTTTGGAAAAAGTGTGAAAACTAATTCTGATCAACAATTATGGTTTGTAAATACACATAAATATTAGAAAGAAAGGCGTGAATTTTTAATAAAATATAGCTGAAACTATAGTAGATAAATTGCCTTTTGTACATGTCAGTTCCAGAAAAAGCTAATATGCATCTGGAGGGAATATACTTGCTAGAAGTATAACATAGAAACTGTTGATCTTTCAGGAACTTTGATTTCCTCATCCCTGATGCTCCTGAATTGGTCGCCGAGTACCTGGAGGGAGAACAGGACATGTCTTGTAAAAGAAATGCCTTCATGATGCTTATACATGCCGACCAGGTGAGAGATGTACCTTTGTGGTGGTTGTGCATGCCGACCAGGTGAGAGATGTACCTTTGTGGTGGTTGTGCATGCCGACCAGGTGAGAGATGTACCTTTGTGATGGTTGTACATGCTGACCAGGTGAGAGATGTACCTTTGTGATGGTTGTACATGCTGACCAGGTGAGAGATGTACCTTTGTGATGGTTATACATGCCGACCAGGTGAGAGAAGTACCTTTGTGATGGTTGTGCATGCCGACCAGGTGAGAGAAGTACCTTTGTGATGGTTATACATGCCGACCAGGTGAGAGATGTACCTTTGTGATGGTTGTGCATGCCGACCAGGTGAGAGATGTACCTTTGTGATGGTTGTGCATGCCGACCAGGTGAGAGATGTACCTTTGTGATGGTTGTACATGCTGACCAGGTGAGAGATGTACCTTTGTGATGGTTGTGCATGCCGACCAGGTGAGAGATGTACCTTTGTGGTGGTTGTGCATGCCGACCAGGTGAGAGATGTACCTTTGTGGTGGTTGTGCATGCCGACCAGGTGAGAGATGTACCTTTGTGATGGTTGTGCATGCCGACCAGGTGAGAGATGTACCTTTGTGGTGGTTGTACATGCTGACCAGGTGAGAGATGTACCTTTGTGTTGGTTGTGCATGCCGACCAGGTGAGAGATGTACCTTTGTGATGGTTGTGCATGCCGACCAGGTGAGAGAAGTACCTTTGTGATGGTTGTGCATGCCGACCAGGTGAGAGATGTACCTTTGTGGTGGTTGTGCATGCCGACCAGGTGAGAGATGTACCTTTGTGGTGGTTGTGCATGCCGACCAGGTGAGAGATGTACCTTTGTGGTGGTTGTGCATGCCGACCAGGTGAGAGATGTACCTTTGTGATGGTTGTGCATGCCGACCAGGTGAGAGATGTACCTTTGTGGTGGTTGTACATGCTGACCAGGTGAGAGATGTACCTTTGTGGTGGTTGTGCATGCCGACCAGGTGAGAGATGTACCTTTGTGATGGTTGTGCATGCCGACCAGGTGAGAGAAGTACCTTTGTGATGGTTGTGCATGCCGACCAGGTGAGAGATGTACCTTTGTGGTGGTTGTGCATGCCGACCAGGTGAGAGATGTACCTTTGTGATGGTTGTGCATGCCGACCAGGTGAGAGATGTACCTTTGTGATGGTTGTGCATGCCGACCAGGTGAGAGATGTACCTTTGTGATGGTTGTGCATGCCGACCAGGTGAGAGATGTACCTTTGTGATGGTTGTGCATGCCGACCAGGTGAGAGATGTACCTTTGTGATGGTTGTGCATGCTGACCAGGTGAGAGATGTACCTTTGTGATGGTTGTGCATGCCGACCAGGTGAGAGATGTACCTTTGTGATGGTTGTGCATGCTGACCAGGTGAGAGATGTACCTTTGTGATGGTTGTGCATGCCGACCAGGTGAGAGATGTACCTTTGTGATGGTTGTGCATGCTGACCAGGTGAGAGATGTACCTTTCTGGTGGTTATACATGCTGACAATGATTCATTGTATATTTATTTGTAGGAGAGAGTGGTTGATATAGAATAATGTAGGTGTATATTTATTTGTAGGAGAGAGTGGTTGATATAGAATAATGTAGGTGTATATTTATTTGTAGGAGAGAGTGGTTGATATAGAATAATGTAGGTGTATATTTATTTGTAGGAGAGAGTGGTTGATATAGAATAATGTAGGTGTATATTTATTTGTAGGAGAGAGTGGTTGATATAGAATAATGTAGGTGTATATTTATTTGTAGGAGAGAGTGGTTGATATAGAATAATGTAGGTGTATATTTATTTGTAGGAGAGAGTGGTTGATATAGAATAATGTAGGTGTATATTTATTTGTAGGAGAGAGTGGTTGATATAGAATAATGTAGGTGTATGTTTATTTGTAGGAGAGAGTTGTTGATATAGAATAATGTAGGTGTATGTTTATTTGTAGGAGAGAGTTGTTGATATAGAATAATGTAGATGTATGTTTATTTGTAGGAGAGAGTTGTTGATATAGAATAATGTAGATGTATGTTTATTTGTAGGAGAGAGTGGTTGATATAGAATAATGTAGATGTATGTTTATTTGTAGGAGAGAGCTCTGAACTATTTGAGCAGCTGTATAGACCAGGTGACGTCGTTTGGGGACATCCTTCAGTTGGTTATAGTTGAACTCATCTATAAGGTAATACATCTATCTCCATTGGCAGCCCGATACACTTTACTGTGAACACGTTGATATAATACATCCACTTTACTGTGAACAAGTTGATATAATACATCCACTTTACTGTGAACAAGTTGATATAATACATCCACTTTACTGTGATATAATACATCCACTTTACTGTGAACAAGTTGATATAATACATCCACTTTACTGTGATATAATACATCCACTTTACTGTGATATAATACATCCACTTTACTGTGATATAATACATCCACTTTACTGTGATATAATACATCCACTTTACTGTGATATAATACATCCACTTTACTGTGATATAATACATTCACTTTACTGTGATATAATACATCCACTTTACTGTGATATAATACATCCACTTTACTGTGATATAATACATCCACTTTACTGTGATATAATACATCCACTTTACTGTGATATAATACATCCACTTTACTGTGATATAATACATCCACTTTACTGTGATATAATACATTCACTTTACTGTGATATAATACATCCACTTTACTGTGAACATGTTGATATAATACGTCCACTTTACTGTGATATAATACATCCACTTTACTGTGATATAATACATTCACTTTACTGTGATATAATACATTCACTTTACTGTGATATAATACATCCACTTTACTGTGAACATGTTGATATAATACGTCCACTTTACTGTGATATAATACATCCACTTTACTGTGATATAATACATTCACTTTACTGTGATATAATACATTCACTTTACTGTGATATAATACATTCACTTTACTGTGATATAATACATTCACTTTACTGTGATATAATACATCCACTTTACTGTGATATAATACATCCACTTTACTGTGATATAATACATCCACTTTACTGTGATATAATACATTCACTTTACTGTGATATAATACATCCACTTTACTGTGATATAATACATCCACTTTACTGTGATATAATACATCCACTTAACTGTGATAATACATCCACTACTGTGATATAATACATCCACTTTACTGTGATATAATACATCCACTTTACTGTGATATAATACATCCACTTTACTGTGATATAATACATCCACTTTACTGTGATATAATACATCCACTTTACTGTGATATAATACATTCACTTTACTGTGATATAATACATCCACTTTACTGTGAACATGTTGATATAATACGTCCACTTTACTGTGAACATGTTGATATAATACGTCCACTTTACTGTGATATAATACATCCACTTTACTGTGATATAATACATTCACTTTACTGTGATATAATACATTCACTTTACTGTGATATAATACATCCACTTTACTGTGATATAATACATCCACTTTACTGTGATATAATACATCCACTTTACTGTGAACATGTTGATATAATACATCCACTTTACTGTGAACATGTTGATATAATACATTTACTTTACTGTGAACATGTTGATATAATACATTCACTTTACTGTGAACATGTTGATATAATACGTCCACTTTACTGTGATATAATACATCCACTTTACTGTGATATAATACATTCACTTTACTGTAATATAATACATTCACTTTACTGTGATATAATACATCCACTTTACTGTGAACATGTTGATATAATACATTTACTTTACTGTGAAATAAATGCATATTAATGATGTGCTTATTGTTCGTAATTTGAAATGTAATTAAAACATTCAACTCTTTATATGTAAACTTTCCATGTTTAAGTCACCCATGTCCTTTAAACTTTCCAGGTGTAAGTCACCCATGACCTTTAAACTTTCCATGTTTAAGTCACCCATGACCTTTAAACTTTCCAGGTGTAAGTCACCCATGACCTTTAAACTTACCATGTTTAAGTCACCCATGACCTTTAAACTTTCCAGGTGTAAGTCACCCATGACCTTTAAACTTTCCAGGTTTACGTCACTCGTGTCCTTTAAACTTTCCAGGTTTAAGTCACCCATGACCTTTAAACTTTCCAGGTTTACGTCACTCGTGTCCTTTAAACTTACCAGGTTTAAGTCACCCATGTCCTTTAAACTTTCCAGGTTTGCCATGCTAACCCGTCGGAGCGAGCGCGGTTTATTCGATGTATCTACAACCTGCTGAACTCCTCCAGTCCTGCGGTGCGGTATGAAGCAGCAGGAACCCTGGTTACACTCTCTAGTGCACCAACAGCCATCAAGGTAAGATTTGTGTATATAGCGGTGATCCCCCACCTGCTGATAATGTGTTCATCTGTGCGTGTGTGTGCGCGCGTGTCCAGTATGACAACCAAAATGCTTCGAGTCAAGAATGATAAAATTTTGTTGATTAGTTTCAGTTGTGATACATTGTATTGTTTAAAGTTGATATCCTTAACGTGACCCAGTTACCCATGTTTTAGATGGATTGATCGCTGTCACCTAATTTGAATAAACATGGTAGGGGTCAATACCAGGATGCTTCTGATCAAGTTTGGTAAAATTCTGAACATTATTAGTTTCGGAATATAAATTGATTGTTTCAAGGCTTTCCTTGAATTTTACCCAATTTGTGCGTGTTTTACATTTATTTATCGTCACTACCAATTGCCCATATGAGCGACGCCTCCTGAAGAGATTAGTCATTTTAGATTTTTGGAGGATAGTGCAATGATACAGACAGAGACCCATTCCAGAGTCTCCTCTGGTTCTTTTACATGCACAATGTACAGCACTGACACGAGACCTCGGTTTAACGTCCCATCTGAAAGACTGTTAATTTTATTAGGGTCAGACGGGGGATCGAACCTGCGACCATCTTGAGTTGTGTTACAATCAGTTACATAATTTCAGTGCTATTAACTAATGCATTTCTCATTATTGTATGGATAACATTGAAATCTTTTCTAAGACTTGGCTTTTTAGCTGATTTCAGCTTTTTCCCATCGCTTTCAGGATCATTTTCAAGATTAATGTAAATTTGCTGAGAACGTTTTTGAGGGGGTAGGATATCTTTTAACCCTTTAACCTGCCAAATTAATCGGACAGAGTGTGCAAACAACATAGATCCAGATCAGCCACAGCTGATCACGATCTAAGTTGTTTGCTATTCAGATATATGTTTTAGCTCCACTATCGGAATAGCAAACAGCATAGAGCCAGAGAACGTGCCGTCTGATCTGGCTCTATGCTGTTTGCAAAAGTGACAATTAGTTGTGAATGGCAGGTTATGGGTTAATGTATGGGGCATTTGATTCGGATGGTTAGTAATGTTATACGGCTAATTCGAGACCATTGCACAATTGCCTCCAAGCTGCTATATAGGTGCAAGGCTATTAACAGCCTCGATCTGGACTGACTGGAAACCCACCATTATGGGCCGCAGCAAGCTGTTATATTGAGTTGGACACGTTTGATTGTATTGTTAGTTTAGGGTAATGTTGTGTAATGTATTACTGGCTGCAGCAAGCTGCTATACTGGGTTGGTTAGGTTTGACTGTATTGTTAGTTTAGGGTAATGTTGTGTAATGTATTACTGGCTGCAGCAAGCTGCTATACTGGGTTGGTTAGGTTTGACTGTATTGTTAGTGTAGGGTAATGTTGTGTAATGTATTACAGGCTGCAGCAAGCTGCTATATTGAGTTGGTCATGTTTGACTGTGATGTTAGTTTAGGTTAATGTTGTGTAATGTATTACAGGCTGCAGCAAGCTGCTATATTGAGTTGGTCAGGTTTGATTGTTACAGGCTGCAGCAAGCTGCTATATTGAGTTGGACAGGTTTGACTGTGTTGTTAGTGTAGGGTAACGCTGTTTAATATATTACAGGCTGCAGCAAGCTGCTATATTGAGTTGGTCATGGTTGACTGTGTTGTTAGTTTAGGTTAATGGTGTGTAATGTATTACAGGCTGCAGCAAGCTGCTATATTGAGTTTGTCATGGTTGACTGTGTTGTTAGTTTAATGTAATGCTGTGTAATGTATTACAGGCCGCAGCAAGCTGCTATATTGAGTTGGTCATGGTTGACTGTGATGTTAGTTTAGGTTAATGTTGTGTAATGTATTACAGGCTGCAGCAAGCTGCTATATTGAGTTGGTCAGGTTTGACTGTGATGTTAGTTTAGGTTAATGTTGTGTAATGTATTACAGGCCGTAGCAAGCTGCTATATTGAGTTTGTCAGGTTTGACTGTGATGTTAGTTTAGGTTAATGTTGTGTAATATATTACAGGCTGCAGCAAGCTGCTATATTGAGTTTGTCAGGTTTGACTGTGATGTTAGTTTAGATTAATGTTGTGTAATGTATTACAGGCCGCAGCAAGCTGCTATATTGAGTTGGTCAGGTTTGATTGTATTGTTAGTGTAGGGTAACACTGTGTAATGTATTACAGGCTGCAGCAAGCTGCTATATTGAGTTGGTCATGTTTGACTGTGTTGTTAGTTTAGGGCAGCACTGTGTAATGTATTACAGGCTGCAGCAAGCTGCTATATTGAGTTGGTCATGTTTGACTGTGTTGTTAGTTTAGGGCAGCACAGTGTAATGTATTACAGGCTGCAGCAAGCTGCTATATTGAGTTGGTTAGGTTTGACTGTGATGTTAGTTTAGGGTAATGCTGTTTAATTTATTACAGGCTGCAGCAAGCTGCTATATTGAGTTGGTCAGGTTTGATTGTGTTGTTAGTTTAGGGTAATGTTGTGTAATGTATTACAGGCTGCAGCAAGCTGCTATATTGAGTTGGTTAGGTTTGACTGTGTTGTTAGTTTAGGGTAATGTTGTGTAATGTATTACAGGCTGCAGCAAGCTGCTATATTGAGTTGGTCATGGTTGACTGTGTTGTTAGTTTAGTGCAATGTTGTGTAATATATTACAGGCTGCAGCAAGCTGCTATATTGAGTTGGACAGGTTTGACTATTGTTAGTGTAGGGTAACGCTGTGTAATGTATTACAGGCTGCAGCAAGCTGCTATATTGAGTTGGACAGGTTTGACTGTGTTGTTAGTGTAGGGTAACGCTGTTTAATATATTACAGGCTGCAGCAAGCTGCTATATTGAGTTGGTCATGGTTGACTGTGTGGTTAGTTTAGTGCAATGTTGTGTAATATATTACAGGCTGCAGCAAGGTGCTATATTGAGTTGGACAGGTTTGACTATTGTTAGTGTAGGGTAACGCTGTGTAATGTATTACAGGCTGCAGCAAGCTGCTATATTGAGTTGGACAGGTTTGACTGTGTCGTTAGTGTAGGGTAACGCTGTTTAATATATTACAGGCTGCAGCAAGCTGCTATATTGAGTTGGTCATGGTTGACTGTGTTGTTAGTTTAGGTTAATGGTGTGTAATGTATTACAGGCTGCAGCAAGCTGCTATATTGAGTTTGTCATGGTTGACTGTGTTGTTAGTTTAATGTAATGCTGTGTAATGTATTACAGGCCGCAGCAAGCTGCTATATTGAGTTGGTCATGGTTGACTGTGTTGTTAGTTTAGGTTAATGTTGTGTAATGTATTACAGGCCGCAGCAAGCTGCTATATTGAGTTGGTCATGGTTGACTGTGTTGTTAGTTTAGGTTAATGTTGTGTAATGTATTACAGGCTGCAGCAAGCTGCTATATTGAGTTGGTTAGGTTTGACTGTATTTTTAGTTTAGGGTAATGTTGTGTAATGTATTACAGGCTGCAGCAAGCTGCTATATTGAGTTGGTTAGGTTTGACTGTATTTTTAGTTTAGGGTAATGTTGTGTAATGTATTACAGGCTGCAGCAAGCTGCTATATTGAGTTGGTCAGGTTTGATTGTGTTGTTAGTTTAGGGTAATGTTGTGTAATGTATTACAGGCTGCAGCAAGCTGCTATATTGAGTTGGTCAGGTTTGATTGTGTTGTTAGTTTAGGTTAATGTTGTGTAATGTATTACAGGCTGCAGCAAGCTGCTATATTGAGTTTGTCAGGTTTGGCTGTATTGTTAGTTTAGGGTAATGTTGTGTAATGTATTACAGGCTGCAGCAAGCTGCTATATTGAGTTGGTCAGGTTTGACTGTGATGTTAGTTTAGGGTAATGTTGTGTAATGTATTACAGGCTGCAGCAAGCTGCTATATTGAGTTGGTTAGGTTTGACTGTGATGTTAGTTTAGGGTAACGCTGTGTAATGTATTACAGGCTGCAGCAAGCTGCTATATTGAGTTGGTCATGGTTGACTGTGTTGTTAGTTTAGTGCAATGTTGTGTAATATATTACAGGCTGCAGCAAGGTGCTATATTGAGTTGGACAGGTTTGACTATTGTTAGTGTAGGGTAACGCTGTGTAATGTATTACAGGCTGCAGCAAGCTGCTATATTGAGTTGGACAGGTTTGACTGTGTTGTTAGTGTAGGGTAACGCTGTTTAATATATTACAGGCTGCAGCAAGCTGCTATATTGAGTTGGTCATGGTTGACTGTGTTGTTAGTTTAGTGCAATGTTGTGTAATATATTACAGGCTGCAGCAAGGTGCTATATTGAGTTGGACAGGTTTGACTATTGTTAGTGTAGGGTAACGCTGTGTAATGTATTACAGGCTGCAGCAAGCTGCTATATTGAGTTGGACAGGTTTGACTGTGTCGTTAGTGTAGGGTAACGCTGTTTAATATATTACAGGCTGCAGCAAGCTGCTATATTGAGTTGGTCATGGTTGACTGTGTTGTTAGTTTAGGTTAATGGTGTGTAATGTATTACAGGCTGCAGCAAGCTGCTATATTGAGTTTGTCATGGTTGACTGTGTTGTTAGTTTAATGTAATGCTGTGTAATGTATTACAGGCCGCAGCAAGCTGCTATATTGAGTTGGTCATGGTTGACTGTGTTGTTAGTTTAGGTTAATGTTGTGTAATGTATTACAGGCCGCAGCAAGCTGCTATATTGAGTTGGTCATGGTTGACTGTGTTGTTAGTTTAGGTTAATGTTGTATAATATATTACAGGCTGCAGCAAGCTGCTATATTGAGTTGGTCATGGTTGACTGTGTTGTTAGTTTAGGTTAATGTTGTGTAATGTATTACAGGCTGCAGCAAGCTGCTATATTGAGTTGGTTAGGTTTGACTGTATTTTTAGTTTAGGGTAATGTTGTGTAATGTATTACAGGCTGCAGCAAGCTGCTATATTGAGTTGGTCATGTTTGACTGTGTTGTTAGTTTAGGGTAATGTTGTGTAATGTATTACAGGCTGCAGCAAGCTGCTATATTGAGTTTTTCAGGTTTGGCTGTATTGTTAGTTTAGGGTAATGTTGTGTAATGTATTACAGGCTGCAGCAAGCTGCTATATTGAGTTGGTTAGGTTTGACTGTGATGTTAGTTTAGGGTAACGCTGTGTAATGTATTACAGGCTGCAGCAAGCTGCTATATTGAGTTGGTCATGGTTGACTGTGTTGTTAGTTTAGTGCAATGTTGTGTAATATATTACAGGCTGCAGCAAGGTGCTATATTGAGTTGGACAGGTTTGACTATTGTTAGTGTAGGGTAACGCTGTGTAATGTATTACAGGCTGCAGCAAGCTGCTATATTGAGTTGGACAGGTTTGACTGTGTTGTTAGTGTAGGGTAACGCTGTTTAATATATTACAGGCTGCAGCAAGCTGCTATATTGAGTTGGTCATGGTTGACTGTGTTGTTAGTTTAGGTTAATGGTGTGTAATGTATTACAGGCTGCAGCAAGCTGCTATATTGAGTTTGTCATGGTTGACTGTGTTGTTAGTTTAATGTAATGCTGTGTAATGTATTACAGGCCGCAGCAAGCTGCTATATTGAGTTGGTCATGGTTGACTGTTGTTAGTTTAGGTTAATGTTGTGTAATGTATTACAGGCCGCAGCAAGCTGCTATATTGAGTTGGTCATGGTTGACTGTGTTGTTAGTTTAGGTTAATGTTGTGTAATATATTACAGGCTGCAGCAAGCTGCTATATTGAGTTGGTCATGGTTGACTGTGTTGTTAGTTTAGGTTAATGTTGTGTAATGTATTACAGGCTGCAGCAAGCTGCTATATTGAGTTGGTCATGGTTGACTGTGTTGTTAGTTTAGGTTAATGTTGTGTAATGTATTACAGGCTGCAGCAAGCTGCTATATTGAGTTGGTTAGGTTTGACTGTATTGTTAGTTTAGGGTAATGTTGTGTAATGTATTACAGGCTGCAGCAAGCTGCTATATTGAGTTGGTCAGGTTTGATTGTGTTGTTAGTTTAGGTTAATGTTGTGTAATGTATTACAGGCTGCAGCAAGCTGCTATATTGAGTTGGTCATGTTTGACTGTGTTGTTAGTTTAGGGTAATGTTGTGTAATGTATTACAGGCTGCAGCAAGCTGCTATATTGAGTTTGTCAGGTTTGGCTGTATTGTTAGTTTAGGGTAATGTTGTGTAATGTATTACAGGCTGCAGCAAGCTGCTATATTGAGTTGGTCAGGTTTGACTGTGATGTTAGTTTAGGGTAATGTTGTGTAATGTATTACAGGCTGCAGCAAGCTGCTATATTGAGTTGGTTAGGTTTGACTGTGATGTTAGTTTAGGGTAACGCTGTGTAATGTATTACAGGCTGCAGCAAGCTGCTATATTGAGTTGGTGGTTAAAGAGAGTGACAACAATGTGAAGCTGATCGTTCTCGACAGACTTGTTGCCCTGAAGGATATTCCAGCCCACGAGAAAGTGTTACAGGTATACATGCTGATCATACAACTTAGTATATAAGGTTTATAAGACGGGCGTATAATAATCGTGGGTGTTAGCTGTCCAGTTGTTCCTTTGGGTTTAGAATATTGTGTGTTTGGAATGTGAAGATTGTGTGTTTGGAATGTGAAGAGTTTGTGTTTGGAATGTGAAGATTGTGTGTTTGGAATGTGAAGAGTGTGTGTTTGTGATGTGAAGACATATATCCTGACCACCAACTCCCTAGACTTCCATCCTGACCACCAACTCCCTAGACTTCCATCCTGACCACCAACTCTCTAGACTTCCATCCTGACCACCAACTCCCTAGACTTCCATCCTGACCACCAACTCCCTAGACTTCCATCCTGACCACCAACTCTCTGGACTTCCATCCTGACCACCAACTCCCTAGACTTCCATCCTGACCACCAACTCCCTAGACTTCCATCCTGACCACCAACTCTCTAGACTTCCATCCTGACCACCAACTCCTAGACTTCCATCCCGACCACCAACTCCCTAGACTTCCATCCTGACCACCAACTCCCTAGACTTCCATCCTGACCACCAACTCTCTGGACGTCCATCCTGACCACCAACTCTCTGGACTTCCATCCTGACCACCAACTCTCTGGACTTCCATCCTGACCACCAACTCTCTGGACTTCCATCCTGACCACCAACTCCCTAGACACTTCCATCCCGACCACCAACTCCCTAGACACTTCCATCCTGACCACCAACTCTCTGGACTTCCATCCTGACCACCAACTCATGATAAAGAGAAGGAAAAGGAGTCGAAAAAAGTGGTCGAAGATATCACCAAGATGGTGGTGGAATCACTGAAAGCTTAGAATTGTTCTTGGAAGTAAACGTGCATCAGTTGTATCTAAAAGATTGGGTCATTACACTACGATTGTTGGAAAATATTCATTAAATTAGTTATTAAAATTCTTGAAAAACCTTTAAATTTTACCCATGACAGTTTGTATGTACCCTGAACTGGGTGATTTGTAAAAATACAATCATGCGAATTCGTCCATTTATTCGAACCCTTTTCATGTATGTCAACATTTGTGATACAATAATTGTTTTCCCTGCCAGAACAGTAATACTTTACATGGTGTTACTATATTATCATGTTTGAATTCTGTCAGGATTTGGTGATGGATATCCTGCGCGTGCTAAGCTCTCCTGACCATGAGGTGCGGAAGAAGACATTGAATTTGTCGCTAGATCTCGTCACGTCCAGGTCCGTGGAAGAGGTAAGTACAGAAGAATTGTAAGGTTATTTTCACGTAATTTACAATCGGGCAGTTATGGATTCAACCCATGACTTTATTTGTGCTCGGTGTGTTTGTTTTGAATGATTTGTGTGACTACAGTCAAACCTGTGTTAGTGGTCACCTCCATTAAGCAGCCAACCTGTATTAAGCAGCCAGATTCCCAATATGTTGTTCTATTATACATTTTACCTCTATTAAGCAGCCACTTTTTGTGATTCCCTTGGCTGGCTGCTTAACACAGGTTTGACTACATGGATTCCTACTTTGGTTGGAGAGGGCTATACTCTGATGGATGTTTGTAATATGAACCGTTGATTTCTGGAGTAGAGTGTAGTGGGTTTTTTTATACAAATTCAGTTGAGCTCAATTGCGAAACAAGTTCTTACAACTTATATAAATCACCCTCGAGACCTCATTCCTGATGGAATCCATCGCCACAAGGGAGAGAGAAGCTGCAACATGGAATTTAAATGCCTTGCCTAAGGGCATAATCGTATCGGCTACATCTGGGCTCTGACTCCTGGCCTTTTGCATCTAAAGTGAACTCGCTACCATTGCGCTATCACGTCTTCCACTATAGAGTTTAGTGGTAAATAGGGAGACTTCTCCCTGTGCACTTGGTTACCGTAGTATGTAGAAATTGTTAGAGATAGATAAGTCATTGAGAGAGATAGATAGATAGATAGATAGATAGATAGATAGATAGATAGATACGTTATTGAGATAGATAGATAGATACGTTATTGAGATAGATAAATATGTTATTGAGAGAGATAGATACGTTATTGAGAGAGATAAATATGTTATTGAGAGAGATAAATATGTTATTGAGAGAGATAAATAAGTTATTGAGAGAGATAAATATGTTATTGAGAGAGATAAATAAGTTATTGAGAGAGATAAATATGTTATTGAGAGAGATAAATAAGTTATTGAGAGAGATAAATAAGTTATTGAGAGAGATAAATATGTTATTGAGAGAGATAAATATGTTATTGAGAGAGATAAATATGTTATTGAGAGAGATAGATACGTTATTGAGAGAGATAAATATGTTATTGAGAGAGATAAATATGTTATTGAGAGAGATAAATATGTTATTGAGAGAGATAAATATGTTATTGAGAGAGATAATTATGTTATTGAGAGAGATAAATATGTTATTGAGAGAGATAAATATGTTATTGAGAGAGATAAATATGTTATTGAGAGAGATAAATATGTTATTGAGAGAGATAAATATGTTATTGAGAGAGATAAATATGTTATTGAGAGAGATAAATATGTTATTGAGAGAGATAGATACATTATTGAGAGAGATAAATATGTTATTGAGAGAGATAAATACGTTATTGAGAGAGATAAATAAGTTATTGAGAGAGATAAATAAGTTATTGAGAGAGATAAATAAGTTATTGAGAGAGATAAATACGTTATTGAGAGAGATAGATACATTATTGAGAGAGATAAATAAGTTATTGAGAGAGATAAATAAGTTATTGAGAGAGATAAATACGTTATTGAGAGAGATAAATATGTTATTGAGAGAGATAGATACGTTATTGAGAGAGATAAATATGTTATTGAGAGAGATAAATAAGTTATTGAGAGAGATAAATAAGTTATTGAGAGAGATAGATACGTTATTGAGAGAGATAAATATGTTATTGAGAGAGATAAATATGTTATTGAGAGAGATAAATATGTTATTGAGAGAGATAGATACGTTATTGAGAGAGATAGATACGTTATTGAGAGAGATAAATATGTTATTGAGAGAGATAGATACGTCATTGAGAGAGATAAATATGTTATTGAGATAGATAAATATGTTATTGAGATAGATAAATATGTTATTGAGAGAGATAAATATGTTATTGAGAGAGATAGATACGTCATTGAGAGAGATAAATATGTTATTGAGATAGATAGATAGATAGATAGATATATTATTGAGAGAGATAGATAAGTTATTGAGAGAGATAAATATGTTATTGAGATAGATAGATAGATAGATAGATAAGTTATTGAGAGAGATAAATATGTTATTGAGATAGATAAATAAGTTATTGAGAGAGATAGATAAGTTATTGAGAGAGAGAGGGCTTCTATTGTATTAACTGTTATTGTCATCTTCCAGATGGTTTTAGTTTTGAAGAAGGAAGTTGTGAAGACCAACAATGTAGAGCACGAGGATACGGGAAAATATCGACAGCTTCTCGTGCGAACTCTACATCAGCTCTCCATCAAATTCCCAGATATAGCTTCCACCATTATTCCTGTGGTAAGTTCAAGCTTCTACCATCATACCTGTGGTAAGTTCAAGCTTCTACCATTATACCTGTAGTAAGTTCAAGCTTCTACCATCATACCTGTGGTAAGTTCAAGCTTCCACCATCATACCTGTGGTAAGTTCAAGCTTCTACCATTATACCTGTGGTACGTTCAAGCTTCTACCATCATACCTGTGGTAAGTTCAAGCTTCTACCATCATACCTGTGGTAAGTTCAAGCTTCTACCATTATACCTGTGGTAAGTTCAAGCTTCTACCATTATTCCTGTGGTAAGTTCAAGCTTCTACCATTATTCCTGTGGTAAGTTCAAGCTTCTACCATTATACCTGTGGTAAGTTCAAGCTTCTACCATTATACCTGTGGTAAGTTCAAGCTTCTACCATTATACCTCTGGTAAGTTCAAGCTTCTACCAGTATTCCTGTGGTAAGTTCAAGCTTCTACCATTATTCCTGTGGTAAGTTCAAGCTTCTACCATTATACCTGTGGTAAGTTCAAGCTTCTACCATTATACCTGTGGTAAGTTCAAGCTTCTACCATTATTCCTGTGGTAAGTTCAAGCTTCTACCATTATTCCTGTGGTAAGTTCAAGCTTCTACCATTATACCTCTGGTAAGTTCAAGCTTCTACCATTGTACCATGGTAAGTTCCCAGATATAGCTTCTACCATTTTACCCATGGTAAGTTCCCAGATAGAGCTTCTACCATTTTACCCATGGTAAGTTCCCAGATATAGCTTCTACCATTGTACCATGGTAAGTTCCCAGATATAGCTTCTACCATTTTACCCATGGTAAGTTCCCAGATATAGCTTCTACCATTGTACCATGGTAAGTTCCCAGATATAGCTTCTACCATTTGCATTGCATTTTAAAATAGGGGGTTAATTTACAAAAATGGGGGACAGACATATTAAATATCAATGAAATTACCTTTTATTATCTGTTCGTTAGACTGTATTTATTCATGCTCTATAATAATGAACCGAAGCAATGTTTGCAATGCTCATCAGCCATACATTTTTGTTGAAATTCCCGGATTTACTCTCTGCCAGCCTATTGTCAGCTACTGTAGGGGTATCAAAGTATTCAACTAAGCTTGAAATGGGGGTGACTCATGCCGTTTGCGCTAAATTTAGTATCAAAGTACGGCACGGCAACGGACTGGTAATACTACAAATACATGTACTACACTTTGCACAAAGCAGATTTGATTTAGACACAATTGCGTTTTATTAGCGTAAGGTACTAAAACTACGAGAATTGATCAAACGCACAGTGATAATCGGATGTGCATGACATGCCTACAGAACACGTGAATTTACGCCCCTCAGATAATAAGGGTGTCACTGGCGCACCCTAGCTTGAACACTGCCAACATACGGTGCATGTTTAATCATATTTTATGTTGCTCTATTATGACACAGAATCTACATACAATATATGCAAAGAAAGCAAAAAAGGGTCGAGCCACAAGTTCTTACAACATTAGAGACGGCTCTTCCCAATACGGTGCATAATAAGAACATGTACAATAAGAGGGTTATTACATTGTTCTGTTTATTTCAGCTGATAGAGTTTCTAGGGGACAGTAACGAGGCTGCAGCCACCGATGTGTTGGTGTTTGTGCGCGAGGCTATACACAGGTTTGAGTCTCTGCGAGTCCTCGTCATAAGCAAGCTACTGGACGTGTTCTCCACCATCAAAGCTATGAAGTAAGCAAATCTCTGTGCTGTGACCAGTCTGACATAGCTTCTAGCTTGTAATGCTCTAGTTTAGCTTTTCCTATCACTCAATGTCCGATTAGCGCAGTGGTTAGCGCGCTCGCTTCTCACCAATGCAACCTGTGTTCAATCCTCGGACCGGGAAGTATGTGAGATGGTACGGTGGTCGCCAGATCGGACATGTTGGTGTTCTCCGGTTTCCTCCCACACGAATGACCACATTTACGCTTTCATCCGCGCCAACGAGAGTGATTAATTATAAGTTGTTAAAACTTGCTTCACAATCGTTGTAAAATAAACAAAGTTTTAAAAAACCCAATGTCCGTCGCTCCATATGTGCGTCCATCAATGAAAAGGATTTGCACCCAGCTGTATCCATTACAATTGTGCCCTTAGGCAAGGCACTGAGACTTTCACATTGCCTCTTCTCTCTCCCTCATGGTGATGGATTCCATCAGGACTGAGGTATCGAGAGTGATTAAACTAATGTTGTAAGAATGTGTACCTAGTGAACATTGTGCAATAGCTGTAACAGTGTATGTGACTGGGTATGATTATACAAAATGTTCCAGTGGGTGGCCAAGTTGTTAGGGTCAAAGACTTCAAATCACTTGCCCCTCACCGCTGCTTGTGCTTGCCCCTCACCCATATGGGTGTTGAATTATTCATGTGAGGAAGCTAACCAGAAGGTCGGTGCCCACCCTCACCTGAAGTACTGCACGAAGGGGCAACCAGGGCTTTCCTCCACCAATACTAGCTGGGAAGTCACCATATGACCCAAGCTGCTGGTGCGACATTCAACCCCACTTTAAATTATCGTATGTCCCTGGTTAAGCGGTGCAATGCTTCCTGAAGTATATTAGTGATTTATTTTTGGAGGATAGTGTATGAGACAGAAGACACTCTGTTTGGAGGATAGTGCATGATACAGAAGACAATCTGTTTGGAGGATAGTGCATGATACAGAAGACACTCCGTTTGGAGGATAGTACATGATACATAAGACACTCTGTTTGGAGGATAGTGCATGCTACAGAAGACACTCAGTTTGGAGGATAGCACATGATACAGAAGACACTCTGTTTGGAGGATAGTGTATGCTACAGAAGACACTCCATTTGGAGGATAGTGCATGCTACAGAAGACACTCCGTTTGGAGGATAGTGCATGATGCAGAAGACACTCCAATTCCAGAAACTCCCCGGTTCTTTTACATGTCAGGTAGCTCCGATACATGATGCCTCGATTTATAGTCCTATCTGAAACACTGTTCATATCATTAGGGTCAGACTGGGATCGAACCTGTGATCCCTGTATTTGCAGTTCAACATTTTAACCACTGGATCACTGACCCGTTTATGAAAGAAATGGTTTGAAACCACAAGTGGGATATTCTCTAAATATTAATCAAAATGTTGTATTTGCTTTTTTATTGTGGATATGGGCGATGCAGCGAGACTTGTTAGTTGTTGCTGAGGATAGTGCAACATACAGACGAACCGAGAATTCCGCCCAGTCTCCATTGTTCTGTAACATGCCCCGTGTAAAGCACCGATAAATAGGCTTCCGTATATTTCAGGATTCATAGAGCTGCACTGTGGATTCTGGGAGAGTATTGCACGACTTCCGAGGACATACAGAGTGTTATGACACTTGTTAGACAGTCCCTAGGAGAGGTAGCTATTATACGAGGGGGGTCCCTAGGAGAGGTAGCTATTATACGAGGGGGGTCCCTAGGAGAGGTAGCTATTATACGAGGGGGGTCCCTAGGAGAGGTAGCTATTATACGAGGGGGGTCCCTAGGAGAGGTAGCTATTATACGAGGGGGGTCCCTAGGAGAGGTAGCTATTATACGAGGGGGGGTCCCTAGGAGAGGTAGCTATTATACGAGGGGGGTCCCTAGGAGAGGTAGCTATTATACGAGGGGGTCCCTAGGAGAGGTAGCTATTATACGAGGGGGGTCCCTAGGAGAGGTAGCTATTATACGAGGGGGGTCCCTAGGAGAGGTAGCTATTATACGAGGGGGGTCCTAGGAGAGGTATTAATACGAGGGGGGTCCCTAGGAGAGGTAGCTATTATACGAGGGGGGTCCCTAGGAGAGGTAGCTATTATACGAGGGGGGTCCTAGGAGAGGTAGCTATTATACGAGGGGGGTCCCTAGGAGAGGTAGCTATTATACGAGGGGGGTCCCTAGGAGAGGTAGCTATTATACGAGGGGGGTCCCTAGGAGAGGTATCTATTATACGAGGGGGGTCCCTAGGAGAGGTAGCTATTATACGAGGGGGGTCCCTAGGAGAGGTAGCTATTATACGAGGGGGGTCCCTAGGAGAGGTAGCTATTATACGAGGGGGGGTCCCTAGGAGAGGTAGCTATTATACGAGGGGGGTCCCTAGGAGAGGTAGCTATTATACGAAGGGGGTCCTCACAGAGGTAGCTATTATACGAGGGGGGTTCAGCAGAGGTAGCTATTATATGAGGGGGGTCCTCATAGAGGTAGCTATTATACGGGGGGGTCCTCGCAGAGGTATCTATTATACGAGGGGGTCCTCACAGAGGTAGCTATTATACGAGGGGGGTTCAGCAGAGGTAGCTATTATATGAGGGGGGTCCTCATAGAGGTAGCTATTATACGGGGGGGTCCTCGCAGAGGTATCTATTATACGAGGGGGTCCTCACAGAGGTAGCTATTATACGAGGGGGGTCCTCCCATAGGTAGCTATAATACTATAGTATCTATTCCCTAGGAGAGGTAATCTTGTTGGGTGGGGTAAACTGTCAGTGTGCTGGGGGTAATGTACAGATGGTTTTTTCTAGAGCTGTATGACAGGGCTCCCGGCCCCTTATCACATAATTTAACTACGATATTTCAATTGAAATTACTGTTGGTTTACAGTATAATATTAACAGATTAACTTATTGACTTTTTCTGGTAACATTTCATCAGCAAGGTGATGAAATCTCATAAAATCTCGTGACTGCCGAGAACTAACGAGGTTACCCCCACATTGACATTATGCTGTCAATCAAATAGATCCTGATGTATGTAACATAGGAACAATAAGTTTAGCCAGGAGTTGAACATGTGCAACAAACTCTTTCAGATACCGCTAGTTGATGATGAACTGAAGAAAGCAGCAGGGGAGACAACTGAGGATGGTATGTTGTCTATGTCATTTATAGTGTACGATCATAACTTATTGTCTGTCATTGACAGTATGACATCATAACTTATTGTCTGTCATTGACAGTATGCCATCATAACTTATTGTCTATCATTGACAGTATGCCATCATAACTTATTGTCTGTCATTGACAGTATGACATCATAACTTATTGTCTGTCATTGACAGTATGCCATCATAACTTATTGTCTGTCATTGACAGTATGACATCATAACTTATTGTCTGTCATTGACAGTATGCCATCATAACTTATTGTCTGTCATTGACAGTATGACATCATAACTTATTGTCTATCATTGACAGTATGACATAACTTATTGTCTGTCATTGACAGTATGACATCATAACTTATTGTCTATCATTGACAGTATGACATAACTTATTGTCTTCATTGACAGTATGCATAACTTATTGTCTGTCATTGACAGTATGACATCATAACTTATTGTCTATCATTGACAGTATGACATAACTTATTGTCTGTCATTGACAGTATGTGGTCATAACTTATTGTCTGTCATTGACAGTATGACATAACTTATTGTCTATCATTGACAGTATGCCTTCATAACTTATTGTCTGTCATTGACAGTATGACATAACTTATTGTCTATCATTGACAGTATGCCTTCATAACTTATTGTCTGTCATTGACAGTATGCCATCATAACTTATTGTCTATCATTGACAGTATGACATCATAACTTATTGTCTGTCATTGACAGTATGACATAACTTATTGTCTGTCATTGACAGTATGTCATAACTTATTGTCTGTCATTGACAGTATGACATAACTTATTGTCTATCATTGACAGTATGCCTTCATAACTTATTGTCTGTCATTGACAGTATGACATAACTTATTGTCTATCATTGACAGTATGCCTTCATAACTTATTGTCTGTCATTGACAGTATGCCATCATAACTTATTGTCTATCATTGACAGTATGACATCATAACTTATTGTCTGTCATTGACAGTATGACATAACTTATTGTCTATCATTGACAGTATGACATCATAACTTATTGTCTATCATTGACAGTATGACATAACTTATTGTCTGTCATTGACAGTATGACATCATAACTTATTGTCTGTCATTGACAGTATGACATCATAACTTATTGTCTATCATTGACAGTATGCCTTCATAACTTATTGTCTGTCATTGACAGTATGCCTTCATAACTTATTGTCTATCATTGACAGTATGCCATCATAACTTATTGTCTGTCATTGACAGTATGCCATCATAACTTATTGTCTGTCATTGACAGTATGCCTTCATAACTTATTGTCTGTCATTGACAGTATGCCATCATAACTTATTGTCTATCATTGACAGTATGCCATCATAACTTATTGTCTGTCATTGACAGTATGACATCATAACTTATTGTCTGTCATTGACAGTATGCCATCATAACTTATTGTCTGTCATTGACAGTATGACATCATAACTTATTGTCTATCATTGACAGTATGACATCATAACTTATTGTCTGTCATTGACAGTATGTGGTCATAACTTATTGTCTGTCATTGACAGTATGTGGTCATAACTTATTGTCTGTCATTGACAGTATGACATCATAACTTATTGTCTGTCATTGACAGTATGTGGTCATAACTTATTGTCTATCATTGACAGTATGCCATCATAACTTATTGTCTGTCATTGACAGTATGTGGTCATAACTTATTGTCTGTCATTGACAGTATGTGGTCATAACTTATTGTCTGTCATTGACAGTATGTGGTCATAACTTATTGTCTATCATTGACAGTATGCCATCATAACTTATTGTCTGTCATTGACAGTATGTGGTCATAACTTATTGTCTGTCATTGACAGTATGCCATCATAACTTATTGTCTATCATTGACAGTATGACATAACTTATTGTCTGTCATTGACAGTATGACATAACTTATTGTCTGTCATTGACAGTATGCCATCATAACTTATTGTCTGTCATTGACAGTATGCCATCATAACTTATTGTCTGTCATTGACAGTATGCCATCATAACTTATTGTCTATCATTGACAGTATGTGGTCATAACTTATTGTCTGTCATTGACAGTATGCCATCATAACTTATTGTCTGTCATTGACAGTATGTGGTCATAACTTATTGTCTGTCATTGACAGTATGTGGTCATAACTTATTGTCTGTCATTGACAGTATGTGGTCATAACTTATTGTCTGTCATTGACAGTATGACATCATAACTTATTGTCTGTCATTGACAGTATGCGATGCTGACTTCTTGTCTATGTCATTTATAAACCTCTAAAGGTGTGTATAGTCAAACCTGTGTTAGGGGTCACCTCTATTAAACAGCCAGTTTCCAGATTCCCAATATGTTGTTTTTACTATACAGATGACCACTATTAAGCAACCACTTGTGCTAAGCAGCCACTTTCTGTGATTCCCTTGGCTGGCTGCTTAAGACAGGTTTGACTGTATTGTTGCTGATATAGCTTGACAGGTTCTTGTGCCATCGTCTCAACATGTAATACATAGATTGCTATCACGTGACTAAATACCACGTGACTAAATACCACATGACTAAATACCACATGACTAAATAACATGTGACTAATACCATATGACTAAATAGCACGTGACTAAATATCACATGACTAAATATCACATGACTAAATATCACATGACTAAATACCACATGACTAAATACCACATGACTAAATACCACATGACTAAATACCACGTGACTAAATACCATGTGACTAAATACCACATGACTAAATACAATATGACTAAATACCATGCGATTAAATACCACATGACTAAATACCATGTGAGTTTCAACATTCCGTCATCTTGTGGGTAAACATGTAGAAAACAATGACCGGAAAGCTTGTGCCGTCGCCTCACATCTATATATTGTTTGGCCGTACAGTGAAGTCAATGTCTGCCGGTTATATTCATCATTTTGTTCAGTTAAACTATCTCATTCCAGACACAATGTCCGGAGGCAACATACAGCGGTTGGTGACAGCAGACGGCACGTATGCCACACAGAGTGCATTCAGTACGGTGTCCACTGCTAAGAAAGCTGAAAAGTGAGTTTTTCTCGCCGTTATTTGTTCTTGACGCTTGTCACAAAATTCACATGCATGAAAGTACAACTATGATTTGTACGACAAGTATGAAATATATAATTATGTGTATTATGTTATATTAGCATGACCTTTATTTCATGTATCCAACCACCCCAAATTATTTCCGGAATTTAATTTATGAATTTGCGGACAAAGTTTGTAAATGTTAAATTCGCATTGAAACCATAATTTGTCAAAATCCTGAACATGCCATTGCCATAATGTATTTCTTAAACTCAAATGTTTATTACCCAGCAATAGTGTCACATATTTAGGGAACAATCAGCTACGAAGTTAGTTATCAGTAGATTATAATTTTGTTCTATCATCATTATGAGTGATGATTTGTTCTATTATCATCATCATGAGTGATGATTTGTTCTATTATCATCATTATGAGTGATGATTTGTTCTATTATCATCATTATGAGTGATGATTTGTTCTATTATCATCATTATGATTGATGATTTGTTCTATTATCATCATCATGAGTGATGATTTGTTCTATTATCATCATTATGATTGATGATTTGTTCTATTATCATCATTATGATTGATGATTTGTTCTATTATCATCATCATGAGTGATGATTTGTTCTATTATCATCATTATGAGTGATGATTTGTTCTATTATCATCATTATGAGTGATGATTAATGTAGCTAAATTGATTTTCGTCATTGTGTTCACTATGGTGACCGGTTAGTAGCATACAACTTTATAAAAATTAACTTTCGTAGATAATGTGTTATTGTAGTAAATAGTAATGGAAGTGGTGATAGCGCAATGGTAGCGTGTTCTCTTCATAGGGATTCGGTTGTGGGTACCAGTGTATAAATGTATGTTCACCTATTCTACTTGATGCATGTTAGATTTCGCACAAATATGTCCAGATATAACGCCTATCCCGAGCCATTATATTGTCCTTCTATTAAAACACAACCTGAAACTACAAACATATACACTTTCAAAAAGGTTACACCAAATGTTGGCACCATCTCATGCCATATTTCACTCAAAGACACAGCTTCATTCACCAAAACATATAATCTTCGACGGGGGTGCTTAACCCTTTCCTTCATCGAGATTTAGGTTAATATACTATTATATCTCCATACAAACGACAGCCATTTAGCTGTCATGTGTCATGCAGTGGATAAGTAGTCGCAATGTCTATCCCACCTCCATAGATATTACTGGGTCTACATGAGATTCTGGACTTTATTATGAACATTGGTTTGGCTACTACATTGTAAATGTATGTCATATTGGTAATGGCGTCAAGAGGTGCTTCTATGAGGGAAAGGGTTAAATAGTGTAGATAATAACCATAAATATGTGTTTGTACCAACCATTCAGCAAAAACGTACGGCAGAGCAGATATCAATAGAATTGTCCAATTTTTACCCCTCACCGATCCAAAGGATCTCAGAGGGGGATATTGGTTTTGCGTTGTCATTCGGTCCGGAGTCAAATCTCTGTTGCCAATTGGTGGAATTTCATGAAACCCCAATCAAATATTATCATCATAGTGCGCAGATATGCACGTACAACATTAGTCCGTATCGGGTTAGCAACACCAGAGTTATGGCCCTTTAATTGATTAAATATTCAATAAATTGGCCATAGCTAAGTAACCGATAAATGAAATGTCATCAAACTTAAAAATAAAAATGAGATCACCATTGTGTGGTGTTGTCCTGCATGTCTGACCCACATTGCAATAGTGCTAGCATAGTTATGCCCTTGAATTTGATTAAAAATTCAATAAATTTGCCTTAATAAGTGACTGCTTCATACAATTTCATGAAATTCAATATAAATATGTATATGTATCGCCATAGTATGCAGGTGTCAAGGCTGTACAAATCTCATTGCCCGACACCATGACAGGTTTAAAATCGCTTCGGGCAGGTCTGCATGTCTCGAAATTTAGTCCCGGGCAAGTGTCATTTTCAGGAAAGCAAAAAGGACAAAATGTCGAATAAATGAAAATTGTCCCCGCAATCAAATCAATTAGCATGTCCTGTTGTAATGAAGGTAGAACTAATCCTAATGCCTGTCAATCATCAATTGAAACTTAGTCCCAAAGTATAAAAGAAGTGTTGTTGTATATAATATATATAGACGGATCTGTAGTCCAGTGGTAACATGCTGGACTGGTAATCCAGCGTTCACAGGTTCGATCCCCCGTCTGACCAAAATAAAATTAACAGTCTTTTAGATGGGACTTTAAACTGAGGTCTCATGTCGGTGCTGTACACTGTGCAATTAAAAGAACCAGAGGAAACTCTGGAATGGGTCTCTCTGTATCATTGCATTATCCTCCAAAAATCTAAAATGACTAATCGCTTCAGGAGGCGTCACTCATATGGGCAACCGGTAGCGACAATAAATAGACGTAAAACACACAGTGTTATATATAAGTTTGTGTAGGTGTTGTTGTATAGTGTTATATATATGTTTGTGTAGGTGTTATTGTATAGTGTTATATATAAGTTTGTGTAGGTGTTATATATAAGTTTGTGTAGGTGTTGTTGTATAGTGTTATATATAAGTTTGTGTAGGTGTTGTTGTATAGTGTTATATATATGTTTGTGTAGGTGTTATTGTATAGTGTTATATATATGTTTGTGTAGGTGTTGTTGTATAGTGTTATATATAAGTTTGTGTAGGTGTTGTTGTATAGTGTTATATATATGTTTGTGTAGGTGTTGTTGTATAGTGTTATATAATGTTGTGTAGTGTTATTGATAGTGTTATATATATGTTTGTGTAGGGTTTGTATAGTGTAATATAAGTTAAAAAAATTGTAGTGTATATATATTTGTGTAGGTGTTGTTGTATAGTGTATATATAGTTGTGTAGGTGTTGTGTATAGTGTTATATAAGTTTGTGTAGGTGTTGTTGTATAGTGTTATATATATGTTTGTGTAGGTGTTGTTGACATATATTTCTGTTTTGTCTGATAAACACTTTAGTTACAAATGTTACTGTTGGCATAGTTTATGAAATATTTGTTTACTTCAGTCGTGGAGCTCTTTATTTTCACCAGTTGAGGTACTATTTCATGCATGGGCATTATAATGTGCTTCAATTGGAGAACTTTTTATTTGCCTCAATTTGTCTCTATTTACTTTAATTGGGGCATTACTTAATTGCCTCAATTTATCTCTATTTACTTTAATTGGGGCATTACTTAATTGCCTCAATTTCTCTCTATTTACTTTAATTGGGGCATTACTTAATTGCCTCAAATTTGTCACTTTTAATTTATCTTGGTTGAGGACTATTTATTTCCATCAGTTGGCGACTATTTATTTATCTTTGTTAGGGCACTATTTAACTTCCTCAGACTTGGTACATTTTATGCCCTTGAGGAGGCATATAGTTTTCGCACTGTTCGTCCTAGTCAGTATTTCCTGGCCGGGCTGTAACTTCCTAGTCAGTATTTCCTGGCCGGGCTGTAACTTCCTAGTCAGTATTGCCTGGCCGGGCTGTAACTTCCTAGTCAGTATTTCCTGGCCGGGCTGTAACTTCCTAGTCAGTATTTCCTGGCCGGGCTGTAACTTCCTAGTCAGTATTTCCTGGCCGGGCTGTAACTTCCTAGTCAGTATTTCCTGGCCGGGCTGTAACTTCCTAGTCAGTATTTCCTGGCCGGGCTGTAACTTCTTCGACTATGGTGGGGGGCATTCATCACCTACTGTGCTATTTCTTGTTATTTATTTTTGTTGCAGACTATTTATTTGCACCAGTTGATAAACTATATATTTGCACCAGTTGATAAACTATATATTTGCACCAGTTGATAAACTATTTATTTCCATCAGTTGGGGAACTATTTATTTGCACCAGTTGGGGAACTATTTATTTGCACCAGTTGGGGAACTATTTATTTGCACCAGTTGGGGAAGTATTTATTTGCACCAATTGGGGAACTATTTGCTGTAGTTTGGCAATTACTTACTGATTGATGGAGCTATTTACTTCAGCCAGGGAACTACTTATTTTCACTGTTTTTGCCTGTCAGGTTGAATTCAGGGTAAGTGTATGCTAGGCTAGGTAAAACCAGATGAAATCCTGCACCACCCTACCCTCATTGTTCCAGAGCTTGTTGTCACATGTTGTATCCCTCGGTATGTGCTACATGTGTTTGTGCGACTCCATTGTTCATACGTTTTAGCCCATTTTTAATGAAGCCTCTATAGTGTATTGGATATGGTGTTGGATTCAGTGAGACATCTGAGCCATATACCTGGATTCAGTGAGACATCTGAGCCATATACCTGGATTCAGTGAGACATCTGAGCTATATACCTGGATTCAGTGAGACATCTGAGCCATATACCTGGATTCAGTGAGACATCTGAGCCATATACCTGGATTCAGTGAGACATCTGAGCTATATACCTGGATTCAGTGAGACATCTGAGCCCTATACCTGGATTCAGTGAGACATCTGAGCCATATACCTGGATTCAGTGAGACATCTGTGCCATATACCTGGATCCAGTGAGACATCTGTGCCATATACCGGATTCAGTGAGACATCTGAGCTATATACCTGGATTCAGTGAGACATCTGAGCCATATACCTGGATTCAGTGAGACATCTGAGCCATATACCTGGATTCAGTGAGACATCTGTGCCATATACCTGGATCCAGTGAGACATCTGAGCCATATACCTGGATCAAGTGAGACATCTGAGCTATATACCTGGATTCAGTGAGACATCTGAGTCATATACCTGAATTCAGTGAGACATCTGTGCCATATACCTGGATTCAGTGAGACATCTGAGCTATATACCTTGATTCAGTGAGACATCTGAGTCATATACCTGGATTCAGTGAGACATCTGAGCTAGACCTGGATTCAGTGAGACATCTGAGCCATATATACCTGGATTCAGTGAGACATCGGAGCTATATACCTGGATTCAGTGAGACATCTGAGCTATATACCTGGATTCAGTGAGACATCTGTGCCATATACCTGGATTCAGTGAGACATCTGAGTCATATACCTGGATTCAGTGAGATATCTGAGCTATATACCTGGATTCAGTGAGACATCGGAGCTATATACCTGGATTCAGTGAGACATCTGAGTCATATACCTGGATTCAGTGAGACATCTGAGCTAGACCTGGATTCAGTGAGACATCTGTGCCATATACCTGGATTCAGTGAGACATCTGAGCTAGACCTGGATTCAGTGAGACATCTGAGCCATATACCTGGATTCAGTGAGACATCTGTGCCATATACCTGGATTCAGTGAGACATCTGAGCCATATACCTGGATTCAGTGAGACATCTGTGCCATATACCTGGATTCGGTGAGACATCTGTGCCATATACCTGGATTCGGTGAGACATCTGTGCCATATACCTAGATTCAGTGAGACATCTGAGCAATATACCTGGATTCAGTGAGACATCTGAGTCATATACCTGGATTCAGTGAGACATCTGAGTCATATACCTGGATTCAGTGAGACATCTGAGCTAGACCTGGATTCAGTGAGACATCTGAGCCATATACCTAGATTCAGTGAGACATCTGAGCTAGACCTGGATTCAGTGAGACATCTGTGCCATATACCTGGATTCAGTGAGACATCTGAACCATATACCTGGATTCAGTGAGACATCTGTGCCATATACCTGGATTCAGTGAGACATCTGAGCCATATACCTGGATTCAGTGAGACATCTGAGCCATATACCTGGATTCAGTGAGACATCTGAGCCATATACCTGGATTCAGTGAGACATCTGAGCCATATACCTGGATTCAGTGAGATCTGAGCTATATACCTGGATTCAGTGAGACATCTGAACTAGACCTGGATTCAGTGAGACATCTGAGCCATATACCTGGATTCAGTGAGACATCTGAGCCATATACCTGGATTCAGTGAGACATCTGAGCCATATACCTGGATTCAGTGAGACATCTGAGTCATATACCTGGATTCAGTGAGACACCTGAGCTAGACCTGGATTCAGTGAGACATCTGAGCTAGACCTGGATTCAGTGAGACATCTGACCTATATACCTGGATTTAAGTCGCGAATAAAAGATGACCACCATCTAAAAATAACATAAATTCTTCAAGCATCTCCTCACGAAACATGTCGTATTTTGACAACATTTGGTAGGAATGATCGATGTACAATGCTCTAGCAAAGTTGTTTAAAGATGACCCCTGGGTCGAAATATGGAGTCATGAGCAAACGTGTGAAAATAATTCTAATAGAGTCCGCCTCCGTGGTCGAGTGGTTACGGTCGCTGACTTGTATACCACTGTAACCTATCATCACTGATGGTCACGGGTTTGAGCCCTGCTCAGACCGTGATTCATTTATATGAAAAAGTTGGCAGTTTCTTACGGAGGTTGGTGCACCCAAGTACTGGTTAACTGCTGGAGCCTGCCCAGGAAAGGTGTTGTTAGGTAAACTGCCCGCTGGCGATATAGCCCAAAATGGTGCTGATGCAGGCGTAAAACCCGAAATATAATAATAATAGTAATAAATTCTAATAGAAATTAAATTACACTGATCCACATCTTTTTGTTTCCAATAAAGAATAGTCAAGTGAATTAAGTCATGCATGACATTTTGAGTTGATCAATTATTATTAAAATAGTGTTGTCATATGCGTTTTTAGTATTTCGTGTAATACATGCATGTATTGCTAATTAGAATAGAAAATGAAACAAATAACATTCCAATAAACATTAATTGTACAAGTATGATGTAACATATTTGAAGATTGTTTTTGAAGGGTGTTCTTGATATGCTAACATATGCTTCATTATTGCAGTCCTCCGCTATGTCAGATCTTGTTGATGCTAACACATGCTTCATTATTGCAGTACTCCACTACGTCAGATCTTGTTGATGCTAACACATGCTTCATTATTGCAGTCCTCCACTACGTCAGATCTTGTTGATGCTAACATATACTTCATTATTGCAGTCCTCCACTACGTCAGATCTTGTTGATGCTAACATATGCTTCATTATTGCAGTCCTCCACTACGTCAGATCTTGTTGATGCTAACATATGCTTCATTATTGCAGTCCTCCACTACGTCAGATTTTGTTGATGCTAACACATACTTCATTATTGCAGTCCTCCACTACGTCAGATCTTGTTGATGCTAACATATACTTCATTATTGCAGTCCTCCACTACGTCAGTTCTTGTTGATGCTAACACATGCTTCATTATTGCAGTCCTCCACTACGTCAGTTCTTGTTGATGCTAACACATACTTCATTATTGCAGTCCTCCACTACGTCAGTTCTTGTTGATGTTAACACATACTTCATTATTGCAGTCCTCCACTACGTCAGTTCTTGTTGATGCTAACACATACTTCATTATTGCAGTCCTCCACTACGTCAGATCTTGTTCATGCACACATGCTTTATTATTGCAGTCCTCCACTACGTCAGATCTTGTTGATGCTAACACATACTTCATTATTGCAGTCCTCCACTACGTCAGTTCTTGTTGATGCTAACACATACTTCATTATTGCAGTCCTCCACTACGTCAGATCTTGTTCATGCACACATGCTTTATTATTGCAGTCCTCCACTACGTCAGATCTTGTTCATGATAACACATGCTTCATTTTATTGCAGTCCTCCACTACGTCAGTTCTTGTTGGATGGCGACTTTTTCATTGGAGCAGCTCTGGCTACCTCACTCACCAAAATGGCGCTAAAATACATGACTCTTCATACAGATACTAAGAGACAAAACGTAAGAAAGTTTTACTGTGATTAGCTTCCAGGATAGCATACTACTGTTTAATTGGGCAATGCTTTACGATGAACATACTCACTGTCGCACCTACGGTCTGCAGTATGCGAACATAGATAATCTAAGAGAAGAGCTCACTATTTACATTCGAGAGCGATTACAGTCATTGGCTTCAAATCACTTGGTACTCACTGGTAGAAGGGTTTTTATCCTCACTGCTGTATGTTCAATGAGAGAGGGGTTTTGATGCTCTCTGCTGTAGGTTCAATGAGAGAGGGGTTTTGATGCTCTCTGCTGTATGTTCAATGAGAGGGGTTTTGATGCTCTCTGCTGTAGGTTCAATGAGAGAGGGGTTTTGATGCTATCTGCTGTATGTTCAATGAGAGAGGGGTTTTGATGCTCTCTGCTGTAGGTTCAATGAGAGAGGGGTTTTGATGCTCTCTGCTGTATGTTCAATGAGAGAGGGGTTTTGATGCTCTCTGCTGTATGTTCAATGAGAGAGGGGTTTTGATGCTCTCTGCTGTAGGTTCAATGAGAGAGGGGTTTTGATGCTCTCTGCTGTATGTTAAATGAGAGAGGGGTTTTGATGCTCTCTGCTGTAGGTTCAATGAGAGAGGGGTTTTGATGCTCTCTGCTGTATGTTCAATGAGAGAGGGGTTTTGATGCTCTCTGCTGTAGGTTCAATGAGAGAGGGGTATTGATGCTCTCTGCTGTAGGTTCAATGGGAGGGGTATTGATGCTCTCTGCTGTAGGTTCAATGGGAGGGGTATTGATGCTCTCTGCTGTAGGTTCAATGAGAGGGGTATTGATGCTTTCTGCTGTAGGTTCAATGGGAGGGGTATTGATGCTCTCTGCTGTAGGTTCAATGGGAGAGGGGTTTTGATGCTCTCTGCTGTATGTTCAATGAGAGAGGGGTTTTGATGCTCTCTGCTGTATGTTCAATGAGAGAGGGGTTTTGATGCTCTCTGCTGTAGGTTCAATGAGAGAGGGGTATTGATGCTTTCTGCTGTATGTTCAATGAGATGTGTATTGATGCTCTCTGCTGTATGTTCAATGAGAGAGGTGTATTGATGCTCTCTGCTGTATGTTCAATGAGAGGGGTATTGATGCTCTCTGCTGTAGGTTCAATGAGAGGTGTATTGATGCTCTCTGCTGTATGTTCAATGAGAGAGGGGTATTGATGCTCTCTGCTGTAGGTTCAATGAGAGGGGTTTTGATGCTCTCTGCTGTAGGTTCAATGAGAGGTGTATTGATGCTCTCTGCTGTATGTTCAATGAGAGAGGGGTTTTGATGCTCTCTGCTGTATGTTCAATGAGAGAGGGGTTTTGATGCTCTCTGCTGTATGTTCAATGAGAGGTGTATTGATGCTCTCTGCTGTAGGTTCAATGAGAGGTGTATTGTCCTCGCTTCTGTAGATTCAATGAGATGTGTTTTGTCCTCGCTGCAGTAGGTTCAATGGGAGAGTGGTTTTGTCCTTGCTTCTGTAGATTCAATGGGAGAGGGGTTTTGTCCTCGCTGCAGTAGATTCAATGGGAGAGGGGTTTGTCCTCGCTTCTGTAGATTCAATGGGAGAGGGGTTTATCCTTGCTTCTGTAGATTCAATGGGAGAGGGGTTTTGTCCTCGCTGCAGTAGATTCAATGGGAGAGGGGTTTGTCCTCGCTTCTGTAGATTCAATGGGAGAGGGGTTTTGTCCTCACTTCTGTAGATTCAATGGGAGAGGGGTTTTGTCCTCACTTCTGTAGATTCAATGGGAGAGGGGTTTTGTCCTCACTTCTGTAGATTCAATGGGAGAGGGGTTTTATCCTCACTTCTGTAGATTCAATGGGAGAGGGGTTTTGTCCTCACTTCTGTAGATTCAATGGGAGAGGGGTTTTGTCCTCACTTCTGTAGATTCAATGGGAGAGGGGTTTTGTCCTCACTTCTGTAGATTCAATGGGAGAGGGGTTTTGTCCTCGCTTCTGTAGATTCAATGGGAGAGGGGTTTTGACCTCGCTTCTGTAGATTCAATGGGGTTACGATTCAAATCACTTGATCCACAAATTTCCTTTAGTCTTGTTCAATACAAGATGGCTGATTTGTTACTGTAAATAGATTGTTATTGGCATTTCATTTTCAGGAATATCACATAAGATGTGATCACGGCAGTAGTTACTATGATACAATGTTTTCTATTATTGCAGTCGTTCCTGGCGGAGGCCATGTTTATCATGTCAACAGTGTTGCATCTTGGAAAATCTGGAATACCGACAAAGGTAAGAAAGAATGTATAACAGTAGGATAGCGAAGAGTAGAATGCCTGCAGGATGACAGCGGGAGTATGAGACTTCCTCATTGTACTAGTACGAACCAGATTATGAAAAATATACCAGAACCACCACACGAGAGGAGGCTATACAGCTGGCTTCAGAAGGTTTGTGGTTCTACCTAAGTGCCCTCCCATGCCTGGAATACTGCTCGGAGGGGCACCCGAGGTCTTACTGCACCAATAATATCCGGAAAGCCGCCCTATGAACTAAGCTGTTGGTGCTTCGTTAACTCCAAGAACAAACAAACTTTTTTTTTAATTGGTCCTTTTAGTTGGAATCCTTTGTTTTTACTGTTGAGCAGCAACAACAAAACACGAGAACAACCACAGTCGTACGTGGAATCCACCATGATGTAACCAACTGGTTCTGATCGTTTACTTCAAATTACTGGCCGCTCACAACTGTAGGTATAGGATTATTGTGACAAGCTGGTCTGCTATAGGTCGGTGGTTTAACACTGATACACACTCGAACCTGCCTGAACCATTGCTCGAAAGGGACCTGGGAACTTCCTCCAACACATATCTGGAAGAACCAGTCTCCATAAGACCGAGTTATTAAATGAAATCAACATACTCTTCCTACAACATTAACTCTCAGTAAAATAAATGCTATAAATAGTTCAAATAATTGTAGTCATTAATGTGTTTATTTATTTCTAACTGATCTTACAGACGGATCTGTAGTCCAGTAACATGCTGGACTGGTAATCCAGGGATCGCAGGTTCAATCCCCCGTCTGACCCTAATAAAATTAACAGTCTTTCAGATGGGACGTTAAACCGAGGTCTCGTGTCGGTGCCTTACACTGTGCACGTAAAAGAACCAGATGAGACTCTGGAATGGGTCTCTGTCTGTATCATTGCACTATCCTCCAAAATGACTAAAATTATCTCTTCAGGAGGCGTCGCTCATATGGGCAACCGGTAGCGACGATAAATAAATGTAAAAAACACAAATTTCTAACTGAAAACTGTGGAAATATATCATAAAATTTCATTAGAATTATATAGTTATGCCTCACCCCCCCCCCATAGATTTTACTGAGCCCACATACTCCATGGACTGTCCAGTAGTAAACCTATAGTAGTGATATATTATGCTAGTATGCTAACCTAGCATGTTGTTGATGTGCGATAGGTCTTTACAGTGTCGCTAACCATGATTTCATTTTGGTCTAGGTTTGATGTTGTTTGTAAGATGTTTCCTAGAAATACAATTAATGCAGTGGTTAGCACGCTCACTTCTCACCATTGCAACCACGGTTCGATACTCCGACAGAAAAGTATGTGAGATTGTATAGTGGTCCTCAATTCAGATGGGTCAATATCTCCGTGGACTCCGGTTTTCTCCCGCACGAATGACCAGATATATGCTTTCATCCACGCCAACGACAGTGATTAATATAAGTTGCTTCCCAATGGTTTCCCAATCGTTGTAAAATAACTACAGAATATACTGTAATATATACAAATCTGCAAAATAACTACAGAATATACTGTAATATATACAAATCTGCAAAATAACTACAGAATATACTGTAATATATACAAATCTGCATATATTTCACTCTTTCAGCCAATTACTGATGATGATGTAGATCGCATTGCGACATGTTTACGTGTCCTGTCGGAACAGAGTCCCTTGATGACGGAGATCTTCAACTCGGCGTCACGTAATTCACTGTCGCTCATGTTGACGGCCAAGATGGTAGAGGAGAAAGAGGCACAGAAGGTACGAGTGGTGGTACCCGTATAGTATATGTGTTACCCGTATAATATATGTGTTACCCATATAATATATGTGTTACCCGTATAATATATGTGTTACCCTTATAATATATGTGTTACCCTTATAATATATGTGTTACCGTATAATATATGTGTTACCCTTATAATATATGTGTTACCCTTATAATATATGTGTTACCCGTATAATATATGTGTTACCCATATAATATATGTGTTACCCTTATAATATACGTGTTACCCCTATAATAATCGGTGGTTCTACTCCGGTGCCCGTTTGTGTCTGAAATACTGCTTGAAGGGTCATCCATGATCTTCCTCCACCAATAATAGCTGGAGAGTCGCCGTATGACCTAAGCTGTTGGTGTGACGTTAATCTCTACAAAATAAACAAAAAAGTATCATAAAAGCTGGTAATGTCCGTATAAACACATTCTTAGAGAGTGTAAATCATCTATATAATGTTTCATACCAATTTTTTTTAACTTTATTTATTTTACGATTGCGAAGCAAGTTTTAACAACTTATATTAATCACTCTCATTGGCACGGATGAAAGCGTGAATGTGGCCATTCGTGTGGGTGGGAACCGGAGTGCCCGGAGAAAACCACCTGTCAGATCTGACGACCACCGTACCATCTCACATACTTCCCAGTCCGAGAATCGAACACGGGTTGCATTAATTGGTTCATACCAATTACAAAGTACATCATAAATCGTATTTGACTCAACTTCCGTGTTGGTTGTCCGATTAGCACAGTGGTTAGCAATCTCTCTTCTCACCAGTACCACCCTTATTCGATCCTCGGACCAGGAAGTTTGTGAGATGGTACTGATGTCGCCAGAGAGGACAGGTGTGTGTTCTTGAGTGTACTTCTGTTCCTTCCAACACGAAGGACCACATAAATGCTTTCATCCGTGTCATCATTGTAAACTAAATCAAGTTTATACTTCTACATTTAAACTTGTCTCCTTATATAAGACAAAGTATGTCTTACAAACATGTATAGGAAATCCCCCCAAAGTCTGTCTTACAAACATGTATAGGAAATCTCCCCCAAAGTCTGTCTTACAAACATGTATAGGAAATCTCCCCAAAGTCTGTCTTACAAACATGTATAGGAAATCCCCCCGAAAGTCTGTCTTACAAACATGTAACGGAAATCTCCCCAAAGTCTGTCTTACAAACATGTATAGGAAATCTCCCCAAAGTCTGTCTTACAAACATGTATAGGAAATCTCCCCAAAGTCTGTCTTACAAACATGTATAGGAAATCTCCCCCAAAGTCTGTCTTACAAACATGTATAGGAAATCTCCCCAAAGTCTGTCTTACAAACATGTATAGGAAATCCCCCCGAAAGTCTGTCTTACAAACATGTAACGGAAATCTCCCCAAAGTCTGTCTTACAAACATGTATAGGAAATCTCCCCAAAGTCTGTCTTACAAACATGTATAGGAAATCTCCCCAAAGTCTGTCTTACAAACATGTATAGGAAATCTCCCCCAAAGTCTGTCTTACAAACATGTATAGGAAATCTCCCCAAAGTCTGTCTTACAAACATGTATAGGAAATCCCCCCGAAAGTCTGTCTTACAAACATGTAACGGAAATCTCCCCAAAGTCTGTCTTACAAACATGTATAGGAAATCTCCCTAAAGTCTGTCTTACAAACATGTATAGGAAATCTCCCCAAAGTCTGTCTTACAAACATGTATAGGAAATCCCCCCGAAAGTCTGTCTTACAAACATGTATAGGAAATCCCCCCCAAAGTCTGTCTTACAAACATGTATAGGAAATCCCCCCCAAAGTCTGTCTGACAAACATCTAAAGGAAATCTCCCCAAAGTCTGTCTTACAAACATGTATAGGAAATCTCCCCAAAGTCTGTCTTACAAACATGTATAGGAAATCTCCCCAAAGTCTGTCTTACAAACATGTAAAGGAAATCTCCCCAAAGTCTGTCTTACAAACATGTATAGGAAATCTCGCCCATCTTGTAGCTACATGTTCAGTATTATCTAGTTCCATGCTTTAAAGTGATCTCTCATTCTACAGGCAGCAGAGAGAAAGGTTGTAAAGGTGCAAGCCGACGATCCAATATCGTTTGCCCAGCTCATCAACAAGAATGAACTGGGCGCTACTGAGGTAGGAACTAGCATTTGTCTAAATTGGATCCCGAATATCGCCAGTGTAAAGCTGGTGTGTTACAATGTAACTTGCAAATGAGATTACGCATCAACTCCACACATTATGCTTGAAATTGTCGAGAAAATCAGATTATTTTGAAGAAAATATGTCATTTTTAAAATTTAACTAGAGTTTGGAACTGCCTACATATTGTAATTTATAATAGTTGTTTATGAGAAACATAACTGGAGCTTTGTAAGTATTGCATTAAAGCAAATAACAAAGTATTATTTTAAGATTCCCAATTTGTTGTTTTATTATACATTTGACCTCTATTAAGCTACCACCTGTGCTAAGCAGTCACTTTCTGAGAATCCATTGGCTGGCTGTTAACAGGTCGGACTGTACTCATAACTTTCTCATTTATTATCCAAGTTTCACCTATAGTTACCATAAGACGCACTTATTTTCCTCCAAAATAGTATCCAATAGTCTGGTGCATCTTATACTCCAGTGCGACCTATACTCAAACGATTACGGTAGTAATCATCGCAAGCAGTTTGTTTACTTCAGGCTCTTCCCATTAAATAAGTAATGCTTGCTGCAGTAAGAAATGTCAATCTTAATATTGTAATATTTCCAAAACGCGACTTGTCATTTCTTGCAGAACATGTTTGAGCTAACACTATCGCAGGCTCTCGGAATGACTAACAAGAAAGAGAAAGATCCACTCGGAGCTTCTAATCTGAACAAGGTATATTGTTACGTAGTCTGTTTGGTTGCCAAAATATGTCCTGATCTAGTAGACCAGAACGAACATTGGGACATAGTTGATTGCGTCCTGCTGTCATATCTTATGGTCATATCCAGGCCTCGAGGTTATAAAACTTTTCTCCTATCTCAAACTCAGTCTCCAGCTTCTGATTGGTTCAGCTGGCAGTAAAACTCAGAATCAACCAGTCAAATCATTTGAGCTTGAGATCTGAGAAAGGTATTATAACCAATGGCACTGGTTACCGACTCAATATAACACCTTTCTTGTTTACAGTCGTCATGGTCTTTCTTCTAACAAATCAGATATATCCCAGCCAGTCTGTCCTATACCAGCATCTTGTGTCGTTATCTGATCTGGTTTTGAACCACTATCTGGACTTTGCATGGTCGTAGGAGGCGACAAATAGGGAGTGAAGTTCTGGTTTTGTTCCATATCTGTAATTACAGAAAGCGTGAACGTTTTGTTCCATATCTGTGATTGCATAAAGCGTGAACGTTTTGTTCCATATCTGTGATTGCAGAAAGCGTGAAAGTTTTGTTCCATATCTGTGATTGCAGAAATCGTGAAAGTTTTGTTCCATATCTGTGATTGCAGAAAGCGTGAACATTTTGTTCCATATCTGTGATTGCAGAAAGCGTGAACATTTTGTTCCATATTGTGATTGCAGAAATCGTGAAAGTTTTGTTCCATATCTGTGATTGCATAAAGCGTGAACGTTTTGTTCCATATCTGTGATTGCAGAAAGTGTGAATGTTTTGTTTCATTCCTCATATTCCTGTATATATCATGTGAATGCCAAATATTGGTGTTTTATAGCCTAATCTAATCAAATAACAACAGCAGCAATATATCCGGTATACTAGCAACCATCACCCTCATTGATTTTCTTTAGTTTATACAAATTTATTTAAACTCCATTGCGAATAAAGTTCTTACAATTTATATTAATCACTCTCGAGACTTCATTCCTGATGGAATCCATCGCCACGAGGGAGAGAGAAGAGGCAACGTGGAATTTAAATGCCTTGCCTAAGGACACAATCATAACGGCTCCAGCAGGGGGTCGAACTCCGGACCTTTAGCAACTGAAGCGACTGCGCATCCACTGCGCTATCACGACTTCCATTATTTCTTTGTTATAATCTCTTGGATGTTAATTCTTTCCAGGTGACCCAGTTGACTGGTTTCTCGGACCCGGTTTATGCCGAGGCATATGTAAATGTGAACCAGTTTGATATAGTACTGGATGTACTGGTTGTAAACCAGACTGCAGACACACTACAGAACCTTACAGTAGAACTTGCCACATTAGGTAAATACTTGTTCTTAAGCAAATGCTTTGACTGGTTTCTAGGCAAATACATTGACTGGTTTCTAGGTAATACTTTGATAAGACCCAACTTTGACTGGTTTCTGGGTAATACTTTGATAAGACCCAACTTTGACTGGTTTCTGGGTAATACCAGGATCCTTGATAAATAATTTGACTGGTTCCTATGCAAATACTTTGATTGTTTTCTAGGTAATACTTGTGACTGGCTGATGTTTGTTAATACTGAAATAATCCTTGGGCACATAGCCATTTGTTAATACTGAAATAAGACCCATATATTTGTTAATACTGAAATAAGATCCATATATTTGTTAATACTGAAATAAGATCCAGATATTTGTTAATACTGAAATAAGATCCAGATATTTGTTAATACTGTAATTAGACGCAGATGTGTGTTAATGCTGAAATTAGACTTGGATAGAGTGATGTTTTGTGGTGTACTTTCAGGTGACCTAAAGCTTGTCGAGAAACCGCAGCCTTTAACCATGGCACCGCATGATTTCTGTAACATTAAGGCCAATGTAAAGGTCGCTTCAACAGAAAATGGCATTATATTCGGAAACATAGGTAAATCTGTTTGAAATGATATATTTAATTGAACTGTTTATTTAAGTGTATTGGGAAATCTAGTATAACTGACTATATGTTGATAGATGTTTAGCGTAACAATGTCCTGTATCATTGACTATATGTTGATAGATGTTTAGCGTAACAATGTCCTGTATCATTGACTATATGTTGATAGATGTTTAGCGTAACAATGTCCTGTATCATTGACTATATGTTGATAGATGTTTAGCGTAACAATGTCCTGTATCATTGACTATATGTTGATAGATGTTTAGCGTAACAATGTCCTGTATCATTGACTATATGTTGATAGATGTTTAGCGTAGCAATGTCCCATATCATTGACTATATGTTGATAGATGTTTAGCGTAGCAATGTCCTGTATCATTGACTATATGTTGATAGATGTTTAGCATAACAATATGTCCTGTGTCATTGACTATATGTTGATAGATGTTTAGCGTAGCAATGTCCTGTATCATTGACTATATGTTGATAGATGTTTAGCATAACAATATGTCCTGTGTCATTGACTATATGTTGATAGATGTTTAGCATAACAATATGTCCTGTATCATTGACTATATGTTGATAGATGTTTAGCATAACAATATGTCCTGTGTCATTGACTATATGTTGATAGATGCTTAGCGTAACAATGTCCTGTATCATTGACTATATGTTGATAGATGTTTAGCGTAACAATATGTCCTGTGTCATTGACTATATGTTGATAGATGTTTAGCGTAACAATGTCCTGTATCACTGACTACATGTTGATAGATGTTTAGCGCAACAATGTCCTGTATCATTGACTATATGTTGATAGATGTTTAGCGTAACAATGTCCTGTATCATTGACTATATGTTGATAGATGTTTAGCGCAACAATGTCCTGTATCATTGACTATATGTTGATAGATGTTTAGCGTAACAATGTCCTGTATCACTGACTACATGTTGATAGATGTTTAGCGCAACAATGTCCTGTATCATTGACTATATGTTGATAGATGTTTAGCGTAACAATGTCCTGTATCACTGACTACATGTTGATAGATGTTTAGCGCAACAATGTCCTGTATCACTGACTACATGTTGATAGATGTTTAGCGTAACAATGTCCTGTATCATTGACTATATGTTGATAGATGTTTAGCGTAACAATGTCCTGTATCATTGACTATATGTTGATAGATGTTTAGCGTAACAATATGTCCTGTATCATTGACTATATGTTGATAGATGTTTAGCACAACAATGTCCTGTATCATTGACTATATGTTGATAGATGTTTAGCGTAACAATGTCCTGTATCATTGACTATATGTTGATAGATGTTTAGCGTAACAATGTCCTGTATCATTGACTATATGTTGATAGATGTTTAGCGCAACAATGTCCTGTATCATTGACTATATGTTGATAGATGTTTAGCGTAACAATGTCCTGTATCATTGACTATATGTTGATAGATGTTTAGCGTAACAATGTCCTGTATCATTGACTACATGTTGATAGATGTTTAGCGCAACAATGTCCTGTATCATTGACTATATGTTGATAGATGTTTAGCATAACAATATGTCCTGTATCATTGACTATATGTTGATAGATGTTTAGCGCAACAATGTCCTGTATCATTGACTATATGTTGATAGATGTTTAGCGCAACAATATGTCCTGTATCACTGAACATAAAAATTGGGGAAAATATCAACATTAGAAGTCAGTTTTAAACGCCATTTATCATTCTATTGAAACAAATGGTAATGCTGGGCTACGTTTCATTCATGGTCAAATGCCCCCCCCCCCCCCCCATATTGCAAAAAGGATAGTTGTTTCTATTGTGAACAGAGCTATAAATTTGTGCAAAAAAACCTGTTTTAAACTATAACCGTTTGAGATAATCTTGAATCACGGAGTTACCTTCTCATGATCGTAAAAGGCGACGCTTGCTTTTGCTGCATCTTTGTGATTCCGGCGGGTGTCCAAGTTTTGGCATATTTTGATTTAAGTGAGATGTTAAATCAGAATGTTTAGTCCTGTTTGGAGCCAGCTAACAATAAACAACAACTCAAGTTTGAGATGCAGAAAATATTTTCGATATGATGCTACATTTTAGTTTAAAGGGAAAATGTCAACATTTTCATGGCCTGCAAGCGATTATGCACGTTTTTGTCATTTCCGAAATGTTTTCATAATTATATTAAACCAAATTCCGAATTATACAGCAATATAAAATTACGAAATTAGAGAGACAACAGCAATATAGGCAGCCGCCAAGTTTGTCACCTGTGTGACGTCGTACATACTGGTTCAATATAAGGCGATATGGTGCTCGCAATATAAATTGCAATAAGCTCGCGTTTGTTGTATTCTCAAAAATACTGAAATTTGTGTGCAATGAAAACTGAGAATATTTATCTTGGCCAGATGCCTCATAATTTTGAACCGTAATATTTATAAGTTTGGCTGTCCGATTAGTGCAGTGGTTAGCGCGGATTAGTGCATCAATGCAAACTGGGTTCGATCCTCGGATTAGGAAGTATGTGAGATGGTACGGTGATTGCCAGATCGGACATGTGGGTGCTCCAGTTTCCTCGCACACAAATGCCCACATTTACTCTTTCATCCGCGCCAACGAGAGTGATTAATATAAGTTGTTTTTTCACAATCATTGTAAAGTAAATAAAGTTTAAACTATAAGTTGAATGCATTATCTTTACACAATTTAGTGAATTTACATGGCTTATTGATATATTGGTGGTATATATTTAGTTTATGATGTGACCGGAGCTGCTAGTGACAGAAATGTTGTTGTCCTCAACGATATTCATATTGACATTATGGATTACATTGTACCGGCATCATGCAACGACTCGGAGTTCCGACAGATGTGGGCAGAGTTTGAATGGGAGAACAAGGTGGCCGTTAACACGAACATCTTCGATCTACGCAAGTTCCTGGAACATGTCATCAAATGTACAAACATGAAATGTCTCACGCCAGAGAAGGTTTGTACCAGTTCTTTATTACACTTGTGCTAGATTTCATTATAACCTGTGTACGGATCCCAGGAATAAGTTATACATGTGTGTGTTTTACGTTTATTTATCGTCGCTACCGGTTGCCCATATGAGCGACGCCTCCTGATGAGATTAGTCATTTTAGATTTTTGGAGGATAGTGCATGATACAGACAGAGACCCATTCCAGAGTCTCCTCTGGTTCTTTTACGTGCACAGTGTAAAGCACCGACACGAGACCTTGGTTTAAAGTCCCATCTGAAAGGCTGTTAATTTTATTACGATCAGACGGGGGATCGAACCTGCGATCATGGATTACCAGTCCAGCGTGTAAAACACACTCCTCTGACAAAGAAAAAAGAGAACAAGACTAGGTTAGTCCAAAACAAGAAATGTACATGTATCATGAGCAAAAATGACGGGGGAATTTCAAGCATTTCATAATTAAATGCTGCAGAAATAAGTTTTAAATATGCAGTGTAAAATAATATAATAAAACAGAGGCCTGTCCAACTAGATGGAGCGGCGCCATATGACCTAACCTGTTCGTGTGGCAGGTTCGATCCCCCGTCTGACCCCAATAAAATTAACAGTCATTCAGATGGGACGTTAAACCGAGGTCTTGTGTCGGTGCTTTACACTGTGCACTTAAAAGAATCGGAGGAGACGCTGGAATGGGCCTTTGTCTGTATCATTTGCAATATCCTTCAAAAATCTAAAATGACTAATCTCTTCAGGAGGCGTCGCTCATATGGGCAACCGGTAGCGACGATAAATAAACGTAAAACACACACACAAGGAAAATTGTGTCCTTAAATTATTTTTGTGACAACATATTTGAACTATTTTGACAAATTGTTTTCTTTTGGTGACAAATATCATGACAGCCGTGGAAACACATATAATGTGTGTAATGTGATCATGCTCTTACATTCAGGCATTGCAAGGCGACTGTGGCTTCATGGCAGCCAACCTTTATGCCAAGTCTATATTTGGTGAAGATGTGTTGGCCAATCTGAGCATCGAGAAGCCAGCTCACCTCTCCCAGGACACGCCTGTTCAAGGTCACATCAGAATTAGAGCCAAGAGTCAGGTATGTAGTACAAGATCACATTAGATTTAGGGCAATGAGTCTGATGTGTAATTAAAGGTGAAATCAGAATTAGAGCCAAGAGTCAGGTATGTAGTACAAGGTCACATTAGATTTAGGGCAATGAGTCCGATGTGTGATTAAAGGTCAAATCAGAATTAGAGCCAACAGTCAGGTATGTAGTACAAGGTCACATGAGAATTAGACCCAATAGTCTGGTATGTATTGGTATACCTTCATATAATTCTACAGGTCCAGGCTGAAGGAAAATGGGGAAAGTAACATTGTGACCGAGCCATAGCCTCAGGTCATAGAAAATTGATGTTGGTACCAACTCCTGTTCATAATATGACGACGTGATGACGCAAAATAATCCATATTTATTTTTATAACATAATTTGCACTGCCAACGGGTAGTAATGCCATTACATATTTTTCGTATTTCACTAGTGTAATAACTATGCAAATGAGCACCCTATGTATTCATAAACTCTGTAATCAGCATATTGTCCACCTCCGAGGTCGAGTGGTTAATGTCGCTGATGGCCGCGGGTTCGAGCCCCGTTCAGTTATATGAAAAAGTTGGCAGTTTCTTACGGAGGTTGGGGCACTTAGTACTGGTTAACCGCTGGAGCCTGCCCAGGAAAGGTGTTGTTAGGTAAACTGCCCGCCGGCAATATGGCCCAAAATGGTGCTTATGAAGGCGTAAAACCTGAATAAACAAGCAACAAACTGTGATCAAAATAAACAAAAATGGTACCAAAAATCTAGTGGCACTGAAAATCATCATCTAGCTATAAACACTAAATCCTGCAAGACCGGCTATTAACACTACAAATCCTGCATGACTGGCTATTAACACTACAAATCCTGCAAGACCGGCTATTAACACTACAAATCCTGCCCAATCGCTGAATTTATCAGCAGCAATTCCAATGTAAGACTTGGTAAAAGTTGTGCAAATGGTCGGTATTTGAGCGTTACATATTTGACTGACTTGGTAAATACGTACTTGTTGTGACTTCATAGTAAAGTACTTGTAATGACGTCATAGTCTCACGTGCTCCTTTCACGCGATTGACATAATAATATACATATAGAACGCACACTGTTTAGATAACATTTACTAGTTTTTTGTTTTATAGTAGATTCATGAATTTAAAAGCTGATTATCACATAAGCAAAGTAACTAATACGAGTAAAAAATAAATGTGAACTACTTTTTGTTGAGTTTACTATTCATTTACAACCGACCACATAAAGCACTTCATTGATTGTAGCTGAAGCACAGGTACATGAAACTTTTCAGTGAAGATGTGAATTTACAGCTTTTTAAACGATTATGTCAAAGTTTACTGCAACATCGCATGTAATGAGGACATATTTTTAAAAGCTATTTGCACTAACTTGCCAATTTTATTATGAACATCAACATTTCTATGCAGATATGCTGTTAATCATTTGGACTGCTTCCATATATAGCATTGCTTCCCTTAGAAAAGTTAACCCATACATAGAAATTCATGGAAAAGTTCGCAATTCCTGCCTTAGCCATAGAATGGATGAAAAAGGTCGCGATTCCTGCCTTAGCCATAGAATTCATGGAAAAGTTCGCAATTCCTGCCTTAGCCATAGAATGGATGAAAAAGGTCGCGATTCCTGCCTGGGCATATATTTCATGGAAACGGTCGCGATTCCTGCCTGGGCCATAGAATTCATGGAAAAGGTCGCGATTCCTGCCTGGGCCATAGAATTCATGGAAAAGGTTGCGATTCCTGCCTGGGCCATAGAATTCATGGAAAAGGTTGCGATTCCTGCCTGGGCCATAGAATTCATGGAAAAGGTTGTGATTCCTGCCTGGGCCATAGAATTCATGGAAAAGGTTGCGATTCCTGCCTGGGCCATAGAATTCATGGAAATGGTCACGATTCCTGCCTTAGTAAATTAAGTATGTTAATGCGTATGGTTTATTTGGATGAGGCATGTATGCCACAAGTAGGAATAAATATGAATTATTATATGTCACTTTACAGGCCTTGAAAGAGGAGGTGGTTTCAAATGAACCGAGGGTATGGCTGTCACATGTTAATATTTACCTCAGATACACTATGTTTCTTCATTCTGTGTTGACATGCATACTGAATTAGAGTTGAAAATGAAACTATTTTTATAACTGGAGCAAAATGATTTAAAGCTGTTCCTAGAAGTTATAAAAATGTTCTAGAATCTATGTCTATTGTTTTGCTTTTTATTTTCAGGGTATGGCCCTTAGCATGGGCGACAAGATTAATCTGTCGCAGAAGGCAAACAAGGCCATCCATCCAGAGCAATAAACATTTCGCTATATATAGATACACATGTCGTGTATAGTTGCTACGTTATTTTTGTTGAAAAACTGGTCTGCTCTTTTAAATTATGCCCTAGTACTACCGGTACATTGTATTAGTTTAACGGAGGATTTAATATGTGTTTAACTGCACTATGTGAAAACAATGTAAAGCATTGAGCTGCCTCAGTCGTTGATAGTGTCACCTTGGTATATACGGTATTGTTGTTCGTTGTGGCATGTAATCTCGTGTCGTTGATAATGTGACCATTGCATTTAAGGTCTTGTTATCGTAAATAGTGACTGGAATTAGGCCGTAACCCTTTCCTTCATAGAGATTTAGGTTAATATACCTATTATATCTACATACAAATGACAGCCATTTAGCTATCATGTAGTGGATAATTAGTCGCCATATCTATCCCATCTCCATAGATATTACTGGGACTACATAGAGATTTAGGTTAATATACCATTATATTTCCATACAAACGACAGCCATTTAGCTATTATGCAGTGGATAATTAGTCGCCATATCTATCCCACCTCCATAGATTTTACTGGGACTACATGAGATTCTGGCCTTTATTATGAATATTGGTTTGGCTACTACATTGTCAATTATGTCGTATTGGTAAAAGCGTCAAGATGTGCTTCTATTAGGGAAAGGGTTAAGCTAGCAGGCAAATTGTAATTAATAGTCTCCCTCACTGCTCCAAGCTCCTCCATTTTCAACAAGAACCTTTGGGGCTTTGATGCTCGACTATTGAATGCAATCCAAAGTTGTTCTAACCATGATAATCCAGATTAGAAGTGTGGACAGTTAATAAATAGTACAGACAGTTTTGTGACAATGACAGCGCAATCTCCCATCAGCTGAAAATGTTGGAGATGGAATGAAATATACCAAACTGCTTAACTACCATGTATTTGCATAAGGAACGTCGCTAGTTTTAAAACGATTGTGAAAGAAACATTAACACCTTATAATTAATCACTGTCGTTGGTGCGGTTCAAAGCGTATAAGAGGACACCGGAAAAACCCACTTGTCCGATGTGTCAAACACCGTACCATTACAAACATTATGAAAGCGTATAATTGTGTGAGGACACCGGAAAAACCCACTTGTTCGATGTGTCAAACACCGTACCATTACAAACATTATGAAAGCGTATAATTGTGTGTGAGGACACCGGAAAAACCCACTTGTCCGATGTGTCAAACACTGTACCATTACAAACATTATGAAAGCGTATAATTGTGTGAGGACACCGGAAAAACCCACTTGTCCGATGTGTCAAACACCGTACCATTACAAACATTCTGGACCATGGATCAATCCTGGGTTGCATTGGTTAGAAGCGAGTGTGCTAACCACCGCGCTAATCGGACAGCTTCTATTAATTAATGGAAGCATGTATTTAACCCTTTCAACCCCACAGGCTTCTAAATAGGCTTATGAAAAGTGTAGATCCAGATGAGCCGGCTCGTGACGAGCCGTCTCATCAGGATCTGCACTTTTTTGCCAGTAATAATTATTACTATTTTTAGATAAAATTACCCATTTTGATAAATGAACTGGTCCAAAGGTAATTTTCTTATTAATTTATTGGTCTGAAAATATCACGCACCAGTCCATGTCAGTTACTTGGGGTTGAATGTATTTAATTAGGTTTATTATTATGTCACATTGGTTTGTATTACAAGGTTTATTTATGGTTACATTATGGGTGGAGATATCTATGTACCTGATTATACTGGGAAAATAAAATAACTTGCAGTACATTGTCTCACTTTTGAGATCCTACACCCTTCTGTCACTTGGATTACAGACCGCATTCTACTATCCTAACACATTGGAGGTGTTATTGATATGTAAATGGCCTTGGAGCCCGGTATCTGGGTATTTAACACAACAGTTTGATGTGTAATACTGACCTTGGAGCCCGGTATCTGGGTATTTAGCACAACAGTTTGATATGTAAGTGACCTTGGAGCCCGGTATCTGGATATTTAACACAACAGTTTGATATGTAAGTCTGACCTTGGAGCCCGGTATCTGGGTATTTAACACAACTGTTTGATATGTAATACTGACCTTGGAGCCCGGTATCTGGGTATTTAACACAACAGTTTGATGTGTAATACTGACCTTGGAGCCCGGTATCTGGGTATTTAACACAACAGTTTGATATGTAATACTGACCTTGGAGCCCGGTATCTGGGTATTTAACACAACAGTTTGATATGTAATATTGACCTTGGAGCCCGGTATCTGGGTATTTAACAGTTTGCTATATAAGTGTGACCTTGGAGCCCGGTATCTGGGTATTTAACACAACATGTGATGTTATGATGGTCTTTGTATGCATTATTTTTGAAACTCTGTAAATGAAATCAAGAATGATGGACCCGGACCCAATATCTTTGGCCTTGGAGTTAGGGACTTGAGCCTGACACACGACACATCGTTATAGTGTTAGCTGTGCCACGGTCGTTCAGAATTCGATGAATAGAATATTATTATATATTATACTTTATAAAGCGGACACAAGACTTAAGTTTGACCTTTATCTTGAGGCTAGGCATGTACAGTAATCTTTAGGTAATCCTTTGTGTCTATTTATTTTAAAATGTGTCGATGGAAATAACTTGTGGACCAGACTGGCGGATGAAAAAGTTCTAGACTGGACAAGAAATGATGCAATCTTACAGTCCCCTCACCAGGATTTTGACCGATAAACTATACAAACGACTTTAGTATGCCTTCAGTATATCATAATACATTTGTGCAGCAGATTAGACAATGTCTATATATTTAGACCAGAAAGTCAGGCATATGGGCTTTCTATCTAAATCCCCAAAAAAGTATAAGGTGGGTTTCCTCCGGGTACTCCAGTTTCATCACACATGAATGACAACATATATGCTTTCATGTGCGGGAGTGATTAATACAAGTTGTTAAAGTGGAAGTCGTGATAGCTCAGCGGTAGCGCGTTCGCTTCATGTGCGAAAGGCCCGGAGTTCGAGCCCCACTGGAGCTGTTACGATTGTGCTCGTAGGCAAGGCATTTAAATTCCACATTGCCTCCTCTCTCTCGTGGCGATGGATTCATCAGGAATATGGTCTCGAGGGTGATTAATATAAGTTATAAGAACTTGTTTTGCAATCGAGCTAAAATAAAGAGAAGAGGCAATGTGGAAATTAAATGCCTTGCCTAAGGACACAATCGTAACGGCTCCAGCGGGGCTCGAACTCCAGACCTGAAGCGAATGCGCATCCACTGCGCTATTACGACTTCCACAACGGAATTTAAATGCATTGCCTAAGAGCACAAACGTAACGGCTACAACTGGGCGCAAACTCCGGATCTTTCGCACCTGACGTGACCGAGCTATCACGATTGTGGATTTTATGGTGCAGAAACACAGTTAGTTTGTACTTACTCGCCTATAAGACGGAATTTTTATCACCAGATTATGCTCTCAAAGTGGCTTCCGTCTTTTATAAGCATGTGATAAATGAAAAATCAATTTGTTCCGACTAAATAATTGATGACCGTATATTGAAATAACTCAAAGGGTGTAACAAAAGCATATAGACTTTCATAGCTCTGTCTGTAAACTGAACTTGTCAATAGCATTTTAGCAAATTAAATTTGATTGTTTGAGAAGTACAATCATTGATCAATTGTTTCTGTAGGGCACCCATTTTGTGGAGTATCGGTCTGATTGATTGAACATCAGTCTTTTCTGTTGATCATCAATCGTTTCTATCAATCATTTCTTTGGAGCATCAATCGTTTCTATCAATCATTTCTTTGGAGCATCAATCGTTTCTATCAATCATTTCTTTGGAGCATCAATCGTTTCTATCAATCATTTCTTTGGAGCATCAATCGTTTCTATCAATCATTTGGATCATCTAATCATTTCTATGGAGCATCAATCAGTCCTATCAATCATTTCTTTGGAGCATCAGTCAGTCCTATCAATCATTTCTTTGGAGCATCAATCAGTTCTATCAATCATTTCTATGGAGCATCAATCAGTCCTATCAATCATTTCTTTGGAGCATCAATCGTTTCTATTGATCATCATTTTGTTTATACTGATGAAAAACATTGGAAATGAATTGATTAAATGTTTAATTTTATGTTTTTGATTTATTTGGAAATATTAAATAGCAACAACATTTCATAAAGCACATATAAACAATGGGGTAGAATTATATAGGTTCACCTCCGCTTCCGTTACAACGATGTAAACATCAAAACAAAAATGTGAAACAAAATTCGAAATAAACCCACCAAGATAGCAATGGAAATTGAATACTGTATTAAACGTTGGACTACTAGAAATCAGATGGTAAATATGTATGAAGCTGTTTCATTGCTATTGTGAAGTATATACCGCGCTTGCTTGTCAAAGGAGGGTGGGGTGATAAAGTTTAAATTGGTATCACCCCAGGTAAACTATGACTGGAAAATCGTCACGCATGACTAACCACGCATAATAGACTACAGGGTTCATTCTAGGTTAGAATTTTTGGGAGAAGTGAGAAAGCGCATGATTGCATCCTTAAATGGTGTTCTTTAATATACTTCTGCAAAATAGGGTTAAAATGCACAGTACAGCCATTAAATACAACATTTGAATAGAAGGAGTGCTTTATAATGGGCCAGTGTATCTTACTAGACAAAATTTTGTTTGAAAATCGTAAAAACCAAAAATTGGAGAAGTGGGGCCACCAGAGGGCGAAGTCAGGGTCCCTAGGGCGAATTTCGCCCACATCGCCCTCTAGAATGATCCCTGAGACTATATATGCAATATCAAGATGTTATTTATAGCTTTTACCTGTCCACCTGTTTAAATGAACACGACTGCAAACAAAAGAGCTTACTCACCCACGTCCAGTGAACACGCTACCAGTGTGAGCGCTTGATACTGGTAGCGTGTTCACTGGACGTGGGTGAAAGCAGATGTCTCAGCAACGGAGGAATCAAAAAAGCACAAAAAGAAAGTAAAAAGTAAAAAGCAATGACTGAGTTTGTTACTAAAAGCACCCCAGATACCCTGCCAGAAGAGTCTACCATAGAAAAAAAACTCGATGAAATAAATTTGAAACTATCGAATGTACTAACAAAGTCTGACAGGGGCTTCATTAAAGACTTAATTAAAGACACAGTTAACGAGATGAAAGAACAAATTCTAGCTGCTGTGTCAAATAGACTAGAGATTTTGGAGGGTGAATTGCATGAACGAGTAATAGAAAACGAAACTAAGAGCTCCAAACCAAGCAAAAAGAAATTATTGATCTACAAGAAAAAACGTCATATTTGAGAGACGAGATCAAAAGAGAAGCTAAATACAATGAATGCATTACGAATGATCTCGAACAATATAGTAGACGCAACAACATATGTGTGTTCGGAGTTCCGGAAGACGACAAAAAACAATTATCTCAAACGAGTGCAGTTCAAGTAGTGAACACACTCAATGAAAACTTGAGTTACAAGAATGCGACATAGACATTGCACATAGATTAGGCACATTCAATGTGAAGAAAAACAGGCCTATCATTGGAAAATTTGTTAGAAGACAAACCAAGCAGTGTTTTTAAAAATGTGAAAGGCCTTAAAGGGAGACAAGTGTCAGTAAGCCACGATTTAACTCAATCAGCAAGTATTATCGTCATTACGATTAAAGGACAAACAAAACGTAGACCAAGCTTGGTACTATGAAGGTAAGATCTTCGCAAGTTTCAAGGAAACAAACAAAACGTAGACCAAGCTTGGTACTATGAAGGTAAGATCTTCGCATGTTTCAAGGAAACAAACAAAACGTAGACCAAGCTTGGTACTATGAAGGTAAGATCTTCGCATGTTTCAAGGAAACAAACAAAACGTAGACCAAGCTTGATACTATGAAGGTAAGATCTTCGCATGTTTCAAGGAAACAAACAAAACATAGACCAAGCTTGATACTATGAAGGTAAGATCTTCGCAAGTTTCAAGGAAACAAACAAAATGGAGACCAAGCTTGATACTATGAAGGTAAGATCTTCGCATGTTTCAAGGAAACAAACAAAATGGAGACCAAGCTTGATACTATGAAGGTAAGATCTTCGCATGTTTCAAGGAAACAAACAAAATGGAGACCAAGCTTGATACTATGAAGGTAAGATCTTCGCATGTTTCAAGGAAACAAACAACCTAGGAAAACAAATCATCAGAACAAGACTGATAAATCACCTAACCTGGCCAAAGGATGGCTAGCGAAAATAGATGACAAAACACTTTAAAGCGACACTACATCAGTGAAAACACAAATTTCTACAGAATGTATTTTCTTATTATATGTTAAAATGTTTTTCCAAATATTTGCCTCAAAAACTGAGTATGTATTTATATAATTTGTATGTAAGCAATCTTCCATATTTCATACTTTCCTTTGCTAGACTTATTTCTTTCATTCAAAATCATCCAAACTTTCCTTTCAATATACATCTGGTTATTACACAATTTAACATGATTGTGTATAACATGGAAATATCATGCATGGTTTGTGTTAATACTGTTGGATATTAGCACTTGTCTATTCAAATTGATACATTGTTGTTCTGTTTTCATTACATGTACATGTATTGAATATGTATATTGATCAGGAAATAAAATTTGAAAGAAAAAAAATGATGATAGGTTATATGTGACACAAATTGTCACTAAGGGAATCTGATAAATGGCTGCATAATTTTGCTAATGGGTTTGCCTGTATACTGATCTATGCAATTTATTTAATTAATTACAAAAACGTCAGTCCAAAATGAAGCCGTACAAATGGTAATAAGTGTTTATACTCGTCGAGAAGCATTAGTATGCATCGGGACTTCAGGATTTGAATTGTGCTTTAGCTAGCAGCGTGCTGACGGAACATGACAACGTGAGTAGATCCAACAATCGCTTCATCATCGTCTCGTCTTTCATCTTGTTGGACGAACTGAAAACATAAATCCCAAATGGGTTTGTGAAACTGTTCAAGAACATATTACTTGCTCTCCACCCCCCCCCCACCCCTCCCCTTCCTCCCAAATGACCTGTGGGTGGTTATAAAACTTTTCTCAGACTTGAGTCATTTGATTGGATGATTCTGAGATCTACTACTAATCCAAAGCTTGAGATTGGAGAAAATCACTCTCGAGACCTCATTCCTGATGGAATCCATCGCCACGCGGCAGGGAGAAGAGGCAATGTGGATGGAAGTCTTATCTAAGGACAGCACAACCGTGGTTCTCGCAGGGTTCAAATTCACAACCTCTCAATTGCGTGGCGGACACCGTATACATTTCACCACAGAGTTCTCCAGATGGCAACATACTGGTTTGTGTATGCTTCAAGTTGATGTGCAGACATTTTAAGAACACTATAAAATTGTTCACCTGTTTGCTATACCAGCAGTCGCACGATGAACTGGAAGAAAGAAATCCGGCATCCGAGTACATGAAACGCCTGTTAAAGGAAAAGGAAATATATAGAATGTTGTTTTTACCTCCATGTAATATTATGTACGAAAATTATATTCTTCAAAATTATATAACTGTCAATAATCAGTTGCGAAGAATGTGACACGACAACTTCAAAATGATATAACTGTCAATAAACACTTGCACAGAATGTGACACGAAAACTTCAAAATGATATAACTGTCAATAAACACTTGTGCAGAATGTGAAATGACAACTTCAAAATGATATAACTGTCAATAAACACTTGCACAGAATGTGACACGAAAACTTCAAAATGATATAACTGTCAATAAACACTTGCACAGAATGTGACACGAAAACTTCAAAATGATATAACTGTCAATAAACACTTGCGCTGAATGTGACACGACAACTTCAAAATGCTATAACTGTCAATAAACACTTGCGCAGAATGTGACACGACAACTTCAAAATGATATAACTGTCAATAAACACTTGCGCAGAATGTGACACTACAATATGCACAACTAGTCCTGCTTCCAAAAAAAAGTATAAACTATTTATTTTACAACGATTGCGAAACAGGCCTGGAGATTATAAAACTTTTCTCCAATCTCAAACTCAGTCTGCTGATTGGTTCAGCTTACAGTAATACTCAGAATCAACCAATCAAATCACTTTAGATTGAGTTTGAGATCTGAGAAAAGTTTTATAACCTCGGGCACTGGCTTTAACATCTTATATTAATCACTGTTGTTGGCGCATAAGCGTATATGTGGGAGGAAATAGGAGCACTCGGAGAAACCCACCCATCCGAACTGGCAACCACCTGGTACAGACTTGTTTCTGTAACTACTACCAGGGGTTTTGCAGAACCAGTCCAGTCCAGACAATCTCATTCTAAAGAATCTCTAAGGGTATATAACTCTGTCAGAAATCAACAGAACAGAACGTGATGATGATCCGCACAACTAGGCTTGGGACTAGTAAGTATTGTTGAAATATGGCCAGGAGTAATATGAACATGGTTTGTATTTATCATTTTCTGCAAGGGGTCAGTGGTTTAACAGAACAAGGCCAAGCATAATTAGTTTTTAATAAGGGCAATCAATACCTAGATTTCAGATGACGTCACAAGGATTATATACGCTTCTTTCTTTTAAACTTTATTTATTTCACAACGGTCGCGAAACAAGCTTTAACAACTTATATTAATCACTCTCATTGGCACGGATGAATGCATAAATGTGCTCATTCGTGTGGGAGGAACACAGAGAAAACCCACCTGTCCGATCTGGCGACTACTGTACCAGCTCACATACTTCCCGGTCTGAGGATCGAACCCGGGTTGCATTGGTGAGAAGTGAGCGTACTAACCACTGCTAATCGGACAGCTTACAAGTTGTTTCCTTGATCTGGGTTATTCACCTGTATCAAGCTATATCGGATGATGCATAAATTACAGCAGAAATCGTTTGTGTTTGAGATAAAATCCTGTAACTCACTGATTTTAATGTGGAGTACAAGACCATAAGACATCCAAGTGGAAAATTAAATAACACTTACAGGGGCATTTCTCTAAAGTTTGTGTTATTATTACAAAATATAGTACAGCAAGCATCAGACAAGTCGATGTAGTGAAATATCTCAATGTAATATCTCAATGTAATATTGTAGTGTAATATCTCAATGTAATATCGTAGTGTAATATCTCAATGTAATATTGTAGTGTAATATCTCAATGTAATATTGTAGTGTAATATCTCAATGTAATATCGTAGTGTAATATCTCAATGTAATATCGTAGTGTAATATCTCAATGTAATATTGTAGTGTAATATCTCAATGTAATATCGTAGTGTAATATCTCAATGTAATATTGTAGTGTAATATCTCAATGTAATATCGTAGTGTAATATCTCTATGTAATATTGTAGTGTAATATCTCAATGTAATATTGTAGTGTAATATCTCAATGTAATATCGTAGTGTAATATCTCAATGTAATATTGTAGTGTAATATCTCTATGTAATATTGTAGTGTAATATTGTAGTGTAATATCTCAATGTAATATTGTAGTGTAATATCTCAATGTAATATCGTAGTGTAATATCTCAATGTAATATTGTAGTGTAATATTGTAGTGTAATATCTCAATGTAATATTGTAGTGTAATATCATAGTGTAATATTGTAGTGTAATATCTCAATGTAATATTGTAGTGTAATATTGTAGTAAAAATAATATTGTAGTGTAATATTGTAGTGTAATATTGTAGTGTAATATTGTAGTATAATATCAGTGTAATATTGTAGTGTAATATCAGTGTAATATCATAGTGTAATATTGTAGTGTAATATTGTAGTGTAATATTATAGTATAATATTGTAGTGTAATATTGTAGTGTAATATTGTAGTGTAATATTGTAGTGTAATATTGTAGTGTAATATTGTAGTATAATATTGTAGTATAATATTGTAGTGTAATATTGTACGTAATATTGTAGTGTAATATTGTAGTATAATATTGTAGTATAATATCAGTGTAATATTGTAGTGTAATATTGTAGTGTAATATTGTAGTGTAATATCAGTGTAATATTGTAGTGTAATATTGTAGTATAATATCAGTGTAATATTGTAGTGTAATATTGTAGTGTAATATTGTAGTATAATATCAGTATAATATTGTAGTGTAATATTGTAGTGTAATATCAGTGTAATATTGTAGTGTAATATTGTAGTGTAATATCATAGTGTAATATTGTAGTGTAATATTGTAGTATAATATCAGTGTAATATTGTAGTGTAATATTGTAGTGTAATATTGGAGTATAATATTGTAGTATAATATCAGTGTAATATTGTAGTGTAATATTGTAGTGTAATATCAGTGTAATATTGTAGTGTAATATTGTAGTGTAATATTGTAGTGTAATATTGTAGTATAATATCAGTGTAATATTGTAGTGTAATATTGTAGTATAATATCAGTGTAATATTGTAGTGTAATATCTCAATGTAATATTGTAGTGTAATATCATAGTGTAATATTGTAGTATAATATTGTAGTGTAATATTGTAGTGTAATATTGTAGTATTATATCAGTGTAATATTGTAGTGTAATATTGTAGTGTAATATCATAGTGTAATATTGTAGTGTAATATTGTAGTGTAATATTGTAGTGTAATATCGTAGTGTAATATTGTAGTGTAATATCAGTGTAATATTGTAGTGTAATATCATAGTGTAATATCATAGTGTAATATTGTAGTGTAATATTGTAGTGTAATATTATAGTGTAATATTGTAGTATAATATCAGTGTAATATTGTAGTGTAATATTGTAGTGTAATATTGTAGTGTAATATCAGTGTAATATTGTAGTGTAATATTGTAGTGTAATATTGTAGTGTAATATTGTAGTATAATATTGTAGTATATATCAGTGTAATATTGTAGTGTAATCTCAATGTAATATTGTAGTGTAATATCATAGTGTAATATTGTAGTGTAATATTGTAGTAATATGTAGTGTAATATTGTAGTGTAATATTGTAGTATAATATTGTAGTGTAATATCAGTGTAATATTGTAGTGTAATATTGTAGTGTAATATTGTAGTGTATATTTAGGTAATATCAGTGTAATATTGTAGTATAATATTGTAGTAATATCAGTGTAATATTGTAGTGTATATTGTAGTGTAATATTATAGTGTAATATCAGTGTAATATTGTAGTGTAATATTGTAGTGTAATATCAGTGTAATATTGTAGTGTAATATTGTAGTGTAATATTGTAGTGTAATATTGTAGTGTAATATTGTAGTGTATATTGTAGTATAATATGTAGTGTAATATTGTAGTGTAATATTGTAGTATAATATCAGTGTAATATTGTAGTGTAATATTGTAGTATAATATCAGTGTAATATTGTAGTGTAATATTGTAGTGTAATATTGTAGTGTAATATTGTAGCGTAATATCAGTGTAATATTGTAGTGTAATATTGTAGTATAATATCAGTGTAATATTGTAGTGTAATATTGTAGTGTAATATTGTAGTATAATATCAGTGTAATATTGTAGTGTAATATTGTAGTGTAATATCAGTGTAATATTGTAGTGTAATATTGTAGTATAATATTGTAGTGTAATATCATAGTGTAATATTGTAGTGTAATATTGTAGTATAATATCAGTGTAATATGGTAGTGTAATATTGTAGTGTAATATCATAGTGTAATATTGTAGTATAATATCAGTGTAATATTGTAGTGTAATATTGTAGTGTAATATTGTAGTGTAATATCAGTGTAATATTGTAGTGTAATATTGTAGTGTAATATTGTAGTATAATATCAGTGTAATATTGTAGTGTAATATTGTAGTATAATATCAGTGTAATATTGTAGTGTAATATCTCAATGTAATATTGTAGTGTAATATCATAGTGTAATATTGTAGTATAATATTGTAGTGTAATATTGTAGTGTAATATTGTAGTATTATATCAGTGTAATATTGTAGTGTAATATTGTAGTGTAATATCATAGTGTAATATTGTAGTGTAATATTGTAGTGTAATATCGTAGTGTAATATTGTAGTGTAATATCAGTGTAATATTGTAGTGTAATATCATAGTGTAATATTGTAGTGTAATATTGTAGTGTAATATTGTAGTGTAATATTGTAGTGTAATATTGTAGTGTAATATTGTAGTGTAATATCAGTGTAATATTGTAGTGTAATATTGTAGTGTAATATTGTAGTGTAATATTGTAGTGTAATATTGTAGTATAATATTGTAGTATAATATCAGTGTAATATTGTAGTGTAATATCTCAATGTAATATTGTAGTGTAATATCATAGTGTAATATTGTAGTGTAATATTGTAGTGTAATATTGTAGTGTAATATTGTAGTGTAATATTGTAGTGTAATATTGTAGTGTAATATCAGTGTAATATTGTAGTGTAATATTGTAGTGTAATATTGTAGTGTAATATTGTAGTGTAATATTGTAGTATAATATTGTAGTATAATATCAGTGTAATATTGTAGTGTAATATCTCAATGTAATATTGTAGTGTAATATCAGTGTAATATGTAGTGTAATATTGTAGTGTAATATTGTAGTGTAATATCAGTGTAATATTGTAGTGTAATATTGTAGTGTAATATAGTGTAAATTGTAGTATAATATGTAGTATAATATCAGTGTAATATTGTAGTGTAATATCTCAGTGTAATATTGTAGTGTAATATCAGTGTATATTGTAGTGTAATATTGTAGTATAATATTGTAGTGTAATATTGTAGTGTAATATTGTAGTATATATTGTAGTGTAATATCAGTGTAATATTGTAGTGTAATATTGTAGTGTAATATTGTAGTGAATATTATAGTGTAATATCAGTGTAATATTGTAGTATAATATTGTAGTGTAATATCAGTGTAATATTGTAGTGTAATATTGTAGTGTAATATTATATGTATATCAGTGTAATATTGTAGTGTAATATTGTAGTGTAATATCAGTGTAATATTGTAGTGTAATATTGTAGTGTAATATTGTAGTGTAATATCGTAGTGTAATATTGTAGTATAATATCAGTATAATATTGTAGTGTAATATTGTAGTGTAATATTGTAGTATAATATCAGTGTAATATTGTAGTGTAATATTGTAGTATAATATCAGTGTAATATTGTAGTGTAATATTGTAGTGTAATATTGTAGTGTAATATTGTAGCGTAATATCAGTGTAATATTGTAGTGTAATATTGTAGTGTAATATTGTAGTGTAATATCAGTGTAATATTGTAGTGTAATATTAGTATAATATTGTAGTGTAATATCATAGTATAATATCAGTGTAATATTGTAGTATAATATCAGTGTAATATGTAGTATAATATTATTGTAGTATAATATCAGTGTAATATTGTAGTGTAATATTGTAGTGTAATATCAGTGTAATATTGTAGTGTAATATTGTAGTGTAATATTGTAGTGTAATATTGTAGTGTAATATTGTAGTATAATATCAGTGTAATATTGTAGTGTAATATCAATGTAATATTGTAGTTAATATCTAGTGTAATATTGTAGTATAATATTGTAGTGTAATATCGTAGTGTAATATTGTAGTATAATATCAGTGTAATATTGTAGTGTAATATTGTAGTGTAATATCATAGTATAATATCAGTGTAATATTGTAGTGTAATATCGTAGTGTAATATTGTAGATAATATCAGTGTAATATTGTAGTGTAATATCATAGTGTAATATTGTAGTGTAATATCAGTGTAATATTGTAGTGTAATATTGTAGTGTAATATTGTAGTGTAATATTGTAGTATAATATCAGTGTAATATTGTAGTGTAATATTAGTGTAATATTGTAGTGTAATATTGTAGTGTAATATCAGTGTAATATTGTAGTATAATATCAGTGTAATATTGTAGTATAATATTCAATGTAATATTGTAGTGTAATATCATAGTGTAATATTGTAGAAAACAAAAAAATAGTGTATATTGTAGTGTAATATTGTAGTGTAATATCAGTGTAATATTGTAGTATAATATCAGTGTAATATTGTAGTGTAATATCTCAATGTAATATTGTAGTGTAATATCATAGTGTAATATTGTAGTATAATATAAAACAGTGTAATATTGTAGTGTAATATTGTAGTGTAATATTGTAGTGTAATATCAGTGTAATATTGTAGTGTAATATAATGTAAACAGTGTAATATTGTAGTATAATATTGTAGTGTAATATCAGTGTAATATTGTAGTGTAATATAAATATAGTGTAATATCAGTGTAATATTGTAGTGTAATATTGTAGTATAATATTGTAGTATAATATCAGTGTAATATTGTAGTATAATATCAGTGTAATATTGTAGTGTAATATCAGTGTAATATTGTAGTATAATATCAGTGTAATATTGTAGTGTATTATTGTAGTGTAATATTGTAGTGTAATATTGTAGTATAATATCAG
>CM026387.1:63855217-63869306 GCA_014843695.1 Archivesica marissinica | reverse complement strand
GGGCCTGCAATACTGTTCAGAGGGGCATACTGGGTTCCTCCTGCTGTCTGTCCGGGCCTGCAATACTGTTCAGAGGGGCATACTGGGTTCCTTCTGCTGTCTGTCCGGGCCTGCAATACTGTTCAGAGGGGCATACTGGGTTCCTCCTGCTGTCTGTCCGGGCCTGCAATACTGTTCAGAGGGGCATACTGGGTTCCTCCTGCTGTCTGTCCGGGCCTGCAATACTGTTCTGAGGGGCATACTGGGTTCCTCCTTCAATAATAGCTGGGAGAATCATTGGTGCATCGTTAAGCCCCACAAAAACCAAACCAATTGTTGTTACCTGTTTGATTATCAGATTGTGACATACTCCATGTTTTATCTGTATCTTCGGATTGAAGTTCATCTGTGTAACTACTCTGGAACACAAAGAACAAGTCGAATTTATAAATCTCAACAAACACTTACCGTAGATCATACCAATTTCTTTTAGCAAACTTGAGAAACAAGTCCTTCAAACTCGTGCTATTCGCCCTCGAGACCATATGGAATCCATCACCACGAGGGAGCGAGAAGTGGAAAACGTGCATTTAAATGTATTGACTCGTGGACACGACTACCGTACTGGCAGGGCTCAATCTTTTAAACCCATTGTATTTCAGCCACTAGTCAATTTAACCCATTCAACACCAAGTAACTCACATGGACTGGTCCATGATATTCATAAACCAATAAATGAATCAGAAAATCACATTTGGACAAGTTCATTTATCAAAATGGGTAATTATGTCCAAAAATAGTCATATCACTGGCAAAAAGTGCAGATCCTGATGAGCCGGCTCATCTGGATCTACACTTTTTGTAAGCCTATTTAGAGGTCTGTGGTGTTGAAAGGGTTAATAATAACAGATGAATGGTGACACTACTTCAGTTTTCAAAGTATTTATTTTGTATCTGACACATCTTAGAATTTATGCCCCCTGAAATTATTGAGGGGGGGGGGGGTAAAAAAGAGCAGGTTGGGATCAAACGTGTGATAATGAAGTTACAATGCCACAACCTGTGATGCTGTGTTTTCTCTGGCTGCAGTATTAACGATCTGTCTCACGTCCACTACCTGTGAGGCTGTGTTATCTCTGACTGCAGTATTCACGATCTGTCTCACGTGGGTCTGCTGCTCCCGAATTATGCCAGTTACAACTGTCTGATAGTTACGAAACTCACTCTCAAAACGATTCTGGAAGAAATTCTCTGAAAAGAAACAATAATGTCATGTAATGTACCCTTTGCTGGGACCTAGGCATGTTGCTTCCCGGGCAGACTTAGCCGACCTAAGCGGTTAACCAGTGCTAAGCAATGTGTGTGAGATTCCTTGCTCAAGGATACTACATATGTAGCATCAAACCCGGGACCCTTCAAATCGGACGCTCTACCACTGGATCAGACATCCTCACGAATGGGTACTCAAGAGACTATCCAATTGTTCTCTCATTTCTTCTGTTAGAATTTATAGCCACATAGCAGCTAACCCTAGACCACTAGACAATAGATCTATTGTTCTCCTAGCCACATAGTAGCTAACCCTAGACAATAGATCTATTGTTATCCTAACCACATAGCAGCTAACTCTAGACTACTAGACAATATATATATATTGTTCTCCTAGCCACATAACAGCTAACCCTAGACCACTATACAATGTATATATTGTTCTCCTAGCCACATAACAGCTAACCATAGACCACTATACAATGTATCTAATGTTCTCCTAGCCACATAGCAGCTAACCCTAGACCACTAGACAATATATATATTGTACTCCTATCCACATAATAGCTAACCATAGACCACTAGACAATATATATATTGTTCACATAGCAGCTAACCCCAGACCACTAGACAATATATATATTGTTCTCCTAGCCACATAGCAGCTAACCCTAGACCACTAAACAATATATATATTGTTCTCCTAGCCACATAGCAGCTAACTCTATACCACTAGACAATATATATATTGTTCACATAGCAGCAAACCCTAGACCACTAGACAATATATCTATTGTTCTCCTAGCCACATAGCAGCTAACCCTATACCACTAGACAATATATATATTGTTCACATAGCAGCTAACCCCAGACCACTAGACAATATATATATTGTTCTCCTAGCCACATAGCAGCTAACCCTAGACCACTAGACAATATATATATTGTTCTCCTAGCCACATAGCAGCTAACCCTAGACCACTAGACAATATATCTATTGTTCCCATAGCAACATAAGTACTCATTAGTATACATGTGCAAATGCCACGTTAAAGGATGCACACAATTCTGTGATTGTTTACCATTTCCGTTGCCATATCAACTACAATTTGTTTCCTGACAAAATGACGTATGAAATCGCCTTAAAAATCTAAAACCTACCAAGTTTCGTGATGTTTCTTGGTGACCTAGTTTTGTTATCAATGGATTAACATTTTGTCAAAGCTCGTACAAAGGGCAAGTATAAAATCCTCTCTGGTGGCCGAAAATGAAAGATACAGATGAATCTGTAGTCCAGTGGTAACATGCTGGACTGGTTATCCAGGGATCGCAGGTTCGATCCCCCGTCTGACCATAATAAAATTTTAACAGTCTTTTATATGGGACTTTAAACCAAGGTCTCGTGTCGGTGCTTTACACCGTGCACGTAAAAGAACCAGAGGAGACTCTGGAATGGGTCTCTGTCTGTATCATTGCACTATCCTCCAAACTCTAAAGTGACTAATCTCTTCAGGAGGCGTCGCTCATGTGGGCAACCTGTAGCGACGATAAATAAACGTAAAGACCACACATATATTCTTTCAAGCGTTGTGATGGAACCTCCATGACCGAGTGGTTAAGATCATTGACATCAACTCAAACACACAGAAAATGAAAGAGCATTGTATTTAATAGTACCATACCTGAATATTAATATTATATAGAAACTGTTATGATTCTTTGTGTTACAGGTAATGAACCATGAAATCTAACCCGTAATCCATTCAACACCAAGTAACTGACATGGACTGGTAAATGATATTTCTAGACCAATAAATTAATAAGAAAATTACATTTGGTCCAGTTCATTTATCAAACTGGGTAGTTTTGTCTACAAATAGTAATATTACTGGTAAAGTGCAGATTCTGAAGAAACGACTCGCTATGAGCCGGCTCATCTGGATCTACAGTTTTTGTAAGCCTATTTAGAGATCTGTAGTGTTGAAAGGGTTAACTCCTCAGCAGAAGACGTATATTACTCATTTTATCTCCATACTGCTGATAAGCAACAGGCACACTGTACTATATTCTCAATAATCAATACCTATGTGAATAGATAACAGTATGGAAATGCAGCTACATATGTGGGAAGCGATAAAGGTGTTGTACGACGTTAACAAGTAAAGACGTACAATGTAATGCATGCTTACGGAAATGATAAAGTAGGTCTTCCAACTCGTTTTCTCCATGGAGGTAATTGTCACCTGCAGATCCCTTTTCAATAACATGGTCTATCTGTGACCCTTGTTCCATGACCGATCCATCTCTCTGACTATCTGCACCCTGGTTACTACTTCCTGTACTATGACTTCCATATCCTGGGTCATATGATGGGTCTAGTTGGGTTCCTTGTGGATAGCCTTGTATTTGATATGGTGTATTTTTCATCTCTGGAATTGAATCATTTCCCAGCAGACTTACTGGCAGCTGGCTTTCACTATACAGTGTACCGCTGCCCTGACTATTTAGGTATGTGGGAAAGTCAATTGAATTTGCATTGGAATACACACATGCGCATGTGTTGTTGTAATTATCCCCTGACACTGAACAAGTGCTCGAACTTGCTTGCCAGTCTGTTGTTGATGGAAGTCTGGTGGCTGCATGTTGAGACATAACACACGAAGCACCGGAAGTCTGATCATCCTTGCCCATACTTACATTTCTACTGCTTGCATATCTTTCACTTTGAAACCCGGAATCGGGGCATTGTGATATAAATTGAAAGCGTTCAAGGTCCAGTGGTTGTCCAGAGTAGTTTCCTGTACTTGACTGCAGCATGTGGCTGGAGGTAGAGATTTCGTGCATTGGTTTGATTTCTATACATGTTGGGTCTATTTTTGACTGTTTCCTTGGAGTATGTCCTGGAGTATTTGAGATGTATGGCCAAGATTCCCTTTGGTTCGTTGCTGAAACATCTCTATTTATTGTCCATTTATCCGATTCCGTTATATTGCCATCTGATAGGCAATTATCCTGAAATACAGGTAATTTAACTGATATTTAAAGATACACATGTATAATTTAAGTCTTATAGCTATGCTATGTGGCTGTTATTTATAGAATATCAAATTACATGGTCTGCTAAGTAGGCTGTCCGATTAGCGCAGTGGTTAGCGCTCTCGCTTCTCACCAATGCAACCTGGGTTTGATCCTCGGATCAGGAAGAATGTGAGATGGCATAGTGGTCGTTAGATCGGATAGGTGGGTTTTCTCCGGGTACTCCGGTTTCCTCCCACACGAATGGCCATATTTACGCTATCATCCATGCCAACGAGAGTGATTAATATAAGTTGTTAAAACTTGCTTCACAATCGTTATAATATAAATAAATTTTTTTAGTACAAACTGTGCACCTTGAGGAAAATTGTTGATACCATTGATGCTAAATAATGCCAAACCTGTAACACAAGCCATTTTGTTTTCACTTAGTGCATCATAGGGCTTTAATACCTTGATGCATGGCAATCCACTAGCATCAGGCAAGCTCGCTTCTGTGAAGAAACTCCCTTCTTCGGCCTCATTTGTTACAGTGACCACACTGAAATGTAAATTGCAATACAAAAGTAATTATTGTAACCCAATGCCAGAAAGTAGCACGATAGTGGACTAAAATGCTGGGCTTTCAGCCTTTAGTTTAAACAATATTTGATTCAAGAATAGTTCATAACACAGGAATAGTTGCAACAACATTGTTAGGATTGGGGGGAAAGTTACACAGTAAGTTATTCGAATCCCTTTCAGACTTTCATCACTGTGCCAATCAGACCTTCTGTTTTGCTCCAATACAAAACCAGTGAAGGTAGCGTAACACAGTGAAGTGGTAAATCAGGGCTGGAACTAAAGGGTAATTTAGGAGAAATAGTCTCCCTTAGCTTCCTCACTTCTCCCTGGGAGAAATAGTCTCCCTTAGCTTCCTCACTTCTCCCTGGGAGAAATAGTCCATGTGTATTGCTTATGTCACCAGTAATCTGTATACCCAGGATCACAGGCACAAGACACACATTATTTTTGTTTTGCCCTATGGTCATATAGTAAGTAATGTTTACTAAATATATGACCATAAGGCAAAAAAAGTGTCTAAACTGTCTTGTGCCTGTGCCCAGGATATCGATAGTTGTCAACTGCTAGCGGATGTTGGAGAATTGAGTATCTGTCGCTGGTTTCTACCCATATGATGCATTGATCTCTGAATATATCATATTTCTAAACTTATCATAACCGTCTATGGTGTGACTATGTGCATCTTACAAGTTACAATTACCTACAGCTTGACATTCTTTGGATTTCGACTTTTGGCGCTCTGAAAACTATTTGGATTTCCTCTGTTTTTTCCCTTCCGGTAATGTACTGTTGATTTGTATTCTGCCACAACAGTTATCGGTATATATATAACGCATACAAATTACATAAAATGTATGGCTAAGCCATATAAATCATCAAACAGTCCACCTGTGTTTGTATCAGTGTTTGCATTGATCAATAATAATTTCAACAATTGAAGAATCGTAAATATATAAACAGCTTGGCGTCAGTGGCGTTGAAGAGTATTTCGTTCGTTGGAGAAATCATGTGCGAGTAAGCCCGATATTTGAGTAAGTCCGATAAAGTCATATGATTTTATAACCAGTCTACATAATCCGGAAGTGAGACTGATGATCAACAAATAAGTCAGAGTCGTGTGACTATTTCGAAAGAAATTATTCATTTTATGCGCTTAATCGTGTCATTCTTTACCTGTCGATGTTTTAACTGTATAGTAGCAACATGTTCAGCAGCGGCCCAAACTATAACAAACTGAAGACTAATCTTCGATTGACAATAAATCGACTAAAACTTTTAGAAAAAAAGAAAACTGAAATGGGACAAAAAGCAAGGAAAGAAATAGCAGACTATATTACAGGAGGGAAAGATGATAGGGCAAGAATCCGGGTGGAGCATATCATCAGGGAAGATTATCTTGTCGAAGCAATGGAATTGCTGGAAATGTATTGTGACTTGCTTTTGGCACGGTTCGGACTAATTCAGACCCAAAAGTGAGTACACGTTGTATCTTTTATTCTTTTCTTTCATTTAGAGTGTACATATGTATGCTAACCCCTTGCAGGGACCTGGATACAAGATACAAAATTTATTTTGAGTCGGCATGATTAAACAAAGAACATTAGCTATGCATAGCTATCACCGCCCACTTCACCAAGTCTAATCTTTTCTACGAACTACAGCATGGGTTTAGAGAAAAAAGATCTTGCCAAACCCAACTACTCATGTTAATAGATGATTTCCACAGAGCCATAAATCTCAAGAGTCAGGTTGATCTTGCCCTCCTAGATTTCAGCAAAGCATTCGACAAGGTCAACCATGAAAAACTTCTCTATAAGCTACATGTTTACAGTATCCGAGGTGAAACACTCTTTTGGATTAAATCATTCCTCGACAATAGATCACAGTCAGTAGTATTAAATGGTGCACAGTCTGAGACTATTGAAGTTACATCAGGGGTGCCACAGGGATCGGTCCTTGGACCTCTGCTTTTCCTCATTTACATCAATGATCTTCCTGAACATGTTACTTCCTCCAAAGTCCGTCTCTTTGCCGACGAAAGGCGACGATACTTCCCTATACCTATCCCTTGTGCCTCCCATTCTGCCCACTTGCAACACGACCTCCATGAACTTGAGAAATGGGAATCCCTATGGGACATGAGCTTCAATCCATCAAAATGCCAATGCATCCATATCACAAAACGCAGAAACATCATCAATTCTCCCTTCACAACACCCAACTGGAATCTGTTACATCTGCTAAATATCTAGGCATATCAATAGACCTAACATGGAATAATCACATTGACAATATCACCAAAAAGGCAGATCAAACTTTAAGCTTCTTGAGAAGAAACATCAAAGCAGCGTTGGACACTCGCCAACTCGCCATGGCGATAACGTTTTTAGACTGGCGAGAAACTTCTACTACGCACTCGACATCGTGGCGAGATGTCTTATTTTTTTTTATTTTTATACTTTATTTATTTTACAACGATTGCGAAGCAAGTTTGAACAACTTATATTAATCACTCTCGTTGGCTCGGATGTAAGCGTATATATGGTCATTCAGGTGGGAGGAAACCGGAGTACCCGGAGAAAACCCACCTGTCCGATCTGGCGACCATCGTACCATCTCATCTCATAGTATGTGAGATGGTACGATGTCTTATTTGATAGCCCTTGGCGAGTTTGTTGAAGTTCATACTCGCCTGAACCAGGACACACAGTATCTTCGCCATTTTAGGCGCTTTTTCTCATCGAATTAACAAAATATCAAATATTTGTGTCTACTTAAAACAAATTTCGTGGGGGGCATGCCCCCGGACCCCCCTAGCATGGCAATTGCCTGCGGCACATGCATCCGGTGGCAAATCCACCAGACAGAACCACATTCACTGGCCTGTACCATTTATTTTTGGCCGGAACTAATTCTTAAGTACAGGCCAAAAATTGGCCTGTACAATTTCATCTTGGCCGGTACCTTTTCTCAAGTACAGGCCAAGTTGGCCGGAACATATTGAAACGAGTGTCCAACACTGCAAAGTACACTCAGAACCACTGAAATCAACAGCTTACAAGACACTTGTCCATCCCCAGCTCGAGTACTGTTCCCCAGTCTGGTCACCGCATACTGAAACAGCCATAAACCAGATTGAGAGTGTACAAAGAAGATCAGCTCGCTGGGTAAAACGGGATTATGCTAGAACATCTAGTGTAACATCTATGATATCATCCCTTCATTGGAGACGCCTTGACATCCGTCGAATTGACCAAAGACTAATCATGTTCTATAAAATTACAAATTCCCTGGTTGCCATTCCTGTTCCCGAGTATGTACCGGGGTAACCCTAAATCCACGCCCAAGTAGATCATCACACCAAGTGGCCTATCGTACTATACAATCCTCCTCAGACTACTATAAGTATTCCTTTTACGGTTTACCCCAGAACCATAATACACTGGGACTCCCTTCCCGCTTCTGCAGTAGAACTACCCCTCCCCGAGTTCAGCCTGGCGGTTAGCCATGTTGAACATGTCTCCCCATAGAAAGTCTGCCCTGTTTTTATCTGATTTTAACATTCTGTATATATATCCTGTTCTTTTATCTTTTACTCCACTAACAGTCTTGTCGGTGACGCGCAAAAGTCTAGGTCCCCAGCAGGGGTTTGACTATCAGGAAGATAGATACCCGGTAGATAGATTTTAGCTGTAGCTTCAGGGTTCATTCTAGGTCAGAATTTTTGGGAGAAGTGAGAAAGCGCGTTATCACTTCCTTAAATGGTGTTCTTTAATATACTTCTGCAAAATAGGGTTAAAATGTGCAGTACAACCATTAAATACAACACATTTGAATAGAAGGAGTGCTTTATAATGGGCCAGTGTATCTTACTAGACAAAATTTTTTTTTTTTAGGGAGAAGTGGGGCCCCCAGAGGGCGAAGTCAGGGTCCCTAGGGTGACACATCGCCCTCTAGAATGATCCCTGAGCTTTGTAGATCTTCTTAACTTTGCACATGTATAACCACTTAGATTAACTCTTGTGCCTGGCAGTTATAATCATTACTGATAGTTTGGCACACCACAGTTTGAAGTTGAACACACGCTATAGAGTATGACTGTCAGGTCACGTGCTCTGTCATGGAATGAGGTTAAATGTCTCATTAAGAAAGAAGGTTAATACAAACTACATGGCTGGTATATCGCTGATATAGAATGTAGCGATGACATTCCAAGATACAATACTAATGTAATCCTTGGTTTGCTTCATCGTATTATTTCTGCTTTAACACTAAACTAACTGTACCACAACAAACCATTTACCGGGTAGTGAAAATGCCCATCCTGTAAATCTGTCGATCCACAGGGCCATAAGCATCATTCAACATTAAGCATATTTGTACTGGGACAATTCAAATTTGCCAGTGTCACTTGTCCCTGACCATTCGAACAAAAATCGTCTAGTCCTGTAGTACAGTTCGAACAAAAATCGTCTAGTCCTGTAGTACAGTTCAAACAAATCATCTAGTCCTGTAGTACAGTTCGAACAAAAATCGTCTAATCCTGTAGTATCATGCTTTCGATGTTCATTTGGTGAAATTTTTTTTTTGGAGCCACGTTTAAGGTCCGTTTATTTGCCTCGTCGTAGGTAGCAAGCGGGTCGAGGCCATCCCACTTGTACCTTACAAAGAACATAGTAATGAAATTTGTACAAAACAGTTACATTTACATATGTATACAATACATTACATAATTCAATATATATATAAGAATGTTATGTTTAGACAAAGCATGTGAAAAAGAAGAGAAAAATTAACACAAAAAATAGAAAAAATAATAGTCTTGTCTAAATATCGCAAGAGAGAAAAAAAAGAGAGATCTACTTCGGCTTGTTATATATATTGAATAAAATTATAATATGATCATACATGTACACTGAAAAAACAAATATCCTCTTATTATTTATACGTATAATTTCAGGGAACTTGATGCCGGACTGGAAGAAGCCATTGCAAGTTTGATCTGGGCTGCTCCAAGATTACAGACAGACTGTGGAGAACTGAGAGTGATTGCCGATGAATTTTCTCGAAAATATGGCAAGGAATTTGGTCAAGCATGTCGCACAAATGCTTTGAACAACGTTAGTGAAAAAGTCATGCATAAACTTGGTGTTCAAGCACCACCAAAGGTTCTCATAGAGAGATACATGATTGAAATAGCCAGATCATACAATATTCCTTTTGAGCCAGACCCGTCAGTGATGGTGCAGGATGAAATTTTTGCTGCAGAGAATTTGCTGATAGATCTTGATGAAAACAAGAAAGGTGGTGGTGGATATGGTGGTGGAGCTGGCGGTGGATATGGTGGTGGTGGTGGAGGGAGCGGAGGATTCCTTGAACCCCAGCAATATCCTGCACAGCCTCAGGTACATTGTATTAGAGAGTTAACACTAAATCCTTATCTTCTTTGATATTTACAACATACACTAAATGTGGATTTAGGTAATTTGCTCGGCTTACAATTTGTTCAGAAATTAATGTCAGTCCACACTGTTCCATAATCGGCATATTTCACATTGACTAACAGCCAGGATGTCTGCTTCATGATTGAGAGGTCAGGGGCTAGGGTGTCTGCTTCATGATTGAGGGGTCAGGGGCTAGGATGGCTGCTTCATGATTGAGGGGTCAGGATGTCTGCTCTCATGATTGAGGGGTCAGACAGGGGCTAGGATGTCTGCTTCATGATTGAGGGGTCAGACAGGGGCTAGGATGTCTGCTTCATGATTGAGGGGTCAGACAGGGGCTAGGATGTCTGCTTCATGATTGAGGGGTCAGGGGCGAGGATGGCTGCTTCATGGTTGAGGGGTCAGGGGCCAGGATGGCTGCTTCATGATTGAGGGGCGAGGATGGCTGCTTCATGATTGAGGGGGCCAGGATGGCTGCTTCATGATTGAGGGGCCAGGATGGCTGCTTCATGATTGAGGGGTCAGGGACGAGGATGTCTGCTTCATGATTGAGGTGTCAGGGGCGAGGATGTCTGCTTCATGATTGAGGGGTCAGACAAGGGCGAGGATGTCTGCTTCATGATTGAGGGGTCAGACAAGTGCGAGGATGTCTGCTTCATGATTGAGGGGTCAGACAAGGGCGAGGATGTCTGCTTCATGATTGAGAGGTCAGGGGCTAGGAAGTCTGGTTCATGATTGAGGGGTCAGGGGCGAGGATGTCTGCTTCATGATTGAGGGGTCAGGGCTAGGATGTCTGCTTCATGATTGAGGGGTCAGAGGCTAGGATGTCTGCTTCATGATTGAGGGGTCAGAGGCTAGGATGTCTGCTTCATGATTGAGTTATTCATCATACTAGTACATAAGAATGCAGTACATGTAGTTGTGATCACAGTTGTAGATGACGAATACTTTCATATTCTGTTTGTAGCCACCAGGACCATCAAGTCAAGGAGCCATGTACTATCCCCCGGCAAATGTGCGACAGGTTTGTAACACTGGGTACTAATCCATTTTGGGGGTATTATACATTGTACATGTATGCTGGTGTTCTTCAAGGGATTCCGTGTTACACGTACCAGTGTGCCAACTAATGTAATACTGATTAACCTCTCAGATACCTCAGAAGTATGTGAGAAGGATTTCAGGTTACATGTACATGTATGTCCATACATGTACTGTCTGATTAGCGCAGTGGATTAGCATGCTCGTATCACACCAATGCAACCCGGATTCGATACTGGACCAGATGGTATGTGGGATGGTAGTCGTCACAAAATCGGACAGGTGGGTTTTCTCCAGGTCCTCATGTTTTTTCAAACACGAATGACCATATATAGGCTTTCATCGGTGCCTACAAGAGTGATTAATATAAGGTGTTAAGCTTGTTTCGCAATCGTACTAAAGATTCCTCTTTTATGGAAAAAATGACAGGGATGTTCAAGTGAAGACAGCTTGAAATAAGGTGCATATACATGTACATATATCTGCGGCAGGTATTTAAAATTAAATAGCTGACACCAGAGTAAACCTTTCATAACATAGTTTATACAAATTTATTTTTGCTTGATTGCGAAACATGTCCTTTCTTTAGATTAATCACACTCCCTCATTCCTGATGGAATACATCGCCATAAGGGATAGTGAAGAGGCAACGTGGATTTGAATGTACTACATAAGGACATCACCAGTATGGTTCTGATATGGCTCAAACTCCCAACCTTTCATGTATTAACCCTTTCAACACCACAGACCTCTAAATAGGCTTACAAAAAGTGTAGATTCAGATGAGCCGGCTCGTGACGAGCCGCCTCATCAGGATCTGCACTTTTTGCCAGTGATATGACTATTTTTAGACATAATTACCCATTTTGATAAATGAACTTGTCCAAATGTGATTTTCTGATTCATTTATTGGTTTATGAATATCATGGACCAGTCCATGTGAGTTACTTGGTGTTGAATGGGTTAAAGATCACTTCATTTGCATTTTATGCTTACAGTTTTAGGGAATTTATCTTATCACATGTTTATTGAACTTCGAAACCAACGCATACATGTATTTCATGCAAAAGAAAGTTAAACGGGTTACCATAGCAACCAGAAATACATGTATTTATGCAGTCTAAACATGAAAATTAAAATACTGTTTGCATGACGTACGCATTAGTTAATAGAAACAACAAAATTTATGGTAAAAACAAGTGATGTTGTGGCATTCGAAGCATCACATGTTCCTAATTGCCCCACATTACACAAGTTCACCGTATACACACCCAGGACCACTCGGGGACCACTTTTATCACAAATAAGTAAACCTGTGGTACACTAAAATAGAAGGGGTGTCTGTGGACGAGTGGTCCTGGTCAAATCACTTCTCCCTCTAGAAGGGTTGTCTGTGGACGAGTGGTCCTGGTCAAATCACTTCTCCCTCTAGAAGGGTTGTCTGTGGACGAGTGGTCCTGGTCAAATCACTTCTCCCTCTAGAAGGGGTGTCTGTGGACGAGTGGTCCTGGTCAAATCACTTCTCCCTCTAGAAGGGGTGTCTGTGGACGAGTGGTCCTGGTCAAATCACTTCTCCCTCTAGAAGGGATATCTGTGGACGAGTGGTCCTGGTCAAATCACTTCTCCCTCTAGAAGGGGTGTCTGTGAACGAGTGGTCCTGGTCAAATCACTTCTCCCTCTAGAAGGGTTGTCTGTGGATGAGTGGTCCTGGTCAAATCACTTCTCCCTCTAGAAGGGGTGTCTGTGGACGAGTGGTCCTGGTCAATCACTTCTCCCTCTAGAAGGGGTGTCTGTGGATGAGTGGTCCTGGTCAAATCACTTCTCCCTCTAGAAAGCGTGTCTGTGGACGAGTGGTCCTGGTCAAATCACTTCTCCCTCTAGAAGGGGTGTCTGTGGACGAATGGTCCTGGTCAAATCACTTCTCCCTCTAAAAAGGGTTGTCTGTGGACGAGTGGTCCTGGTCAAATCACTTCTCCCTCTAGAAGGGTTGTCTGTGGACGAGTGGTCCTGGTCAAATCACTTCTCCCTCTAGAAGGGGTGTCTGTGGACGAGTGGTCCTGGTCAAATCACTTCTCCCTCTAGAAGGGGTGTCTGTGGACGAATGGTCCTGGTCAAATCACTTCTCCCTCTAAAAAGGTTGTCTGTGGACGAGTGGTCCTGGTCAAATCACTTCTCCCTCTAGAAGGGTTGTCTGTGGACGAGTGGTCCTGGTCAAATCACTTCTCCCTCTAGAAGGGGTGTCTGTGGACGAGTGGTCCTGGTCAAATCACTTCTCCCTCTAGAAGGGGTGTCTGTGGACGAGTGGTCCTGGTCAAATCACTTCTCCTCTAGAAGGGGTGTCTGTGGACGAGTGGTCCTGGTCAAATCACTTCTCCCTCTAGAAGGGGTGTCTGTGGACGAGTGGTCCTGGTCAAATCACTTCTCCCTCTAGAAGGGATATCTGTGGACGAGTGGTCCTGGTCAAATCACTTCTCCCTCTAGAAGGGGTGTCTGTGGACGAGTGGTCCTGGTCAAATCACTTCTCCCTCTAGAAGGGGTGTCTGTGGATGAGTGGTCCTGGTCAAATCACTTCTCCCTCTAGAAGGGGTGTCTGTGGACGAGTGGTCCTGGTCAAATCACTTCTCCCTCTAGAAGGGGTGTCTGTGGACGAGTGGTCCTGGTCAAATCACTTCTCCCTCTAGAAGGGGTGTCTGTGGATGAGTGGTCCTGGTCAAATCACTTCTCCCTCTAGAAGGGGTGTCTGTGGACGAGTGGTC